>OX030951.1:46360710-46390969 GCA_943735915.1 Pherbina coryleti | reverse complement strand
ATCAAGAAAACTATCTGAATTTAAGCAAAATAATAAGAAAAAAAAAAATCACTTTTTCATTTCTCATCTGAAATTATGTGATTCATTATCTAATCACAGCCAATTTATCACAATTAATTAATTTATGAATTAATTTATCGCAAGATATCAGAAATTCTTTAAAATAGGATAAGTTTTTGTTTAATTTTAAAAAAATTAATGTAGCTATTTACTATTTTCATATACAAGATAAGAAAATAATCTTATACAGGGTGCGTTAGTTAAATGAGGACAAACAAATTTTAAAACTTTAACAATTGCAACTCCTTTATTAGTTATTATATTGAAGCGAAGCTTTTTACGCCTCGTTCTGCAATTTGCTAGAGTGAAATCAGAAAAAACGACACTTTTTTTCGACACCTTTTTTCTTAGAATTGATATTGTTTTTTGCTTGCATCAATTGAACCAGAAAACGTTAAATTAAAAAAAATTTCTTTCCCGCTGCAGGAATTGAACTCATGCCCGTTGGCTGATAGTTTTAAGCTTAAGCCAACGAACCAAAACCCTTGGATGGTAAATATTGCTGATTCAATATCAAGAATTAACTAAAGCTATGTTGCAGTAGATCAAAATAATCTATTTATAGGAATTGTATTGGCTACAAGCCTTCATCTCCTACAATAACCATTAGCCAATACACAATAACCACTATAGATTGTGTATTGGCTATACAAACAAGAGTACTAAAAAACACAAATGTTGCTTCTACTTACTACTAGATGTCGTTACGCTACAAACAAATTTAATGATTTTTGTATATTTATTCCCTACAACTGAACAGGAAGGCCGGAGAGGGTTAATATGTATTATCAACCCCCATTATTTTTGCAAAGGGAACATTTTTCCCTTGAGGACCTATCCCCTCCGACCTCTCCTTACGGGTGCTCCCATACAAAAACGAAAAACTTTGTTATTTTAATGTTTTAAATTCAAAAATTATTTTAATCGAAAAAAGGCATTAAATTCTTAAATCTTTGAAATTGCGAAAATGCTTCGCTTCTCTCGTGTGTCCAGTGACACACCTGTGTTTTTTAAATGAAATTTTTGTATGGACTAATTAACTCCTTAACTAAAGATCTATTCAACAAAATTTCTTCAACTCTTTACCGGAAACGTATGCATGCCCGAATTAAGTGATCTTTATCCATGTTTGTCATTATTGTGGTTATAGCTACAGTTAGTGACGTTATTGTTTTGTGAGGATGTTTGTTAGTCTCCCTATCAACAATGCCCCACACGAAACAATCGAAAAATTTGAGGTCGGGAGAGCTAGGAGGCTAAATGTTTAGGGTAATGTGGTCATACAGATCCTGAAACATCCGCTCTTGCGTTCTCGTGGCCTTATATGAGGGAGCAGAATCCTATTGGAACACGTATGACCTCCCATCACGTAAGTTATCTATTCAAGGCCGCAAAACCTCAATGTAAGCAGCTGCATTTACTCGAAGTCCTTGGGGAAAAAAGTGGGGTGACCTGGCATGTCCTTCATAGCATATCACTCCCAAGACCATGACTGTTTCCGGAAATTTAGCATATGTACATGACATGGGGAACCTCCCGAGGATCCGAACATAACCACTTGTCGTTCCTTCGGTTTAATTTTTGATTCTAGTCAAAATTTTTTTATAGGAAAAAAAAACCAAAGCATGTTCGGGATTTATGAATGCTTTAACTTGTTCAAAAGCCTTTTTCCGTGGATGACACGTTGCTCTTTCGTTTATTGAGACATTAACTGACCTCTTCGCATCACATACAACTTGTAACGAATGTCTTCGTGGATGACCCGACGAACAGTGCATTCAGAAACATGAAGGTCTCTCGATATGGCTCTTACTGATTTCGAAAGGTCTACATTAATAATGCTCTGAACTTGAGAGACTAATTCCGGTGTCCGAAATTTCTCTGGACCTGTTTCAAGTTTTTTGCGTTTAGCAGCACTTTCCACATCGTCATAACATGCTTCCAACTTCTGGCGAACTTTGTAAACAAACGATCGGGCGACCTTAAAAAAATTCGCTGTTTCTAAAGTTTCTATACGATTATCAAAACACATACACGATTAAACGCAAGAAGTTCTCTCAATTAATTGGCGCTGAAACTTCAAGCTGAGAGACTAATGCCGCTTGGTCGTATGTTTTACACTGCACAAAAAGTTCAAGGCATATCAAAATGAATTCTTGTGCAGTTATGAGTTCAGAATATTAATAATAATAATAATAATAATAATAACAATAATAATAATAAATTATAAATATAATAATAATAATAATAATAAAAATAAAAATAATAATAATATACTCAGAAAATAAATCCTGTAAAAACAACACTTTTTTAACATTTTATCATGTTATTGAAATTCAACACGATCTGCTATGTTAATAATTAACACTTTACATGATGTTTTTTCAGTGTTAAAGTAATACGATGAACATGTTATATGAACAAGATAATATTGTAAAACTAACACTTAAAAACTGTTGAAAGAACATGATCGAAATGTTATCTGAACATGATTATATTGTAAAGCTTACACTTCAAAACTGTTAAAAGAACACGATCAAAATGTTATATGAACAAAATAATATTGTAAAAATAACACTTTATTTTAACTATTTAATAATTCATCCTCCAAGAATCCCTTGTTTTTGTACTCGCTGATCACACTCTGTCCTTTCGGGTTTTTTATAAGTAGCTCGGTCAAACTTAGAACTATGCGTACATTAAATGCGGTTGTTGGTGGAGCGGAACAGCTTATATTTTTGCAATCATTCCGCCACTCTTCAAGTTTTTTCGGAAATTTTACTCGCAAACCCAACTGAGATATGGGAAAGAGCTCATTAATATCGGCTTCTTCTAAAAGCTTAAATGATTCCAAATCTATTCCGCAATCTGTTAAAAATGGAAATGCAAAAGAAAAGCGCAAGACCATGATTAATTAACAAGGTTTTTTCTATTTATTTTATTTTTACCGATCAGTCGTTGGTATACGGATTCGTCGAATTGAAGATTTGTTAAAATTAAATTTTTTAATTGTGTAAAATCGAACAAAATCAAATTCGGCTTTTTTCGACTTTTATTTCTTACAAATTTCAAAATTTTTTCAATGAGCTATTGATGCAATGAGAAAATCTACACTTTGCTCATGTTATCTTTTAACACTGTGTAATGTAATGTAAATATTTAAAAAGTGTTGTTGTTTTGTATATAAAAATGATCATGTTAGAATAACAGGAGCCGTGTTGAAATATTTTGCCTCAATTTTTCCTGGGTGTAATAATAATAATAATAATGATATAGGATGATGATAATGATAGTGATAATGATAATGATATTGTTAATGATAATGATAATGATACTGATAATTATAATGGTAATTATTACAAAATTCTTGCTTAACACCTGTACAACAATTTTTGTCAGTTCAGATAGCTACAAACACAAGCACAAAAGTCGAAAATTGTGGTAGTATGCGTGGGAACATCACTGTTCTAGTGGCAACGAGAATGACTGGTGTTTAAAGTATGTGTTACAAAAATTCTTCAAATTGGAAAACTTTTTCGATAAGTTCTTATAATAAAATTTAATAACGATTGGTTTGAGAAGTTTTTCCGATGCATTTGGATGTTGGCTATCATGAATAAATTTCATCCAAATCGGATGATTGGTTTCCGAGAAATTAGGGGGTAAGTGCCCGAAGAGTCATGGTTTACAAAAAAGTTCATACTGTATATCTACTTGCAAGAAAAAAAAAAAAAAACAAAACAAAATTTTGAAAAAAAAAAACGAAAACAACATTTCATAAAATTAGTAGAGCATAATTACATAATCATATACCTATAGAAAGAATATATATAACCAAATATGTGCATGTAGTGTGATTTTGTGCCTGACTTTCCTACAAAAAATAGTTTACACAATATGTTCATAATAGGGGTATTCACGATCCAGTGCACTAAGCTGTACTCAAATGCAGATATGCAGAATTGCAGTTTACAACAACAAAGTACACGTTCGTCAGAAAACTGCAAATCTGACTTGAGGACTTGAGCATTTGTGTTCTTGTGTAATTCATATCACATCATATCAGTGATATAAAATACGATACTTAATATACAAACTAGTTTTTAATATACATATTTACAGAATTTATTATTTTAGTTTTGCAACTTGTTTTAGGTATCTTTACTTCTAAATTTATGGAGGGTGGCAAACAAACAAAAACAGCTTATTCTGATATTTAAGTTTTGTTGTAAGAAACTGCACAAACATGAATGGGGTGCGTTCACGGTCATTGAACTGCAATTCTACAAATCTACAAATCCGCATTTTTGCACAGCAAAGTGCACTGGATATAAATATAAATAAAAAAAAATATAAAAAAAATCGCAAAAAAAATTTTTCAAAGGTAAACGCCTTAATATGTATAATGTTTTTAAAATTTGCTCAATTCTAGTAAAATAATGCTTGAATTGAGAAATTTACGCTTAAGTGTAAACTGATTGAATATTTGCTTGATTTTATTCTCTTCGTATATGTGTCGATTACTAACCTGTGTTGAAACATGTATTCAACACTATAATTCCGAATCGATGAAACATGGATTCAACACTATAATTCCGAATAACGAGTTGGGCGAAGTGGAAGTGATCCGTAACGACCAAAGACACAACAATCGTCCGGAAATGTTTTGGGAGGTTTTTTATATTCTCAGGATTCAGATTCTTGATTAACAATCTATAAAAAGGAAGCAGTCAAATGTTATAATAATAATATAATTTGACTATTTGAACAATGCACTCAAGGCAAAAATACCACATGTAAAGAGAAAAAAAGTTGTTTTTTGCAAGACATCAATCAAGGCATGCATCAAGTCATTGAAAGCAATAAAGTAAAAATCATCTGATAACTATGTTACGACTATGAATACGACTATTCTTACATTTAACTTCTCACTGAACCATAAGCGAAGGTCTAGCGTAAGGTGAAAGTTTTGCGAACGTTTTTGGAAATAATTTTTTTTTTCAATTTTTTATTTTTATTTATCCGCTTAAAAGTGCTTAGTACAGAAGATTAAGTTCGTGAAAACTTTTCCCATAAATAAAAAATTTACTTCTTTTGCGAAATTAAGAAAAAAAAACATATTTTTTTTAGAAAAGAATCTTATTTTATCATTTTAATAGGTAAAAATTCCTCGTAAATGAAACATTTTTGTTCAGAACTGAAATCAGAACAGAATCATAAATGTTTCCTTTTTTCATTCTTAATTGAGTTCAAAAAATAAAATTTTATTATATTACGTTTTTATATTCTAAAATGAGTTAAAAAAGGAGGAATTTCAACCCTTGTTGATATTTTTATAATAGTGCATTAAAATGTGCAAACCTTCACATAAACGTCACATAAACTTTTTTACCAATCCGAATTGATTCTCGCCATAACAAGGGGGATGGATGTACTGCTACATTTCTATGGTTCATTTTTTAACTCATTTCCGAAAAAAAGAGATTCGATTCTGAGAGCCTATTTTCGTCCGGTGATTGATTCAAAAAACGTTTATTTCCGAGTGCCGAAAAATAACTTTTCTATGGTTCTTTTTTTAATTCATTTCCGTACAAAAAAGTTTCATTTTTGAGAGGCATTTTAGTCCGACGAACGATACAAAAAAGATGCATTAATATTATGTCGAAAATTAACGTTTCTGCCCTAAAAGGTTCATAAATGAATTCGAAAACGGTAGTTTTGGTTGACTGGGTTGTATCAGAATAGTAGTAAGTGTGCATAGAAGTTCAAAGTAGCTAGCGATAGTGTGGTAAATAGATGCTTTCGTAACTGACAGGATTCGTTTAAATAATTGTTTTGTTTTTTTTTTTTTTACTTGCAATACTTTATGCAGGCGGAAATATAAAAAATAAAGAATACAAAATAATCTTTTCATTGATCTTTTACTCATTTTAAAATTACGTATAAATTACTTTCCTTTTTATAAGAAAACCAATACGGCATAAATATTTAAATAATATTGATTTATGTAATATTATCACAAAATATACGCATATTTGTACTTATGAGATAGCTTGTTACGTATTGAGACAACGCTTTGTCAAAGTTTGATACTCTACATGGAAATGGAAAAGTCGTAGAATTGAATTTTAAGTCTTATATAGAACTATTTTGCAAATTTTTCTTCTACCATCAAAAATATATTTTATTTTAAAAATTCCATTTTTTTTTTTTTACTTTTCAAATCAACACCAACAGTTTGACAGGCTGTCCCCGCACCGATCGCAATCATCTTCAGTCGCATTCGCAAGAACTTAAGTGTCCAACACCTGGCTGCGATGGTTCGGGTCATGTTACCGGTAACTATTCCTCACATCGTAGTCTATCCGGCTGTCCACGTGCTAACAAGCCGAAGAGTAAGCCACGTGATGGTCAAGACTCTGAGCCTCTAAGGTGGGTTTCCATAAAAGAAAAGTAGAGAATGAACAAATATTAAGTTCTTTCTTTTCGTGTTCTAGATGTCCCATACCAGGTTGCGACGGCTCTGGACATTCAACGGGCAAATTTCTATCACACAGAAGGTAGGTTCAGATAATTTTAATGAGAACTATTCATATAACTTAACTGATATGTAGCGCCTCTGGTTGTCCCATTGCAAATCGCAACAAAATGCGTGTGCTCGAGGCAGGTGGTACCGTGGAGCAGCACAAGGCAGCAGTGGCTGCAGCAACTGCCATGAAATTTGATGGTAAGATAAACTAACTGTATCTATCTGTATTAATTAAACTGTAGCGACATTTCTAGACATCGTCTTGGTTAAATTGTGACTCACGCCAATATTTTTCATTTTTTTCTTTTGCTTCTACAGGCTGCTCATCATCTGTGGGTGGCATGAAGAAGGCCAAATTCGATGATGTCACAATGGTGTATCCCAAAGGCTATACAGGTGAGTTGTTGTTCTGGTTGTGGGTTTTTTCTTAGTTTTTTTTTTAGTTATAAAGCATCCCTTTCGTATGTGTGCGTGTGCTAACAGCAAAGCTAGCTCTCTGTACCTAACTTTATTCAATATTATTTTGTATAATACCTTGATCCCCCCCCCCAAAATAATTGCTAATTAAACGTTGTAATGAAAAAAATTTAATTTGCTGTTATTTTTCTTTTGTTTCGTTTTTTATTTAGATTACGCGACGTTTTGTATCGGTGCCGAATATCTTCTGTAAATATGATAGAGCAAAAAAAAAAAAAAACAAACTATAAAATCAAAAATATACAAACGAACAATAAAGAAAACTAAAAAGAAAACACAAAAAAACCCAACCTTCCGATCCTAAAGATACTCGAGTGCAACGAGGTAAGCGTTATTTTGTTAAGATAATTTTACACAGTATTAAAAAAATACTAGGTTACTTTTGGTTACTTTTGTTTTTCTTCTTGATTTTCATAAAAGCTGCTTTTAGCACACGCGCACCTAGAGCTTTAAAGTTTAGAATTTTTAAAAATAAAAAACACATTTTCAGCAAAGTTTTCTGTTCTTTTTTAAACAATAAAAAATTAGATTTACTATAAATATAAAAATTTGGAATTTTGTTCTTTTTTCAGTGTAGTGATCATTTTTTAAACTAAGATTTTTTGCATATTTTTAATGCCCACCTTAAACTTCTTCTGTTGTTTTTCCCTACTTCTCTTAAAGGCATTGAAATGATGATGAACTCTGTTGGCGCTGCATCCTCGGCAGTCGTTTCAGCTGCAGCGTCCAGTGCGGCCGCAGCCAATAACGTTGCTCTCCACAGCGTGACAAATCACATGACATCCAATGTTAGCGCTGCCAGCGTTGCCAGCAGCTCCTCAGACAATCTGGCTGGCGCAAGTACTGCTCCTGGCGGTGAAGATTTAAACACTTTGGAGGCCGAAATCTCTGAGTTACAGCGGGAAAATGCGCGTGTCGAGTCTCAAATGATGCGCTTGAAGTCGGACATAAATGCCATGGAATCGCAGTTGAGCACCAGCGATAGGGTACGTAGGCTCAGGTTGGTTGAGGCAAAATAAGTAATTTTTTGTACTTCATCCTTAAAGTTTATGGTTTGTTGAACTTTCATTTTCACTTTAAAATGTTTAAGTTTTTTTGGTTAATTTTTAAGTTTTCTAAATTCTCAAGCTTTTTTATGGCTTTTAAATTTTAGTCTTAACTTTTTTATGCCTAAATTTTAATATTTTTCACAGCTTTTAAATTATACCCACTTTTATAGGAAATTTTTTTAGCGTACTTGCGCGCTATTAAATATCAAAACTTTGGTACCTATTTTTTTTTAAGCTACATATTTTCCCCATGTCTAACAACTTTTCTTTTGGGTTAAAAACTTTGTTAAAATTTCACTCACTGCTAAGTAAAGCGTGTGAACGTGCTACTACTTCTTCTTCTTCTTCCCATTCGTCTTTTGCTGCTGCTTCCTAATAATAAGGAAGCGAGCGTATTCAACATAAAAATTAATTGATAAACTTTGATAACTGCAAAAGAAGCAGCAGCGAAAGAAAAAAAAAGTCAGAAAAATATGCGGCAGTCTAGCAAAACTTTATACTATATATATATTTTTTTCAAATTTAAATCAGCTGTAGTCTAAAGACTGAATGGTATAGAAAATACAAAAACAAAAAGAACGAAAATAATTCAACTTTGTTTTAGGTTAAGCGTGTAGGAAAAGTTTAAGTTGACGGCGCAGTGCTGAAAACTTAGTTTAAGTTTAACCAACTCTTTTGTGTGTTCTGGTTAAAGTTGGTGGAGTACAATACTTTGTAGACGCCGGACGACCTTGAAAATTGTTATCAAGTAGTCGCAAAGAAATAGCACAAGTTTTTACATATTCTACTTGATATTTTGCGATTGTCTGTCTGGGTTAGTTGTAAATGTAGAAAATTCAAACAACTTCAAAGATTAAAACTGTGACAATTATTAATTGGCGGGTGTGAGAAAGTAAGAAAGTTTGAAAGTGACTTTAGCATGATACCAGCCAGTTCTGAAACTTAAATTACGAACTGAACTGAAAAAAGTTGTTAAAGTGACCCAGACTGGGGATATTTATTGATTTCTTGAAGTAACAATTTTAAAAAATTGTATTTAAGGCAAGACTGTATAGCACAATTGGTTTAACTTCTTTTTAATATTCTTTCTGAGACTAAACTTTGTGGAATATTAAATTACTTTAAATTAAAATGCAAGTCGGTAAAACGAATGAATATACAGCCGTACCTATATTAGAACAAGAAAAGGACACCCTTAAATATGATCTGAAATAAAGCAATTTTTTTAATTTTCGAGAAAACTAAAAATTTTTAATACTTTGTTGGTCTCCTCGCCTTTAATGACCTCCCTTACTCAACCCATCATAATATGAAATAGTTTTTTCCAGGTTTCTTCACCAATTTTGTCCCATTCTAGTTTCAAAACATGTCTTCTTTTTGTTGCGTTCTCTTATATTTTGTCTGCTTTAGTTTTAACTATAAATGGGTTTAAAGTCCGACTAGATGGGATAAAAGTCCGACGACTGGGCAGGCCAATTCATGACTGGGATGTGGTTTTGGTGAAACCAACGCATAACTATAGCAGATTTTTGGAAAGGTGCGTTATCTAGTTGGTAGACCAGGTTTTTCATGTTAGTACCGCCAAAAATCCCGCTAAAAGATGTTAAAAGGGCATTGTTGAGCGTATGCCTGTACCGTTCGCTATTAATACGACTATAGCATACAACCAATTCTTCGACTCAATGGTTGCATACATGCAATCTCAAATCATTATACTGCCTCCTCCGTGCTTAAAAGTAGGCACAAAGTGTAGGTCTCACCCGGTGTTCCAAAAATCCTCTTTGTCTTTAATGGGAACTGTGTTCTAAGGTTTTAAAAAGTAATTGTTTTAATTAGAAACTCACCTCGAAATTAGACTCATCAGACATTTTCCCCAACCTAACATTTTCCCCAACCTTGTTCAATCCAATCCAAATACTCCAAGGCCCAATTCAGTCGCTCTTCCACGTTTTTATGTTAAAGCCATGGCTTCTTCCTAGTTCTGTGACTATTCAATTCATATTATCTAAGCGTTTATTTTGTTAATTGAACTGCAACTCAGCAGTTAGCTGATGAATTATTTTTCCTATTTCTTAACCCTAGTTCGGCCGATGAGTCACCGAGGTGACTATTTCTCCTTTTTCACACAAAAAATATGCTATCAACCAATTCTGTTCACCCATCTTCCGTGATATCTTAAGGGGGACTAGATATCCAGAGGACGAAAAAAAAGTCGTGTTTGTGAATTTTTTTAAGGAAACCTAAGAGATATTTCTAAATGAGGGTTTTTATACCTTAAAATATACATATTCAAGAGTATATTTAGTTTTTTTTTTTATTAAAAAAAAAATTAGATACAGCATTATTACAGTAGATACAGCATTTTTTTTAGAGCGCTGTGAAAAAAAAAAGTGAAATGCGGTGACCAAGATTGCTCCTCTAAATTCATCTGAAACGAAAAAATGAAAAATATTAAACCAGATACTTAAAACTCGTACCTGTCATAGCCAGTTATGAAAATATATATAATTGTATAACAGGGGCGCCGGAAGCGGGGGAAAGGGGGGACAGTCACCCCCTCGGTAAAAAACTCTCACAATAATTTTTTAAATACAAATGTTTTTAAACAACAGATTAAATTTTTTTAATTCTAAGTTTAATTTAATTTTAACTGCAATGCAACTTTTAATTTCTCCTCACATCGAATTTTTGCAATCAGCGGTGAAGCATTAAGCTGAAGAAATGTTAAACGGAGTTGTTAAATTTATTGCTTTGACAATGATGTACCAGCATCTGCAGCTAGTTCTGAACGTTCTTTTAGTGCCCCTCGCCGCCTTAAAACATATCTTCGATCAACTATGATGTAGGAACGCCTTACGCATGCGGCACTTCATCATATCCACAAGGTAAAAACGGAAGAATTAAGGTTATTAGACATTATGCGAGAATTTATTTCTTGAAAAAATAAAGTGGTTTTTTAAAAAGTTATAAATTTAACTACAAACTAATAACTTTTTCGTTTCATATCATATATGTAATACTTCTATATTGGCAGCAACCTATATTTTCTATGAATTTCAACTACGAAATCAAAGAGAGACAGCATACATGAAATTTTTTTGTCTGTATTAGTATATTTGAATATTTGAAAATGACTACACACAAAAAATGTCAAATCGTCCCAGAGGCGGTTCCCAGCAAAAAATTTCAATGCGCATTACTTGTATGCACATAAAGAGCGCTTCATTATCCTTGTAAATAGTTCTGTGTGTATAGCGCTATGTTTGTAGAACTTTCTGTAACGACAACGTAGCATTTGAAAAAAGTATCAGAGTTTAATGTCAAAAAAATTAATTTCAAAAACGGAAAAAAATCATCAAAACGTCCCACGTAAATTAATTGAATACTTTAAGTCAGGCTTTTCATTCGAAAATTTAATATTTTAAGTTGAAATGAAAAGTATGTTACATACATGTTACATATAAGCTTTGTAAACTATGTTACTAAAACTTCTGTTTTTCTTACTTTAAATAAATAAAATGCATAAAAATCCATAAAGTTTTATAGTTATCTCATTTAACAACAATGAGAACAAAGCGCACGGTTCTCGACACATTTTTAAATCAAATAAAAGGAGAACGAAGCGCTCGGCTCGCGCTACGATTTTTTTGGAGAATGTTTTTTTGAAGCGCTTCAGATGCGCTCATGGAGCGCTCGGCACCCTGCTGGGTTGTTATGAAAAATGTTTGCACCAAATTTAAAACAAAACAAATTATATTTGTTCTGCATAACTCACAGGTACGCACCGTTAGAAAACAATTATAACAACAACGCGTGAAACATGATTAAATTTCAACAAGAAATATTGAAGCTAGCAAGATTTTATCCATTAAAATTCGAACAACAAAAATTTCAACTGATATTTTTGACAATGGAAGCACCGCTCCTGAGTTTTTTTATTTTCAAATTTAATTTCGGGTACATTCGTTCATATATTTTCTTGTTAATATTACAATATACATATCTGTACTCTAATGTTGGCGAATGTACCTTGGGTGTACTGCCAATATAACGGGTGTTTTTTTTAGGGGTTTGTTTTTCGAATAGAGATAAAACTGGCATTTTGTGGTCAAATCTGGCAACTCTAATGTCATTTATGTTCAGTTTGGTTTGCCATTTCATCATGAACAGGTTGACAAAAGAACAACGCTTGCAAATCGTGCAAATTTATTTCGAAAATAATGGTTCAGTTCGCGAAGTTTACCGCAAGCTCCGTCCATTTTATGGTCGACATAATTGTCCATCAGAGCAATTAATTCGGTTAACCATGGGTCGTTTTCGCACTACGTTTACTCTATGTGATAATACGCATCCGCAGAGACGTCGAACAGTGCGCACCGAAGAAACAATTGCCGCTGTAGAGCAAAATGTTGAAGAGGACCCGAATGAATCGATTCGCCACCGTGCACATCAATTGGAGCTTTGTCCATCAACTTTATGGAAGATTTTGCGCAAAGATCTTGGCTTGCGACCTTACAAGATCCAGCTTGTGCAAGAATTAAAGCCGCGAGACCATGCAATGCGTCGTGATTTTGGTGTATGGGCCGAAAATGAGATTGATCTCGATACTGATTTTCATCGCAAAATTTTGTTCAGTGATGAGGCTCATTTTTGGTTGAATGGCTACGTCAACAAGCAAAATTGCCGCATTTGGTGTGAAGAGAACCCACATGAGATCCTTGAGACGCCATTACATCCACAAAAACTGACTGTTTGGTGTGCTCTATGGGCTGGTGGAGTCATTGGGCCATACTTCTTCCGAAATAATGCTGGAGAGTCAGTTACTGTTAATGGAGACCGGTATAGAGCCATGATAACCGACTATTTTGTTCCCGAATTGGATGGCATGAATGTGGATGAGTTGTGGTTCCAACAAGACGGCGCTACATGCCACACAGCGCACGTCACAATCGATTTATTGAAGGAAACATTCGATGAGCGCATAATTTCGCGGAAAGGACCTGTCAATTGGCCACCAAGATCGTGTGATTTGACACCATTGGATTATTTTCTTTGGGGATATGTGAAGTCGCTCGTCTACGCCAACAAACCAGAAACGTTAGGGGACTTGGAGGCCAACATTCGTGGCGTTATTGCCGACATACGGCCCCATATGCTCGAAAAAGTGGTTGAAAATTGGACCTGTAGAATTGGCTTTATTCGAGCCAGCCGCGGCGGCCACATGCCCGAAATCATATTTAAACATTAATGGCATAAAAATATCCTCCCAATAAAGCCAAATTAATGGACATTAAAACGATTTTCTTGTGTTTTATTTCAATTCGCAGTTCTATACCTCTAAAAAAAACACCCTTTAGAAGTATTACATATATGTTTCATATTGAATTTAAATGTTTTGTTTGTTTTTACACGCTGTTATCGAACTTATTTTTACATCAATCTTTTCCTAGTATTTTATTGATATGTTTCTTTCGTCTTTAATGTAATAAAATATGTTCTGAACCCCCAGTTGTACTGCGCACCCAGTTGAAACGAGCTTCCGGCGCCTTTGTTGTATAATAATACTTCCGAACGTAATTTAAGAATTTTCAACCAAAGATTCGTCCTTATTTTGCCTATAACTAATTAACGAAGCTACGAAAAGTTCGACAAAAGTTATGACAAGTACGAGATTATTATGAATAAAAGAAGCCTGCAAAAAATCAAAACAATCGGCTCACTGCGTTTCGAGAAATCTTGATCACCGACTTTGAAAACATGGTTTCGAGAAAACGCGTTTGAAAATAAGGACCAGCACTGCACGCTCTAGAAGGCGGTTCACTCACTAGGCTATAACTTTGTTATTTTTTGAGATATCGACTTGAAATTTTCACCACATATTCTTGAGACTTGCAGCTTTAAGAAAAAAATAATAAATTTTTGAAATTTTTGAAGAAAACATAATAAATATATTTTAAATTTATTGAACTCACCTCTAAATTTTTCTGATCTCACTTGCATTGGTTTGAACCTTAATTTTCAATTGAGTAACTTCAGAAACTCGAATAAACAAATCGGAAGCTTTATAAAGGGTGATTTTTTTAGAGCTTTCAGGTTTGATTAAAAAAAAAACACACATACAATGTAGAGAAATGTATGAAATCTTTATTTGAGTCGATAGAACGATCTATACAATTCAATGTTTAAAGATGATTTCATGTAAATGTTGACCGCGGCTACGCCTCAAATAGTTCATACGCTGGGTCCAATTTTAGCATACTCTCTCCAACATATCGGCCAATATCTCACGAATAATTTCCTCAATACTGGCTTCCAGTGCTTCAACCTTTGCGGGCTTGTCCCTATAGACATGAGCCTTACCACGGCCCCACAAAAAAGAGTCTGTTAAATCGCACGATATAGGTGGTCAATTGACCGGTCCCGAACGTGAAATAAACTGTTCACCGAGCTCTCCTCTCAATTGGGCCATTGTTTCGCATGGTGCGTGGGATGTGGCACCATCCTGTTGAAACCATATGTCAGGCAAGCTGTCCAGCTCTTCCATTTTGGGAAAAAAAAAAATGTAACCATCGCACGGTAGCGCTCGCCATTCACAGTAACATTCCTGCCTTCGTCGTCTTTGAAAAAGTGCGATCCAATGAAGCCACCGGCCCATAATCAGGATCCATTGGCAGTTCTTGCAATGCTTCTGGCTACTCTTCACACCAACTACAGCAATTCACGTCTCCATTCAACAAGAAATAAACTTCGTTCCTGAACACAATTTTCCGATAAAAAAGTGGATCTTCATCCAACTTTGCCAGTGCCCATTCACCAAAAGTTAACTATTGTGATAGGTTATGTGGCTTCAATTCTTGCACCAGCTGTATTTTAAAAGGTTTTACATCCAAATCCTTCCGCAAAATTTTCCACGTGGTGAAGTAACAAAGACTCAATTGCTGCGAACGGCGCCGAATCGATAATTCATGGTCAGCAACAACACTGGTGGATACAGCTACGATATTTTCCTCTGTCCGCTTTCTATGTATGCGTGTTTGTAGTTTATTGCCGAGTAATGTAAATTTGGTGCGAAATTCAGTCACAAGATTCCGAATAACCGCCTCAGAAGGTCGCACAAACTGACCATAAAATGAAAGAAGTGTTCGATCGTACACTTTCTTAACCGAGCATGCATTTTGATAATTAAATAATTCAATAATCTGCAAACGTTGTTCGTTTGTAAATCGATTCATGGTGAAATTATAGACAAAACTGAACATGTTCAACAGTAACATGTTACACGACAACAGCTGTGCTGCCAAAAACAGTGTTGGCAAAAAGAAAGTTGCAAAAAATTACCCTTTATGATATTTAAGAGGCGTTTGACAATAAGTCATACCAGACGATAAAAAATATAAGTATACAAAGAGACTCCTTTAGTTATCCGACCACCATAGGTCATACTCACGACGTTGAGCTATCAAAGCCAGCACTATATTCGCTGAAGTGCCAACTCTGCGATAGTCTAACGGGCAAAAGAGTTTTACCTCGACATAGCACTTAAACACACTGACCATAGCATATCACTCATAACTGTAACGAATTGTTATTCGCCACTATTTAACTCACTAAAATCAATTCTTAGCCATCAATCAACATCCAACAGCCTCTTCATTTTTCACACCTCTGAAACCTCTGACTCTCCGAAATTATTATAGAGCTAACTATTTATCTCTCCGCATCCTCTCTGACACCTTGGGCACTCAGAAACGACTATAGCCTTAACTATTTCATGTTCTCGCATCCTCTCTGACACCCCTGAACACCTCTGACACTCCGAAACTATTATAGAGATAACTATTTCATCTCTTCGCATTTTCTCTAACACCTCTAAACACCTCTGACACTGCGAAATTACTATAGAGCTAACTATTTGGTCTCTCGCGACACTTCAACAGTACTATATAAAATTTTTTTGGCATCATTGCTACTTTTTTTTTTTCATGCAATAACAATCGAGTTTAGCTACTACAGCTTTTTCGCACATTCTCAGCATTAACGCATTCAAAGTCACAACACAAAAAGCTTTGAAAATTTCAACGATATTGATATTAGTGGCTCAAAATAAGTTAATGTGAGAAAAATTTACCCACCAAAATATGGTTGGGCTCAAGGACAACACAAGACATCAAGACTAACCATGCAAAAACATAACCATGCAATTACACAATAGTTTTTAATCTACTCTTGAGTTGACCTTTCGACAAGTTAACTTCAAAAAAGCTACAATTGTTAACTAATTTACTCATACGGTTTAATGGAGCAGTTAACATATAATTTGTTCTACTAAATGGTAAGTAAATTAAATTGTTAGCATTTCTACTGCTTCTACGATTAGAGTTAAAATTTATAAGAGAAAGAAGTTCTGGAGAATCGAATACACCGGTGATGAGTTGGTGCAAATAGACGATATCTGCAGACTTCCTTCGCTCACTCAATGATTGCATTTTTAAAAGTTTTAAGCGATCCTCGTAAGGAGGAAGGTTAAAAATGTCAAATCCACTTAAGCCCCTTAGGGCAAACCGAACAAAGCATTTTTGGATTCTCTCTATTCTATCAACATGCACATTGTAACTTGGAGACCAAACTTGACTTGCGTACTCCAAGTGAGGACGCACTATTGCATAATACAACGTTGTAGTCGTAATCATGCTATTTAATTCTTTGGCCCAGCGTTTAATAAATCCAAGCATAGAAGATGCTTTTTTACAAATGTTATCAATATGAATGGTAAATGAAAGCTTAGAATCCATATATATTCCCAGATCTTTAACGACATCCACACGACATAAAGCAGTATCTTTTATTTTATAATCAAAAACTACATTATTCCTTTTTCGCGAAAAGGTCATAGTTTGGCATTTATCTGGATTAAGAAACATATTATTTTTAGAACACCAAACTTCAAAAGATTTCAGATCGGACTGGAGTAGGGCTGAATTGTCTTGAGAATTTATTTTTCTGTATATCTTCATATCATCCGCATAAATAAGCAGATGAGAGTTTTTAATGATATGGGTCACATCATTAATGGCTAAAATAAACAGAAGTGGACCAAGGTGACTTCCTTGAGGAACACCTGATAGCGCAATAAACTCAGTAGACAAAACCCCTCGGAATCGTATTTGATAAGATCGCTCTGTCAAATACGATTTAATCCAGTTTACAAAATATTGTGGAAATCCAATGGACTTAAGTTTAAATAGAATTAGATTGTGTGGTAACTTATCAAATGCTTTGCTAAAGTCAGTGTAGATACAGTCGACCTGGCAACCAGATTCAATGGTGTTTAAGCAAAAGGTTGTAAAATCGAGTAGATTAGATACCGTAGATCTGCCATTAACAAAACCATGCTGACGAGTTGTTATGACTTCACGGCAGTGAATTTTTACCCGATCATACACGATTCGCTCAAAAAGTTTTGGAATCGATGACAGTTTAGCAATGGGCCTGTAATTAATAACATCATTCCTGCAACCTTTTTTATAAATAGGACTAATAAATGATTTTTTCCAAAAGAGTGGAAAATAACTTTCGTTTATAGATTTATTAAATAACAAAGAAAGTGGTTGACACAAAATTGAACCGCATTGAGTTAACACTGCGGCAGGAATTCCATCAGGTCCAGCGCTAAAATCTTCATCGATCGAACTAATATATTTTAAAATATCCTCTGAGGTAAAGGATAAAGAGTCCAAAGAAACTCTGGGTGTAGAATTCATATGTTCAAAATACCCCTCATCAGGATCAAAGGAATCCGAACAAAATGACTCTTTAAAAAGATTTGCAAATAAACTACAAATAATAACGGGATCGTCAGTAATTCCATCAACAGTTTTAAATGATGAAGGGAATCCATCGGATTTCTTCTTTGTATTTATGAATCCCCAAAACTTCTTTGGATCAGACAGTATTCTCAACTTTATATTGTCTAAATATTCATTATATAATGCAGCTGAGCTATTTTCAAATTCCAGAAACAAACGTTTGTAGGTTTCCAGGTCATTTGAGTCTAAACTACAGATATATTTCTTCCATGCCCTATTCCTGTTGTTGCGAAGAGTTTTTAAATCCTTTGTGTACCAAGGGTACGCACAGTTTTTCGCAAATTTGAGGGTAAATGGTACGGACTGAGAGAACATAGTAAAGAGCTCCGTATAAAAAAAATTTATGGAATCATCAAGGTTATTTCCATCTAAGTACTCTAAAATAACATTTAGTTTGTTATGAAGTAAATGATTCAACTTCAAAAAGTCAGCTTTTTTAAAATTGAATTCATATACCTTATCGATTGAACTCGAATTAACTATGCTCTCTCTGTCCGATTTATACCAAATGCTCAATGGTGGATGGTATTCATCTACAATAGTCAGAGCATGGAGGGCCCTCTTTACAATCACATTGTTACTGTCTGTAGTTAAGACCAGGTCAAGAAGTCTTTCAAGACTATTATAAATACAACTAACTTGTTGTAAGTCAGAACATATATTGTCAACAAATATATGCTCTTGGCGAGTCTTCGAATTTGATGCACAAAAATATGTATCATCGTCGGAAGAATGCCATTTTAAGTCAGGCAGATTGAAATCGCCCAACAGTAAAATGTCGTCATTAACGTCAAGTAGATTTATTATATATTCTATGCAATCCGCAAGGCTTGCATAGACTTCTGCACTGCTCTTTGGGGGAACATATGCATTAATAACATATACATTGGAATTACAATGTAACACCTTAACGCATAACAGTTCAATATTGGAAGAGCAGGGAATATCAATTAAGGAACTGACAAAGGAATTCCTTACAGCTAAAAGGACACCACCACCAACAGCAGAAATATTGTCAGTGTGTCTGTCCCTTCTAAAAACTTGAAAACTATTGTCAAACAGTTCCAAGTCAATAATGCTTCCGTTCAGCCATGTTTCTGTTAACGCGATAATATCCTCAGAGAAATTCTGAGATGCCAAAAATATGTCGCGTGTTTTAGAACGTAATCCCCTTACATTTTGATAGTAAAGGGATAATCTATTTAGTTTTTTTGTGTCTGATGGGCGATTTTATTCGTCCTTCTAGACTTATTTTTAGGCGTAAACTCAGAAACGAGGATATTATCGGCCCACCTTTTAGAGTTTAGAACAGATGCGAACTCTTCAGCTGCAACCGTTAGAATAAAGGAGGCGTGGGAAGGCTTGTTGCCAATTTTTTTGCATGAACATAATGCATTTTGACTAAATAAAATATTTTGTTTGACAAACGTCAATATATTTTCAGTTGTTGTGTCGGGCTGAAGACGTGAAATGAATAAGCGTTTTCGCCTCGACACTGCCCTTAAATTAATTATTGGGTTATTGGGCTCAGTTGAAATCACATTTGGACTATTAGCCAATGGTGGAGTATAAGAAGGAGGTGAAGAAATAATTGTATTATTGTGTATTAAAGGCATAGCTGAGGGCTGCATAGCCTGAGGAGGGTTTGAAGACGTCCTACGACGCTTATTATTTTTATTTTTATTTTTATTCTTCCTCTTCTTTTTAGAAATATTCTGGTCTTCTTCAGACTGAATGTTTGTTTGCGTCCCGGAAGAGATTGTCTGAGACAAAGAAGGCGAAATTTTTTCCGGTGAAGAACATTCATTATATACGCTAATACTAGGTGCGGCACTAACTTCGCTAAAGAATGTTACAATTTCCCTAAAATTGTTATTTAACGAGTTAAGACTTTCTCCAAATAGCTTTATTTTAGAATAAAGCTCATCTGGGGAAAGGGCCCTGCACGAAGCACAGTACCAGCGAAGACCTGATCGGACAGACATTAAATCGTCTAAGCACGATTTGGAAATACCCGCACATCTCGAATGAAACATTTGCTCACATGGGCCAGAACAACTGAACATTGGGTTCAGAATATTCTGGCTTTTGCATAGCTCGTTTAGGGAACAAGCAGCAATATTTTCAACAGAAAAATAATCCATGTTACAAATTGAGCTGAACGTGCCTAAAGGGTTAAAAATCTGTTGCTATATATGTAGTGAGCGCACAGTTAAAAAACAAATACAACACTAACTACGCTTGATAATAACAAAACAGAGCACAAAGAAGAATAAAAAAAAAACAATAACAAAAACACACTAAGCAAGCAAGCTAGCAAGCAAGCATGCAGACGAAACACACTAAAACAAGAATGTTATTAGCACAAATTATTAGCACAGCCCAATTAAATTATAACATTTATTAAATATATAAAAGAAAACTTGAACTTTTACCAAAATCACAACGTTTATAAATTGTATTTATAAAAACACTCACGAAATACTAGATACAAACAAAAAACAAACGCAATCGTTTAATTACACAAAATACGTCCAACACCGACTAATAAACGAAGTCAACTGATCTGCTACAGTCCAGATTTAGCTTAACACGCGAGGCGCAAGTTGGGCCTGATCCCCAGAGGGACAATAAGATTCTACAATGCCTACACGTTACCTTGTCCGGTTTCTGGCAGTAACTTCTAGATCTTTCCATATTTTGCCAAGTTGACTGACTTCGCATTCAGCCGTTCTCCTCCTAGTGTCTCGTGGTCTACCAGTTAGTCTTCCCCTCAGATCAAGAAGATTCCATTCCACATTTTATTTTTTTATTTTTTTGTCAATTTTGCGGAGAGTGTGTCTTATATTATAGACACCGAAGAAATAGAGACTCGACTACAGAAAATTTAAGCTTCGTTTTGATATTAGTCGAACCCGGGACCTATGGGATGGCAGTCAAGCGTGCTACCTACTCGACTACAGCTTAGATCCATATTTACCAAAATTTTGGAAATTCACGAAAAGCCATCTTTTTTTATTTTGAAAAATACAACTTTTTTCTTTCAGGTTTGATATTTTGCATATTTTGGAGAGTTGTATCTTTGTACCTACCTAGTTGGCTAAAAAGGAAAAACAAACCAGCTGCAAATATTTCAAAATGGCGATTTTTAGCACTTAGCACATGCCCCAAAATGTGTGGGAAACCGTTTTTCTCAGTTCTCTTCTCATAATCTTGCCCATAATGCAAGCAGGATGCAAACTTGCATCCCATAAAGTTGCATTCAATGTGCTAGCAATAAAACATCCCCTTCATTGAGGTCAGCTCCGATCCATGCGCATAATGCACTGGAAACAGCCCCAAGCTCCAATTCACTCACTCTCCAACTGTCATATACTACAAAACCAACATCCAATAAAAATGAAAAAAAAAAATATACATATATATCCATGGCCACCTTCACCCATACCCAAGGAATACGTGAAAGTAAAGCAACAAATCGCATTCATTCAGCTTTAGCTCCAAATTCAACCCCCTTTGGCGGTGTGCAGCGTTGTAGTCGCCAGAGACTTGTTTTTGTTGTTGCTTTCGTTGTTGTCTGCGCACATAACCTTTTGGCCTCCCTTGTGGGTGTGTGTGTGTGTTTGTTGTTGTTGTTGTTGTGTAAGTGTATTTCTGGAGCATACAGAATCCTACAGCTAAAGAGGTGCCACGCATACACGCCACGCTCAGCTCTCAGCCAACTGCAAACGTTTTATTTGTGTGACTGTGTGTTTGTGTATGTGTTTGTGTGTGTATATATACATATATATATAACAACCCCCAGTGGCACCAACCAACACCTTACAGCCTTGCGTTGGGTACCGTTTCATTTTTTTGTAGCACAGATTTTTTTTTTTTTTATTTTCTTGTTTTATTGCTTATCGGAGGCGGGCAACTACAGGGGGCGTCACAAAGTTTTTCTATATTTTTAATATGTGAGTCAATTTTTTCGTTTACTTTTAAAACTTTTTTTTCTTTTCCATACCAGTCGCCCCGATAATATAGCACATAACGTTCGTTGTTGTTTTTGTGTTTGAGTGGGACAGCAATAAAATGTCTACCTCATGACATATCTGCGTAGGTGCACTCAGCAGGCATGTCCTTCGACCAATTCGTTGAGCTTGTTTTGTGTGGGTTTTAGGTTTACGTTCACGTTTCTAACTTTGGCATCTGGGAATTGAATTAAATTTAATTTAATTTGTTGTTTTATTCAATGATGTGGTAGTGACACTGTACAGCATGATGGATATAAATTGATTTTGACACATGTGCGTATCATATTTTTTTATTGTATTTTGAATGGAAATAATAAGGTTTGAATTGTGTTTGTTTTTTTTTTACTTTAAACTTTAAAGTATCAAGAGAAGGACGAGCAATTTGTATAACCATATAACTAATACACTTGATTTAAACACATGACAATACATGCCCAGTTTGATTTTATAACTTTAATATTTTTGTATTTGTCGAATATTGATAAAAAATAATGACATAATGATAATTTTATGATTTTTATTTTATTTATGATCAAAATTATTCTTTCAACTATAATTCCTCAATATCCTTAAAGAATTCCACCAAATTTTTTTGTAAAAAGGAAAATTTAGCATCGAGTATTCTCTTTGTTATAACATACTCAAATATTTAGGTTGAAACTTCATCGGATCTACTATATGTCAAAAACTTAGTAATTCTGGCAACTTATAAAAAAAACTTTTGTTCTACCTTTTTGCAAGGCAGCGAGCTAATTCTCTCCATAGACTGGACTATTCGATATATGGATGCATTTTGTCCCTGTCTATACTCGTAAACGTTCTTAATATAAAGCTCTTTACGTCTTGAATGTACTCCATTACTTTGGTAGAGGATGAACGGAATGTTTTTTTTCTCAAGAAGCATTACATGGCACTTTCATTACTCTCTGAGGTTTGCCATTGCCTGCAGAGAGGTGGCGGCCGTACAGAAAAATCATTTTAATTCAAATAATTTTCTGTCGCTGCTGGGATTCGAACCCGGGTCTCCAGGTTCGTTGACATAGAGGCCACGCACTTTAACCAACTACACCACGGACGCCATAATCAAAATCAAATCAAATCAAAACATAATCGGGCCAAAAAGTGAGTTACATAAAAAGCCAATTACTCTGCCTAAGTGTATCTTAAGGCAAAGTTTTTAATTTGGTTTGGAAAGAGCTATATTTCATTTAACTTTCTCTGCGAATAATTTGCTTCGGAATACTTCGTGGAACATGGTGAATAATAGTTTGAAAAAAAGCCTCAAATAATGGAAAAATGGAACATAGGGTTATTCCAGGAATATTCCAGTTCCATATTATAAAAATATTTTATTTGAAACTTTTTATGTCATTTTAAGATCTGTTAATGTAGAACGCAGAAACAACATAGAAAGAATATTCCAACTATATCTATTCAGCACTTAAAGTTCCACTGTATCCCCAGTACGTCATTTACACAAATTGCACTTACGTAACCAAGCAAAGTATAAAACGTGTCAAAAATTACCGCAGATTGGAAGAAAAATGAATAAACCTTACTTTAAAAAAGTTTTCTGTATCCTATCGTAAAAAAAGCTTGATTACATTTCATAAAATATGTTCGAAAATGTCTGTTGGAAAAACATGTCCTCAATAAACATAACAGTCAACTGCGGCTCAAAATAATCAGCCCCAACCTTTAGCTCCCGGCCTCATTTTTAAAGAGGTAAGGCCAATTGATTCCACTGGCTCATAAACAGCACAATGGTTTTTTGTTTCCAACTGGGGCAATTTTGCTTACTTACATGCTTATTGATGCAAAAATGTGTATCACTGAACGAATATTGCGATAAGACATTAAGTGGGAAATCCTGGTCATTTAAAAAAGATCACATTAACAAAAAAAAACAAAAAAGAAAAAACTAAACAACCCATATTGCTGAAAATATACTGGTATAGATACTTTCTAGACATGCTTACTTATTAGTGGATTACTCCGGGAGAACTTTCACCAAAGAAGGCCAAGGTGGCTGAGACAGAAAATTTTTTCTATTGAAATTAATTTTTCTGATCTGTCGTCACCTGAATGGCAAGTCTCAGAGAGTAAATTATGCTATGTTAAGTAAAGGTTCTTGAGAACATGCACATAAGCCGTTTGGATTCGTTATAAAACTACACGCATAGAAATTTTTCGTTCACCGCAACTGAAAAATTCGCCAACTACACTTCATTTGCGAGTTGTATTTGTCACAAACAAATATTCAATTGTCAACTTAAAAATATATCTATATCTATAGCTATATCTATATCTATATCTATATCTATATCTATATCTATATCTATAGCTATATCTATATCTATATCTATATCTATATCTATATCTATATCTATATCTATATCTATATCTATATCTATATCTATATCTATATCTATATCTATATCTATATCTATATCTATATCTATATCTATATCTATATCTATATCTACATCTATATCTATATCTATATCTATATCTATATCTATATCTATATCTATATCTATATCTATATCTATATCTATATCTATATCTATATCTATATCTATATCTATATCTATATCTATATCTATATCTATATCTATATCTATATCTATATCTATATCTATATCTATATCTATATCTATATCTATATCTATATCTATATCTATATCTATATCTATATCTATATCTATACTATTATATAAAATGAAACTGCAAATTTTTTGTTGCCGCTAAACTCCAAAACTACTGTTCTGATTTTTATAAAATAAGTTTTAAAATATCGCATTTGTGCTACAAAAAGATCATTGGGTATTTTCTTTACGAAATTTTAATAATAAGTGTAATTAATTAAAGTGTAAAGTTTTTTAAAAAATCATCCGCAATGCCATGCATTGCTTGATTGTTAGCTTTTTATGCGTTTGGGCTGCGAGAGCTTCAATAAACTACATGTTGCTCTCTACTCTACTCTAATTGTTCTCAACAAGCACAACACAACAAAATAAAAAAACAAATACACATACATACATACTTTGCTGCGTATAAAACAAAAAACAAATGAAATCACCACACCAAATGCCAATTGGATCGAAGTCAATTCTATGTTGAAATTAGTTTTGATGTGGTGAATTAATTCAACACAGTTTTGTTAAATGGGGATTCACCACCAGGAATTTTTTAACGTAGAATACGTTATACGGGGGTGTTGATCTGGAGCACAACATTTTGAGAAAATGTTTGTCACTTTCATTATAAGTTTTTAATACTTTATGCATGCATTGAAGAAAATTCAAGTATGGTCGTAAGATATTTAATATGTCTTCTTTTGATTTGTATTTAAATAATCATATTGCTACATATAGCTTTTTTGATTCTATAAGTAAATCAAAATTTAACTCCTTCAAATTTTGTATTAATTTTCATATGCTTTGTATTTTATGTATTATAACATCATGTGTAAGAGCAGTACGATTATCTGTGTGTTCAGCACAGAACCAGTGTGAGAAAGAGAAGAAGTATAATGACCAAGTAGCGAACGATGTGTACATACACAACATTGATAAGCGAAGCAGAGAAACAAAATTGTGCTTACCCAGTTGGCCACGTCTTTAAGACATCCTCAATGTCTTACAGCCTTATTCATAAACACATTTTAGAGGCAGCGTATTTTTAAACGGGCTTTAAACAAGAAAACGTTATTCATAAACATTTTCCGTAGTTGTTTAAGAGCTGCGTAACTTAAACGCCGAAATTGGCGTTTAAAGGTTACGTAAATACAACCATGATTTTTGTTTGTCTTTTCTTTTAATATCAAAGACATGCTCCATATGCGCCCTTTGCAGCATTTTTTTATGCGGCGGCCATTGTAAATCCATAGGAATTCTTAATTTTTGTAGAGATTTTCTATAGTTCAGACACAAACCTTACAATCATAAGCAGAAAATGAAAAAATGTTTATGAATAACAATGTTAGCAAGGTTGCATAGAAGCTGCGTAAAGCCTTAAACAGTGCGTAACTAAAAAAGCGTTTAATGGTTGCTTAAGGAAATCTATTGAATAAGGCTGTTAATAACTAACGTATTCTACGTCTGACCTATGCGCCCGTGTTATCTAACACAGGCTTGAGCTTTTTTTGTATGGAGTTTTTCCGCTCTTTCTCTCTACACTTTCAATGAGACTCAATCCGGCTTGATGTTTAGTTTATATTTACGTATGCATATTTGTCTAAACAACTTTTCCACACATTCTTCTATATTTTATTTATTATAAATGAGGAAGAGGAACGAACGGAGAACTTATCACTTTTTTTGAAGTAACATTGTGTGAATCAAATAGTTTTTTTTTATAAATTAATGAAGATAAACTATTGATAAAGAGAAAACACGTCCGTGGCGAAGCCTCGGACCACCGTGTCCTGCTTGTATTATATATAAATATATATATTAGATGGATTTTGGGTTCCATACATTTTCTTAACATATTCCAGAACCTGGATGTAATATAAGCATGTAAAATAAAATAAGTAACTGGTAATTTCAACCCTTGAAAGGACTCTGACCTAGCTTCTTATGATCAATTGTGTTGTGTTATCAAGTTTGTACACAATTGACCAAGAAACAGACCTACAGGTTTAACGCCGACTCCGAACGGCGATGAACGGAATCTTCTTATTCTCAAGAAGCTTTACATGGCATTTTAATTACTCTCTGAGGTTTGCCATTGTCTGCAGAGAGGTGGCGGCCGTACAGAAAAATTAGTTTAATTCAAATAATTTTCTGTCGCTGCTGGGATTCGAACCCGGATCTCCAGGTTCGTTAACATAGAGGCCACGCTCTTTGACCAACTACGCCACGGACTCCACGTGCGCCAATATAAGCATGTGACGCGAAAAAAAATCCAGAAAATTAGCAAACTGAATTGGCGCCGCTAAAAAACGTGAATTTTAAGAAGTATAAAATGGATGTGTCAAATCGAGCTTCCTATTTAAATTTAAGTCTTACAAAAACTTTTGACTATAACATATCCTAATGTAAAATCGTCCGCTGGACTCGAATATGTCATCAGATTATTAAAAAAGGTAGTCCCTTGACCCAAAATTGGCCTACTTTATTAAGAATTTCTTAATTTTTTCTTTCGATTTTGAAAAAGAAGCTTTACTCTCGCCAAGGTCGCTGCAACTTTCACTTTCTCAAATATAATTGCTGCAGGATTGTTAGCCATTTTAAAAATTTTAATAAAAATAATAATCCAAATCGGATAATTTCTTATGGCAGATAAACGATTTTTTTGTTAAGCCGACTTTTGGGCAAGGATGGAATAATCGTCACTCTGACACGCTATAGTTTCACTACGTTGAAAATGCGTTGTTAGAAACCCGACCGACAACTGTCATACATTTTAGACTGTTAATCGATAATTCTTTTAGCCCATTTATCTATTGAGGTAGCAAGCAGTTCAAGATACTTGTATCCAATAAAAAAAATGTCGAATATCTTATATTTAATTTGTGAGTTTTTTTTTTATGACGAATTTGGAAATGAATTTTCGCGTATAATGTTTATGGAAAATACTTTGAGATTCTTTTAAAAAGTAACGTTCAAGCATGTGCTAAGCCGTTTGTTGCATCTAAGGGTACTGGACAATCTGACGTTGAATCAAGCGTATTGTCGGTGAATTAGTGAGAGTTTGGTTAAATTTGTCCATCATAACGGGAAAGAAATCAACAATAAAAACTCTTGTTGAAAAGTTGCATTTGGAGTAAAAAAATCTTCGTAAAAGCAGAAATCACCAAAATACTACACAAAATAACTTAAAGAGTCAGTATCTATTTTGAAATACAAAACACTGTTTGATATTGTTCCTATAGGGCGAATCTCCAACTAAGGAGATCCCATGAGCTTTCTAAACATCGATACAATTTGTTGTATATTTACGTGCTGAGGAAAAATTGGTCAGCAAAATTGGTGTCGTGAAAGATTGCGCTGAAAGGGCAATAAATTTAATAACACGATTCAATACAAATGTTACCACCTTAGAATCCGAAAAAAATTTGACTTTGCAGGTGGTAGATTAACACCAAAAACTTTAACCATATAACATAACAAAGAATGATATTATTTAAAATTTATTGAAAAAAAAATTAATTAAATCTATTCAAAAATAATTATTTGCTTAAAAGTCGGATCCACAAGAATATTAAATATATCCCTCTACTTCAGATTAACTTCACTACGTTTTCTCAGTGGACGATCTAGGATCCGCCAGAGGGGGGCTGAAACTACAGTTTTGTATGCCAATGGGAGGGCGCTGAAGCGTCTTTTGGACTTTTTTCATTTTTTCCCATACAAAAAATTCTCTAAGGGGGGCTAAAGCCTTTTAGTCCGTATGTAGATCCGCCACTGTGTTTTCTGCATATTTGCAATAATGTCTGATGGTGACGATGAACAAATTTATGTTTTTAAAGTTATTGTAAATATACAGAAAGCAAAGGGAAGAAAATTTTATAAAAAAATAAATTTAAGAAATTTAATTTTTTGGTCAAATTTTAAGAATTATTTATATGTATTATAATATTAGAAATCTTATCATTTCCATTTTTTCTAATTATATTTATTATCATCAATATATTAATTACTTTATGAACATAAAAGCTTTGAAGTCGGCGCTTATCTTACTAAGTCGAAATTATATTATTTTAATTTTTTCTAATTTGAATTTATTACCATAAAAATATTAATAACTTTATGAATATAAGAGCTTTTTAGCGATTTTGTTTTCAGTGGCAATTAAATTAAGATTTAAAATTACTACAGTGTCACCAAAGCAGCATAGCATCAAATAAAAAAGTTTCAAATAGTGCAGGGATGGTAAAAGATCATGATTGTGTGTCAAAGTTTAGCGCCGACTTCAAAGCTTTTATGTTCATAAAGCAATTAATATATCGATGATAATAAAAGCAAATAGAAAAAATGAAAATGATAATATTTCCACTATTATAATACATATAAATAATTTTTAAAAGTTGACCAAGAAATTAATGGGAAAAGATATTTAAAATTATTTTTTAGTTTGTAGTGATTTGAAGTCGGTTTTTTTTTTTTTTTTTTGTTAAAAATTTTTTATTTCTTCCTTTTTAGAGAATATGAAAAATTTTTTGTTATAGTATTCTTAAGGAAAACTTCAAGCATGAAACTTTGTTCTTAAAAAATTCGTTTTGTTAATTCCTGAAAGTTTGTTGGGTATTTTCCATTTCTGTCTCTTTACAATTCTTATTAAAGTGCCACGCTCTTTCTCTAATCCCGCCCACTTTATTTACCGTACTTTATGATTCTACCTAGCCCTGTGCCAAATTTGAGTTTCCAAGTATCAATTTTAACCGATATATAGTACTTTCCTTAAAGTGCCACACCCTATATACAATCCCGCCCACTTTTGTAATGATTCTACCTACCCACCTACCTGCATACTAAATATTAGTACCCTAGTGTCAATATTAACTGAGATATAGTATTTTTAAAATATTGCCACACCCCTTTGTTGAATGACGCCCAATTTTTACCGTAATTTGTAGTAACTGTGCCTACCCACGTACTAAATTTCAGTACCCTAGTGTCAATATTATTCGACACACAGATTTTTTCTAATATTGCCACACCCCATTGGTAAATAACGCCCACTTTCTTGACCGTAATTTGTAATAACTATGCCCATCCACGTCCTAAATTTCAGCACCCTAGTGTCAATATTATTCGATATATATTGTGTTTTTAATATTGCCACAGCCCTTTTTCTAATAACGCCCACTTTATTTACAGTAATTTTTAAAAATTGTATCTACCCCTGTAATAAATTTCAGTACCCTAGTGTCAATACTATTCGAGACACAGTGTTTTTCGAATATGACCAACCAAAATACAGTGTTTTTCGAATAGTGACACGCCCCTTTGTCGAATATCGCCCTCTTTTTTTCAAAAGGACCTCCGCGTTCGTGATATATATCTGTTGACAAAAAATTACGGAAATCGGGCAAGAGCTTTAGTAGTTATTGATGTACACACATTAAAAAAAAAAAACAAAAAAAAACGGAATAAACCAACGAACTTGAGAACCTCCTCCTTTTTGAAGTCGGTTAAAAATGGCACGATTTGTTTAATTTTTTCTTTTTTCCTAAACTAAATAAAAAGTAGTTTATTTATTTATTTATTGGCCAAACAAGGCAATTTACTTATACTAACAGGTTTTATTTTT
>OX030951.1:46028010-46360510 GCA_943735915.1 Pherbina coryleti | reverse complement strand
AGGCCGTAGAGAGGTCAAAGTTGCAGCATTGTAAAGGTGTTTTTTCAACCTTTTATTTGATACCTACAATGTCCTTGTGCGAACGAATTTCAAAATGTCAAACTTCAAATGCTCGTATCTCCGTAAATAGAGGCCGTAGAGGGGTCAAAGTTGCAGCATTGTAAAGGTGTTTTCTCAACCTTTAATTTGATACTTTAAGTGTCCTTGTGCGAGCGAATTTCAAATTTTACAAAATGTCAAACTTCAAATGCTCGTATCTCCGTAAATAGAGGCCGTAGAGAGGTCAAAGTTGCAGCATTGTAAAGGTGTTTTTTCAACCTTTAATTTGATACCTACAATGTCCTTGTGCGAACGAATTTCAAATTTTACAAAATGTCAAACTTCAAATGCTCGTATCTCCGTAAATAGAGGCCGTAGAGGGGTCAAAGTTGCAGCATTGTAAAGGTGTTTTTTCAACCTTTAATTTGATACCTAAATTGTTCTTGTGCGAACGAATTTCAAATTTTACAAAATGTCAAACTTCAAATGCTCGTATCTCCGTAAATAGAGGCCGTAGAGGGGTCAAAGTTGCAGCATTGTAAAGGTGTTTTTTCAACCTTTAATTTGATACCTAAATTGTCCTTGTGCGAACGATTTTCAAATTTTACAAAATGTCAAACTTCAAATGCTCGTATCTCCGTAAATAGAGGCCGTAGAGGGGTCAAAGTTGCAGCATTGTAAAGGTGTTTTTCAACCTTTAATTTGATACCTAAATTGTCCTTGTGCGAACGAATTTCAAATTTTACAAAATGTCAAACTTCAAATGCTCGTATCTCCGTAAATAGAGGCCGTAGAGGGGTCAAAGTTGCAGCATTGTAAAGGTGTTTTCTCAACCTATAATTTGATATTGAAAGTTTGATTTGATTTGAAAGTGTCCTTGTGCGAGCGAATTTCAAATTTTACAAAATGTCAAACTTCAAATGCTCGTATCTCCGTAAATAGAGGCCGTAGAGGGGTCAAAGTTGCAGCATTGTAAAGGTGTTTTCTCAACCTTTAATTTGATACCTAAAGTGTCCTTGTGCGAGCGAATTTCAAATTTTACAAAATGTCAAACTTCAAATGCTCGTATCTCCGTAAATAGAGGCCGTAGAGGGGTCAAAGTTGCAGCATTGTAAAGGTGTTTTTTCAACCTTTAATTTGATACCTACAATGTCCTTGTGCGAACGAATTTCAAATTTTACAAAATGTCAAACTTCAAATGCTCGTATCTCCGTAAATAGAGGCCGTAGAGGGGTCAAAGTTGCAGCATTGTAAAGGTGTTTTCTCAACCTTTAATTTGATACCTAAAGTGTCCTTGTGCGAGCGAATTTCAAATTTTACAAAATGTCAAACTTCAAATGCTCGTATCTCCGTAAATAGAGGCCGTAGAGGGGTCAAAGTTGCAGCATTGTAAAGGTGTTTTCTCAACCTTTAATTTGATACTTTAAGTGTCCTTGTGCGAGCGAATTTCAAATTTTACAAAATGTCAAACTTCAAATGCTCGTATCTCCGTAAATAGAGGCCGTAGAGAGGTCAAAGTTGCAGCATTGTAAAGGTGTTTTTTCAACCTTTTATTTGATACCTACAATGTCCTTGTGCGAACGAATTTCAAAATGTCAAACTTCAAATGCTCGTATCTCCGTAAATAGAGGCCGTAGAGGGGTCAAAGTTGCAGCATTGTAAAGGTGTTTTTTTCAACCTTTAATTTGATACCTAAATTGTCCTTGTGCGAACGCATTTCAAATTTTACAAAATGTCAAACTTCAAATGCTCGTATCTCCGTAAATAGAGGCCGTAGAGGGGTCAAAGTTGCAGCATTGTAAAGGTGTTTTTTCAACCTTTAATTTGATACCTAAATTGTCCTTGTGCGAACGAATTTCAAATTTTACAAAATGTCAAACTTCAAATGCTCGTATCTCCGTAAATAGAGGCCGTAGAGGGGTCAAAGTTGCAGCATTGTAAAGGTGTTTTTTTCAACCTTTAATTTGATACCTAAATTGTCCTTGTGCGAACGAATTTCAAATTTTACAAAATGTCAAACTTCAAATGCTCGTATCTCCGTAAATAGAGGCCGTAGACTGGTCAAAGTTGCAACATTGTAAAGGTGTTTTTTCAACCTTTAATTTGATACCTAAATTGTCCTTGTGCGAACGAATTTCAAATTTTACAAAATGTCAAACTTCAAATGCTCGTATCTCCGTAAATAGAGGCCGTAGAGGGGTCAAAGTTGCAGCATTGTAAAGGTGTTTTTTCAACCTTTAATTTGATACCTAAATTGTCCTTGTGCGAACGAATTTCAAATTTTACAAAATGTCAAACTTCAAATGCTCGTATCTCCGTAAATAGAGGCCGTAGAGGGGTCAAAGTTGCAGCATTGTAAAGGTGTTTTTTCAACCTTTAATTTGATACCTAAATTGTCCTTGTGCGAACGAATTTCAAATTTTACAAAATGTCAAACTTCAAATGCTCGTATCTCCGTAAATAGAGGCCGTAGAGGGGTCAAAGTTGCAGCATTGTAAAGGTGTTTTTTCAACCTTTAATTTGATACCTAAACTGTCCTTGTGCGAACGAATTTCAAATTTTACAATGAAAACAAAATGTTAAACTTCAAATGCTCATATCTCCTAAACTAGAGGCCGTAGTGGCCGTAAATTGTTTTTTAACTCCGTCTCAATGTTTTGGTCTGGCATTGCAAATAATCAGTTATAAGATGGCATTCAACAATATTTGAGAATTTTTTAGTGCATTAACTTGAGTATTTAAAAATAGAAATTGAGTTGTCGCGTAACATTCTGTATCACTGGGTATTATGAAAGACTTCATGCAGTCAGGGTATGAAATTTTGTTTGAATTTATCTGAAAACTGCGCACCTTACCACCACACAAAATTCCTATTTAGCAGTTAAAAAATAGTAGACTAAATTTTCATTTCCGGTTCGTCGCTTTTATCACAGTCTCACAGGTAATTACAATTACAATTAGCTAACAACTTCTTGCGTCTTGGTCTTGGTCTTTGGCTCAAGCAACACAGCCAGAATAGCATCAAGCAACAAAACAAAATAGCTTTTATAAAAATATGCGACACAAGACAACAACTACAATGAAACTCTAACACTTCCGGCGTGCTTATGTGTCTGTTCCCTGCTACAAGGCAACGCGTCTGTTCTTCAAGCAAAGGCGTATTTTGTGTAAATCACTCACACCCACGCGGAAGAATTGATAAGAACTTTATGAGTAGCTGCGACTTTCTTGTCGCACAGCACACAGCGCAGCGCATAGCAAGTGTTTTGTTAGTAAAGTAATTAATCAAATGTAATTTCTTGTACTTGTGTGTTGTGTATCTTCAAAGAATAAGCAGCTAAGGTAGTTAAAGTAGTAGAAGATGTAATAGCGACAACAGCAACCGAACGCCTGTGTTGTTTTCAGGTCTTGCGACATTTAATAACAAGACACCAGGAAGGTGCTGCCAACAAAGGTGAATTTAGTGGTTTTGTTAAGTGATTATAATTAATTTTGGTATTTAGCCATTTACATAAATAGTAGTAGCTCAACTAGACAGACGCGTTAATAAATAAGTCAAGTCGAGTGCGACGTTGTCTTGGGCAATTTTCCAATGGTCGGGGCGGGGCTACTACCTCTGCGATATTTGGTAGAATATAATGATTTAATGCTTTCAAGTTATTAAATTAAGTGAAAATTATTTAATTTGTGGAATTTGAAATGATTTCACTTCGAGACTCGAAGTTGTACAATCTAGTGAGTGCGAGACCAGCCATTCACCCCATGGTATAATAATACAAGGTAGCCTTGACAACTGCTTATTTTCTCATCTGCAAGAAAACATCTCCTGTCAAAAACAGCTTCATGTGGAAATACATCAGCAGCTGCTGTGGTTGTTTTTTTATTTCAATTCAACGTTTTCAACATTGCTTGTGTTTTCAATGGCGGATTGTGAGCGCTCTCTTTTTGAGTATATTTTTTGACAGTAGATGTTTTCCCAAGCAACTGTCAATGCTACCTTGTATTATTATACCATGATTCACCCACGACCTTAATATGAAAATATTAACGCTGTAGCTTAAATACACTCCTTACTTGCTTACATACCTTCCTAATCTTATTCTCGAAATTTAAAAAAATGTTGATTACATTGCAATCACATAATTTATCGTAGATACTTTTTATTATTATTAAATGCGTTCTTTCCCATAGCAACAGCTGTGTACCACTTAACATCACATCCATTGTGAAAAAAGCGCGTTATATTGCTCCACAACAATGTAATGACAGAACATTAAATGTTTCAATTTATCAGCATTTTGGACAAAGTTATATTTTTTATTTCACATTTCACCAAAAAAAGTGAAGCAACATCATATATAAGCTGTAGCTTATCCACGCACGCATTTCACGTTTTAAGCGTGTTCACATTTTTTATTTATGTTGCATTTACGTCTAGATTCGGCTACAGCCAATCCTCAGTCAAGATGTCACCACTTCCGTTAAGCTTACAATATAAAGAACTCATGGCGTTCAAGTGTGTGCCTGTCATAATATTTTGCACAATTTATGGAAATCAGGTTTAGCCTAATGTGTGCGCGAACATTTGTCATTTTTTTTCATTGTTGCTTGAAGTGGTAAAGTGGCTGTAGGTGAAGGGAGCATGTAATAAAGAACTACAACATTGTGAGGTTTGTGTAAAAACACGATCTCAAATGATTTTTCTATGCATTATTTAGTAGTTGGATGTGGGGGGAATATTTCGTTTAGAAGTGGAATAAGAAGCATATGTAGGGTAAGAAGACTCATCACCTTTATAAGATAATATCTTGCGCTGGAAGTATTGTTGGTAAGCCATATTTAATAGTTTCATAAAAATGCATGTGGGAGTTCTTACACGCAAAGAAAAAACCGTTTATCGCCAGTTTGTCGCAAACGAAGTTCGTTTGTCGTGCTTGAAATCGTTATTTGCAAACGTTTCAACAGTTGTCATAATAATAGTCAGTTGCGAGAAACACGTCATTTAGTTGCAGAAAATTAATTTCGTTTGTCATAAAGGCGAATGATTTTTAAATTGCAGCAATTGAAAAATTTGTTTTTCCCAACTGAAAACTTCGTTTGTTTGTATCTCTTCCCTTCGTTGTATAAACACAACGCTTGTAGTTTAGAGTTACTTTTTGGACAAATTGTGCGCTTTGCTGCACCTTATCTAGATAAGTACCGGAAAATGTTGCAATGCCTTCAGCGTTATTATTCTAAAACATCTCGTACTCGAAACATAGGGGTCGTTCATAAATTACGTGACCGAGTTTCAATTTTTTTTTTATTGCCCTCCGATACTCTTCGTAGTGCATTTCATAAAAACTCCCCTCCACCCCCATAAAGTAACTTAGTATATGAAATAAAAAAATTAATTCATTAAAACATATTTGAAAATAGAAAAAATAACTGTCGAAAAGCAAGCAAAGAAAAATTATGCCCTTAATACACTTGCCAATAGTTAATGGTCTAGTTAGCCTCGCATGACACAGCAGCGCATGGCTTAACAAGTGTCACTTGGCGATCTGTTCAATGCGATTTGCGTGTATATGATTATGCACAACATGGCAACGCATGGCAATGCTCAGATAAAAACAGAAATTCATCTCTGATACATAGATAAACACAGAAGATCTGTTTCATTTTGATTTCTGTGTATCTTCTATGCGTTTGACGTTTTGCCGAAACAGTTTTGAATAATCAGCACTTTTTTTGCTATGTGCTAGCTGCTTATCTATGTACCATGCGCTGCTGTGCCATGCGAGGCTAACTAGACCATAACAGTCAATTTAGACAGTCAAACATGAAGATGTAAGGATAAAAATGGTTTGAAATATTGGATTGTATTAATTTTAATTTCAATTTTTTCGGGTTTTTTTTATTTTTGGTCACATTACTATATCTGAGACCCCATCCCACCATTCGTTACTTATCGTAGTACATTTTAAAACCTCTCTCTCTACGAAATTTGTAACGTAATTTATGAATGACCCCATAGTTACAGCGCAAATTTGAACTCAATGGGCTCAGTAGTTTTGGAGTCTATAGCAGCGTTCTCTATTGTAAATTTTTTGCATTTTTCATTTCCCAGCAGCAGGATATTACCAAGAAGTAACTTCATTATTACTTCTATGTTCTTTGTGTTTTACTTCCATAACTTTTCTGTGTCATAAATTTGGCTTGTATTGGTGCAGACTTATCCCCTTGTCCAATGCATGTCACCTTTTTTAGTAGAAGGACATCACCAAATGGTATATACATTCTGAGTTTCAATGTTCTGTCACTTTTACTTCTATAGCTATTCTGTATCGTAAATTTGGCTTATATGGGTGGAGCCACGCCTCGTTTTGGAATGCCCATGCCACTTTTTCAGTAGAAAGACATTCATTGTTATTCGACATTTATTTCCAAAGTTTCTTTTTTATTTTTCCAAAGGCATCTACATATCGTCATATGAAATCAAAAAAGGCGTAAGTTACCAAAAATTCAAAATTGACTTTTTGATTGATTATGAAGCACCGTATCAAAATACATGTTCATGCAAAATTTTACAGTCCTACTACTAAAAACGACGTTTTTATATACAATATTCAATAAGCTTTTCAGTGCAAGCGCAAAGCAAAGCCCAAGCATTTTTTGCTTCTCCTGCAAAATTTTTCAAATGTAACTTACGGCTTTTTTGATTTCATATGACGATATCAAGTTTCACTAGCAAAACATGTATAACTCAGGAATAATAATGATTTCTAAAAAGTGAGCGCATATACATAGTTAGACCACGCCCAGTTTTAGTATAGTTGCCGACAGTAACCATACGATCTTATTTACCAAATTTTAGTCTAATACGACCAAAACCGTCTTAAATATAGCATTTTTATTGATTTGTGGGCTGTAAAAGGGGGTATGGAAAAAAAGGGGTGTGGAAAATTTTTACTATGCCTATATTTTTCGCGCAAATGGAAACTAAAGTGAGACTTGCCAAATTATTCCAATATTCCATTTATTTCCAATTTCCCTTGCAAATATTTCCCCATATACACCATATGTGCGCACCTGTATTTGTTCACACCTGTATTGTTATATAAGTTTACTAAAATGCCTATAATTCATGAACCAATACACATACAAAGACCGTTTATACATAAAAACCTTCGTATTGACGAAAACCTTCAGAAACGAAATCGGTTCACGCATTACAGAGAACATCAATTTCATGCACAATGCAACTTATTTTTATATAAATTAATAATTTTTTTGTTTTACAACAAAATGACTATATCAACTGAATTCTATTTTCGTTCTGGCAGTTTTTATTTTTTCATTTTTTGAAATAATTAAAAAATTAAAAACATGATTCTGAACAAATTCAATACATTCATAATTAACAAGTTCAAACAAGTAAATAGATTAGAATAGAAAGAATAGAACAATAAAATGTTGATTAATATTAATAACCATTAACTATCCCCCTACTCAAGTTCGAAACGTCCTCGGTTCGATGATTTTTTTTATTTGCTGAAGGCGTTGTTGATTATTAGGTCGAAAATTTTAATTATTTTAACTTAGTTTGAGCGAATTAAGGTCTACGTTATTTACATTGATTTCAATTAAGTAAATATGGTAAATATTCAAAATGTTTCAAGTATTTTTTAAAGTATGTATATATTTTTTTCAAATGTATTTTTAGATATGCACAAAAATTTTAAGTTATTTCATAAGTGTGATAATTTCTTAAGCTGCTAATTTGAGCATACTCATCGTAGGTTACTTTTATGAATCGTTTTTCCTTCAATCAAAACTGTGGATCCCAAATCTTTTTCAATTATCTTTTCAATGAAAATTTTGTTGAATTTATTTCCTAATCGCTTATTCCTTCTCAAAAATACTTTTTCTCCGGGTTCATACGATTTAGTAATTTTGTTTTTATTAATTCTATCTAAATTTAGTTTTTGGGTGTGTTCTAATCGCTTTTTTATTTCAACTAACTTTCCCGTTGGATAGTTATGAAAAACATCGATTGGCTTAGCATTTATTACAGAATGAATACTATTATTATATTTATGTGTAGCTAATAATACTAATTCATTGGTTTCGTTAACCTGTTGTTGACATTTAAGACAGCGTGCAATTTCCATCAAGGTGGAATGAAACCTCTCTACCTGTCCATTGCTTTCGCTATGAAGAGTTGGTATGAAAAACTGTTCAATTAAAAAATGGTCTCTTAGAAGTGTTTTAATTATGTTAGAACTAAAGGCTTTTTCATTGTCAGATACAATTATTTTAGTGTCTTTAAATTTCAGAAGTATTTCTAATAATGCATCTTTAATATCTACTGAAGCTCTAGATGCAATAGGTTTAACTATAGCAAATTTTGAAAATTTATCTATACATGTCAGGAAATATTTTTTATCTGTTATAAATATGTCTAAATGCAGTATTTCTCCAGGTAAATTTGGGGTTGGCGTCTTTCCGATTTTAGGATTTGGTGGTTTTCTTTGATATTTATTTTCTAAACATATTCGACAGTTAGCAATTATAGACTTCAAAGATTTCTTTATGTTTGGAAAATAATATTCTCTTGAAATTTGTTGAAAGTTTTCTTGTAAACACCGGTGTGCGCGATTATGTTCATTAGTTAACGCTTCGTGTTGGTCATTTTTGTTCGTTAAGTCGATAACAAGTAGCTCAGTATGAACAAATTTTACACCAGGGAACTCTGAAACAAGCCTGTTTTGAATTTCTGCTAGCGTAGGTAAATCGCAGTGAATAGCATTTGTTACATTAAAACTAATAATGTTTTTCAAACATTGAAAAAGATTTTCAATTGTGTTGAAGTAAATGGTATGTCGAATAAAGTTTTGAAAAATATTTTTGGTTGTTTTGCTAAATTTTGACGATTTTGATAACACTATTTGATTTTTAAATTGATTTACAGGACTTTTAACAGATTTAATAACATAACTTAATGAATCTTCGCTATGTGCTGTAACAGATTTTTCACTTAGATTGTTGACAAACTGTCTTGAAAGTGCGTCAGCCACTTTATTTTCTCTTCCAGGTTTATAATGAAATTTCGGTGAAAACTCCTCAATAAAAGCACGCCAGCGTTTCATTTTTGAATTTGGATTTTTATCCGAAATAGCGAAAATCAATGGTTGGTGATCCGTAAAAATATTGATATCTTTAATACCATAGAGATAATGTCGGAGTTTTTTAAGTGCCCATACTATTGCAAGAAGCTCACGTTCGTTTGTTGCATAATTTTGTTCTGTTTTCGAAAGAGTGCGAGATATCATGGTAATGGGTCTACTATTTTGTGATAATACAGCACCAAGAGCACTCGAGCTAGCATCTGTTGTGAGTTCAAATGGCCGATTGTAGTCAGGATATTGAAGAAGAACGTCTTCTGAAGCTAAAATTTTCTTAATTTTTTCAAATGATGCTATTGCTTCCGGGTCAAACGTTATTTTAACATTTTTCGATTTGTTTGTTCCAATATGACCATTTTCTCCTCGAAGATACCGAGTCAATGGTTTTACAATCGCTGCATAATCTTTCACAAATCTTCGATAATATCCTGAGAGGCCAAGAAATGATCGTAATGCTCTTAAGGTTTGTGGAAAATTATAATTCAGGATATCTTTAATTTTATTTGGACATGTTTTAATGCCTTTTTGGGAAACCAAAAAACCTAAAAATTCCACTTCAGTTTTAAAAAACTTCGATTTTTCTGGAGAAACTCGCATTCCTGCTTTCTCTAATTTATTTAAAATATTGTTTATGTCTCTTAGATGTGATTGTTCATCAGGTGAATAAATGATAATGTCGTCGATATAGACATGACAACTCTTGCCGATATCTTCTCGAAGTACGTCATCAATCGCTCTTTGAAAAATGCTTGGAGCATTTTTTAGTCCAAAGGGTAATCGGCAGAACTCATATTTTCCGTTATTGATACTAAAGGCAGTTTTTTGTCTATCTTTTTCACACAAAACAATTTGGTGAAAGCCGGATTTTAAGTCTAAAGTTGTAAAATATTGTGATTTTCCCAAATTTGCCAAAATTACCGATGTATCAGGTATTGGATATCTGTCTGAAATGGTCAAGTCATTTATTTTTCTAAAATCTATTACCATACGTAACTTTTGGTCTCCATTTTCATCAAACCCCTTTTTCGTCACAACATGAACTGGTGAGTTGTATGGAGAGTACGATTTACGAATTATACCATCTTGCAGTAGATTTTTTATTTCCTTATTAATAAATGCTGCCACTGAAATTGGATATGGGTAGCTTTTGGTGTAAATGGGATCACTTGTTGTTGTACGAATCGTAGCCTTTACATTTGTATTATATGGCAATGCTCTATTTGGGTCAGCGAAAGCATTCATATTTTTGTTCATTATTTCATCAAAGTAAGATTTTATATGGGGCGGGACAGAACTTTGCTCTAATGTTATTAGGTTAACCTGATTACAAAAAAGATGTTGTAGCTTAAGTTGTCCATTTTGATAAAATAAGTATCCTTTTCTCGTATCTATTACTGCGTTAATTTGTTTAAGAAGATCATAACCAATGATACCATCGAATGTATTTAAGTTTGGAAGTAAAAAAAATGGAGAAGTACAATCAAGGATGTTAACCAGACATTTTCTACTTATTATGTTATCTCCGTTTATTGATTTTAATTTGAAAGGTTTTTCAAGAGGAATCACTCCTTTAAGAAATTTAAAGTCTTTGATATAGTTTTTAGATGTTCCTGTGTCAACTAAAATGCGTAGCTCCTGACCATTCGAGAATTTTTTTGTTATGAATGGTAGGAGCGAATCTAGTTTAAATAGTTTATTTCATTATTTAAGACATCCGAGCTCGTTCGAGTATAGCCTTGACTAATGTCTTCTTGGTAGTTAGGTTTATCGATAAAATTAGATTTTAAGAAATCATTTTGATAGTAGTCTTCTTGCTGGTAATTATAATCATTAGTCTCATTTAAATATTTTGTTTCGGGCATATAATTTACTTTTTGATGTTTTGTAAATGGTGATTGGTTAGACTCTGCCTGTTGATGAGGTGTATTTATGGTCATCGGTTGATATGGTCTTTTTTGCTGGTGTGGTTTAGTGACTAAATTTGAATGTAAAAAACTGTTTTGTCTAAATTGAGGTGTGTTTTGTGTAGGTGTTTGACGTCTGTAGAGTGAAGTACCACGGTCTACTTCCATTGGAGTTTGAAAATTATTACAATTTTGGTTTAAATGAATCAGGGTTTATACTGCGTTGTAAACGTTGATATTGGGGCATTGTTGGCCTGAACTTTACCGAGTCGCCAACTTCAAAAGTACGTGCAAAATCAAATCGTTTATGATTAGTTTCAAGCTCTTGGGCTACAGCAAGTGCAGTTGGAAGATCCTTTGGTCGTGCGGAAAAAAGGATATCGCAAATAGGTCGTCGAAGACCTGATATAAAAACACGCAGTGCGTTCTCCCTTGCACGTTCGTTAAGAGCAGTAACTATATCGATGTTTTCGCTATGTAGCATTATTTGTTTATTAATAATTAAGGTTAGTTGTTTATCTACTACATCATAATAGTCTGTTAATAACATATTACCTTGCTTAAGTATACTAAGTTCATTTTCTAAAACATAAATTGGTCTTTTGTCGGAGTAAGTTTGGTCGAGTCTTGCTATGATTGCCTTAAAATTGAGAACAGTATTGAAAGACGCTAGAGTAGCATTTGCAGAGTCTGTGATTTTATTTCTAAATATACCCATAGCTATATAGTATTTTTCTGAACCCTCTGTATAATAATTTATAGCGAAATGTGCAGCGCTTCGCCAAGCAGGGTAAGAGGAAGCGTTTCCTTTGAATTCTGGCAAGGATTTTATTAAATCTAGACTCGAATCATTAGACTTAATGCTTGGATCAATGGAGACAGGTTCATAAGGCACTACACTGGGTGGTACTAATCGGCTAAGAGTTTGAGTTAGCTGATTAAGCTGCGCGGTAAACTCTTGTTTAGTACGTTCATTAATTGAATTAATTGCCTCTAACACTTGTTCTCTAGTCACACTCATCTTGAACTACTTTGAATCCGATGAATTGTAAAAAATATTTTAAAATCAATCAAAAAAACAATCACGCAAGTATTAACTCAGTTTTTAGAAATTAAAATAGTACAAGATTTTATCACAAATACGTTAGTTTTATTATTTTAAGAAATAAAGGCACTTGAAACAATTTTGAAAATTTACTTACAATAGTTTTTCCCTTCGTTAGCAAAATGTTTTTAAAATCCTTGAAATTCGTCCGGTAGTGAATTCTTGAATCTGATTTTTTTGTGTTGTTGAAATTTCCTTTCTTTATTGATTTCAGGATGGTGTTGAAATTATTAATTGAAATTTTCTTTCCTTATTAGATAGCGAGCTATGTATATCCAAATTATATCCTGTTTATGTCCTTTTATGTGGATGTTGAAAATTTGAAGAAAATAGAATTGTTGATGGTGATAATGTTGAATATGTTGAATTCTTGTTGTTCTTAATTCTTAATGTTGAATTGTCGATGTTTTTGCTTGCTAATTGCTTTTCCCGATTAGCTAGGCAATTTTTTCAAAATATTTCTTCGTGTCCTCATATAAGGATGTTAGTTTCCGAAGGATATAAAATTGTTGGGCGCCAATTAATAATTTTTTTGTTTTACAACAAAATGACTATATCAACTGAATTCTATTTTCGTTCTGGCAGTTTTTATTTTTTCATTTTTTGAAATAATTAAAAAATTAAAAACATGATTCTGAACAAATTCAATACATTCATAATTAACAAGTTCAAACAAGTAAATAGATTAGAATAGAAAGAATAGAACAATAAAATGTTGATTAATATTAATAACCATTAACTTATATATAGACTAACGATACCCGGCGCGCGTTGCTGCACCCAGCAAGTATATTGGAAATGATAAGTAAATTCAAAAGTTTTATTACTCCCTTAGTCTGACACCCCGCTCATGTTCCACTGCCCGTTACAGTTTCCCAGTAGCAGAACATCACTCCCAGGTGACAATTCCATTATGAGTTTCAATGTCCTGTGATTTAAGCTTCCATAGCTATTCTGTATAGAGAATCGGGCCACACCCCCTTTTCCAATGCACAAACCAGTTTTCCAGTAGAAAGACTTTGGCAATTAGTAACTCCATACTGAGTTTTATTGTAATGCGACGTTTAGTTCCAAAACTGTTCAATATCAAAAATTTGACTTGTGTGGTCGAAGCCATAACCCCTTTTCCTATGCCCGTCCCAGTTCTCTTGTTTATTTAATGTTTATTCTTGTTTATTTAAATCAACATGCTAAAGGTGGTCAGTGAATCCTCTTTTAACAAAACTGTGTTAGATTAATTCTCCACATCAAAACTACTTTGAACATATTAGAATGTACTTCGATCCAATTAGCTTTAAGCGCAGCAAAGTATGTATGTATATGTATTTGTTTGTTTGTTTTGTTGTTTTGTGCTTGCTGAGAACAAAAAGAGTATAGTAGAGAGCAACATGCAGTTTATTGAGGCTCTTGCAGCACAAACGCATGAAAAGCTAACGATCAAGCAATGCATGGCATTGTGGATGATTTTTTAAAAAACTGAACACTTTAATTAAAGATACTTATTATTGAAATTTCGTAAAGAAAATAACCAATGAACCTTTTGTAGCACAAATGTGATATTTTAAAACTTATTTCAAAAAAATCGGACCATTACTTTTGGAGTTTTGCGGACACAAAAAATTTTCACTTTCATTTTATATAATAGTATAGTAAAGTAATAGTAATAAAGTAATAGTAAAGTAATAGTATATAGTATATAGTATATAGTATATAGTATATAGTATAGTATATATAGTATATATAGATAGATAGAGACTCGATAATCTCAACCCTTGATACATCCAATTCCTCGATTTTTACAACAGTACGAGACATTTATAGGTTCAACTTATGTAAAAAAGTTACCTCAATAACTACAACTGACTACGATTTAAATTTTAATAGGCTTGGTTTTTTCTTTCTTACTTCACTGTCGACCTGTGATTATAGGTGCACAGGTCGACATTCACGAAAAAAAAATAAGATGCAGTTCTATAAGATCCATGGGCCACTCAGCCCATGCCACATTCGATATTTTGCGCACCAAATTCCCAAATCGTGTTTTCAGCCGTCTTGGCGATGTCAATTTGCCGCCTCGGAGCTGCGATTTTACGCCTTTAGACGTTTTTTTGTGGGGAACCGTGAAGGACCGATGTTATGCCAACACTCCGGAAACGATTCAAGCACTAAAGAAAGTTCATTTTATAAAAAAACTCATAAAAAACTTGTATTTGGCCCACCCTGTATGTACGTACAAAAAATAAAAAGCACAAACCTACACACACATGATAAAAATGTTGGCACAAACAACAACAAAATGCAAACGTAAGATTGTGTGTAGCAACGACTACGATGCGAGTGCGCACATGTTCGAACATACAAAAGCAACGGCAGAATCTAACTGACGTATGCTGACGATTGAATCGAGAAAATCACTGATCAGAAATTGCCAAACGCGCCTAAAGAAGTTATCACTTCAAAAACCTATTTATTTGAAACCCATGGTATAATAATACAAGGTAGTATTGACAACTGCCAAAGAACTAAGATATAAGGAAGTGATGTTATAAACAGTGTTATTTATAACAGTGTTATTTATAAACACATTTTAGCGCTTGTTTAACTTTAAACAGCATTTAAACATGAAAACGTGATTTATAAACATTTCTCATAGTTGTTTAAGAACTGCGTAACTTAAACGCCAAAATTTGCGTTTAAAGAATGCGTAAGTCTAACCTAAATTTTTTAGCAATCAGCTGACCTAGAATGGAAACGATCAGTCAAAATTACTAATTTTCGGTTGCATTTTCACTTAATGCAACCTATAATTCCAATTTCGGTTGCATTTCTTCAGAATGTAAGAGATTATTGTAGTAGAGTTTGTATTTTTTTGACATAACACTTGCTTAGTTACTCAATGCATATAAATCGTTTATAAACAACAATTTAAGCAAGGTTGCGTAACACCTTAAACGATGTTTAACTAAACAACTGCTTAAAGGTTGTTGAACGAAATCTAATAAATTAGACTGCTAATATATTAAAAGAAAATTGTATTGTGATACAGAATTATTTTACTCAGAGCCGTATTCGGTAAGATCGTTAAAGAAGGTCCAAAATGGTTTCTAATTGGAATCACATATACAATAGATTCTGAGTTAAATTTACTGATTTTGGATCTAATTTTAATATGTAATATAAAAATAATTAAATTATTATAAATGAAGGCTTTTTAAAAATATGATAATATAGTTTTGTTTGTATTATATTTCCACACCACCTATTTTTTATATTTCTTTTTTTTTTGATATTTCATTGGGTAATAACAATCTATATATATAAAAAAGGAGCTTATGTTTGTAAGGCCGCAATAGACTCCTAAACTACTCATCCGACTAGCATGAAAATTTGTGTATAGAAGTTTTTGGGTACGGTGCGTGTTTGTGGGCTATCAATTTTGATCCACCTTGAACACCAGAGGGCGCTGTAGTACAAATTTTTTACAAAACCGCCTAAAACTCATAAACTGCTAATGCGATTAGAATGAAAAGTGTTCTGCTTTGAGCGTTGAGTGTTCTGCTGCTATCGTTTTTTACCTATCTTGAACACCAGAGGGCGCTATAGTACGCATTTTTTACAAAAACACCTAAAACTCTCAAACCACTCATGCGATTAGAATAAAAATTGGTATATAGTAGTTTTCAGATACGATGAGTTTTTTAGCACTATCTTCTTTCACCCACCTTGGACACCAGATGGTGCTGTAGTACAAATTTTTTACAAAATCGCATATTTTTAGTTGTTTTCTTAGGTTACATGTGCAAATATTTACAAAATATAAATTATTTCTTAAATTTAGTAAAATTAAAAAATTTCCGTTATTTTGATATCAAAAACATGAACATACCTTGAAAACTATGAAAAAGTTTACTACAACGATATATTTAATGCAACACACAAATTTACACAAAATTGCGAAAAAAACAATCAGATATTTAATTTTGTGACTTTCGATTCAAATATCTCCGCTGCTTTTTTATATATTGTGTTAAATTTTTTTTGTCTTAAAGCTTCATCAAAATACTATGAAAACCTAATTGCAAAAATACCGTTAGTTGAGTAAATATATTTTAAATATTTTTTTCAAAAAAGGTCTGAAATATTGGAGTTTTCCTCAAAAACAGACTCAAAAATTATTTTTGTTGTAAAAATAATTTAAACTCAAATTCTCAAATTTTTAACTCTATTCAAAAGTTATAACATTTGTAAGTAAAAGTTGTTTCAATTTTACGCAAAAATTAAAAACCATTTTCGTGATTCAAAAAGCAAGGCTTGCTTGCCCCTAGATTTTTTCGAAAAAAATTTTTTTTTCCAATATTGTGTTTTTATAATTTTGAAAAAATATAAAAGCTAAAAAATTAATTTATTAGAAAAAATTATCTAAGTATCTCTTGCCAATCAAAAATTATAGCCAATAATGTTTATCCAAAATATATATACAAAAAGCAAAACGCTGTCTGTGTGATGGCTAGAAACTTCAAAATTACTTAGCCGATAGAGCTGAAATTTTGGCAGTACATTTTTTTCAAGTACGAGATGGCTTAAATTTCTGTCACACCCCCTTTTACCGCCCACAAATCAATAAAAATGCTATATTTCCTACGGTTTTCGTCGATTGGGCTACATTTTGGTAATTTAGTCTGTATGCTTACTGTCGGTAACTGTACTAAAACAGGGTAATGTCCATCTACTAGAAAACTGGGATGGACATTATATAAGAGGGTGTGGCTCCGCCCATACAGTTAAAATTTGTATTATCGAATAGCTTTGAAAGTAAAAGTAGCAATACATACATACAAACTCAAAATGAAGTTACTATTTGGTGATCTCCTGCTGCTGGGAAACTGTAACGGGCAGTGGAAAATAACAGTAGTGTCAAACTATGAGTCTAAGAAAAGTTTTGAATACACCTATTATGTTCCCATTTAGTTGCAGGATGCAGCAACGCGCGCTGGGAAAAGCTAGTATTATAATATAATATAATATAATATAATTTGAGACCCAAAATATGCGGAAATCTGAAAAAAATTAAAAATAACAATTATATATCATAAACTTTGCTGAAGGCAAAAGCACCCCAAAAGTGTGTTAAAGAGTGAAAAAATAATGCGCCCCTGAAGCAGTGATTGCGTTTTGACAATTGTGGTCGCATCAAATTGGCGCGACTATTTTTTTTTTACTGAGAAGACTTGTGAACAGCTGACGATCGCTCAGAAATGTCAAAAAAACACACTCTGTCTCGCTCACTCAATTTACGAAATTGGCCTCAGTTCACGTACACTGTATGTGTAGACAACACCACTTCCTTATATTTTAGTTCTTTGACAACTGCTTATTTTCTCTTATACAAGAAAACATCTCCTGTCAAAAACAACTGTTCGGTGAAAGGCATCTGCAGCTGCTGAAGTTGTTGTTTTTTCACTTCTACGTTTTCAACATTGTTTGTGTTTTCAAAGGCCGATTGTGTGCGCTCTCTTTTTGAGTATATTTTTTGACAGGAGATGGTTTCCCAAGCAACTGACAATACTACCTTGTATTATATACCATGTTTGGAACCCTGTATATCTTGATAATATGAACAATTTAGTTTTTTTGTGAGTAGCCGATGAAAAATTAGTTTACGTTACCCCGAGTCTACTGTATGAACAAAACTTTTTTTATCCGCATTTTTTAACAGTTTTTGCCAACTTCTCATATTTGTAGAACCACCTGATAAATATAAAAATTAGAAAGTATTTATTTTAAGTATAATTATAGCTCCTATGAAACTAACGTGCTCTGCTAAAACAACGACGACAGCGGCAGCAAGCAAGCAATTTTGCGCTACTTATTAAGCCAAATATAACAACAAATGTGGAGCTAATTTAGTTAATTGCTGGCAATTATCTTAATGAGCCCACTGTCAAATGCCAGTGTTGTTGTTAAGCGACAAGAAGAAAAATAAGTTTTGTTTGGAGCGCTTATATTTATGACCTTATGGCGTTTATGTATAAATATTATTTTATTTATGTTGCTTCTAATCTCTAGCACCCCTTTTTCGAACTACAGTATGGCTTCGTGTCTAGCTGCGGGATATCCTGAATGCCTACAAAGCCCAGTTGCCGTTCAGAAAAAATATATTAACATGAGCTAAGATTGTCTGGTGCATAAATAGTTATCGGACTAAAGCGAAAAAAAAACATAGATTGAGTTATGTTTGTTTAAGAAAAACGTGAGTGATGTGGTACTTTAATTTGATTGTAAACAAAGAGTGCATCTTGACAATTCTTTAAAGTACTATAAGTTCTGTTAGTCTTCCACCATGGCAACAGAAACATGATAGAACTCCATGAAACATTAGTACATTTCATAACTAAATTCCAGTTAATAACCACCACTAATCCTCACTGCAACAAAAACCAAACACACTTCATTTTCTGCAATAAATTCCATTGTTTTTAATCAAAACCGACAGAAGTCCATCAAAATGAACGAATTCATTAAAGTCATAATAAAAACAACAACATATCTGCCAGTTAGCCACGCTAGCATTCAGAGTCTACGCACCAACCACCACCCCCTCCACATTAGCAGCAATCTTATGAGCCACTTAAATGTAAAGTTTTTCACATCAGCTCTAATTAAACCATGCCTGCTTGAATCTTCTTCATTGCTACCCAACTCATCTACCGCGCCGATCCTTTGACCTTTTTGTGTACTTACGACAGTAGGGCCACAAAAAAAAAAAAAAATAAAATTAGTAATCTACAATGGTACAAGAAGCAGATGGCTTAATAAAATGCAGTACGTGACCAACGCCGATTTCTTTTTACCTTTACGTAGTGATCCTTTTGAGGAAAATCGTTTTGGATTCAAAGTCATTCGAACACGTTTTGGGAGTTTTAATTCGCGTCTTTCGAAGTACACGAAGTGCGACCATGATTTCGTGGTTTGTTTCAACGTGCTTCGTTCACAGTTTTTCCTAAGGATATCAGGTTTGTTCGTTGTGGCCAAAATATGTACCTTTTGTAGCATGTTTGAATTCAACAAAAGCTTAGAATGGCTTTATTTTTGTTCTATGTATGGAATAGTTAATGAAGGATTTGCTGTTTTCACTCAATAAACACGAATTGAAATGCTCGCGGTTGAAAGGAGGAGAACAAAGAAACTAGCAAAACATTTTTTTTTAACTTACTCCTTTTTTCGAAGTCGAAGTGCACTTCTCTTATTGTTTTAAATATTTTTCGGCCAATTCAAGGTCTGGAGTCATAAGTAACAGTTTAAAAGTTATTCAACAGATAAAAACCACTCTTACTTTCCCAATTAAATAACCTTGTAAAAATCGTCAATTCTCTGAAACCTTTCCAAAAAAGGGGTCCTGATCATTTCAAGTCAAAAGCAAGGATTTTTTTTTTTTTTAAATATACTTTTATTCTAAAAACAAAAAACAGAATATAAAGGGGGTACTAACGAACCTTGTAGGATTTTGTGTCTGACATGTAATACCACTTATAGTGAGATAAATAAAGTTATCTTGTTTCAGTAAAATAAATTCCAAAAGCCCTGGAATCAATAGGTGAACATCACCCTAAGCACTACAAAATTTTAAAACGTCTAAAATTTGATACAGATGTCAGTGACAGATGTTCCAACTTAAATATAAAAACATTTGTCCCTATCGGAATCCCCAAAAAATTAATTTTTGGAGATTGCGGTAATTTTTGCCCACAGTAGTATACAGGGTTGCCCATATTCGACGGACCCATGTTTTTGTTAAAAAAATCACAGAAAAAAATAAAAATTTGGCGGTTGGCAATCTTAATCATTTAATTTGTTCCAAGTAGATTTGTTTACATCAATTTTTGAATATGATATCTCTCAAATGGCCGCCTCTGGCGTTGATGGCGTATTGTGCCCTTTTTGCAGCATTTTCCATCGTTTTCGCCAACATTTCGGCCGGAATAGCGGCTATTTCTTCACGAATGTTGTCCTTGAGCTCTTCTACGGTCCTTGGCTTGTTAACGTAAACCTTTGACTTCAAATATCCCCACAAGAAGAAGTCAGGCGGCGTCAAATCGGGCGAACGCGGTGGCCAGTCCAAATCACCACTTTTCGACATCAAACGGCCCGGAAACAAATTCTTCAGAAAATCGATTGTTATGCGACTTGTGTGCGGTGGAGCGCCGTCTTGTTGAAACCAGAACTGCCTCATACGCTTTCGACGAATAATTGGCATCACAAAATTGGTCATCATGTCGCGATAACGCTCCTGGTTGATGGTAACAGCATGGCCATTTTCATTTTGGAAGAAAAACGGCCCAATGACCGTTTTCGCACTAACGCCGCACCAAACTGTGACTTTTTCGTCATGAAGAGGCACTTCTTGAATCTCCTGAGGATTTTCAGTGGCGTAAATACGGCAATTTTGCTTATTTACGGTCCCATTCAATGTGAAATGGGTTTCATCGGACATGATAATTTTGTTCCAAAATTGCTCGTCATCTTCGGCCATTTCGATGACTCTTTGGGCCCATTCCAATCGACGAAGCTTGTCCGCAGGCAACAATCTTTGCGTCAATTGAATTTTGTACGGGAACAAATGCAAATCAATGCGAATAATCCGTTGTAAAGTGGACCGAGCCATGCCCAACTGCTGAGAACGGCGTTTTTGGGATGTTCTTGGGGACCTCTCAACACTGGCTCGTACGGCAGCGATATTCTCGGCCGATCGCCTTGGTCGACTTTTATTTGGCCTCTTCGGATTAGAAAGAGCCTCACCAGTCGAAAATTTTTCGTATAAACGCTTAATGGTGTTCTTAGAAGGCGCACTTCTCACATTTTTTAAGTTTTTAAAAGCACGTTGAGTTTTCACAATTGACTTCTTCTGTTGAATGTAAATTTCAAATATTTCAGAGCGCTCGCGTGGCGTGTATTGTTCCATGTTAAAAATCATTAAGCGATCTGACATCTCTGTCAAAAGTTATGACGTTGCCAGATGGGTCCGTCGAATATGGGCAACCCTGTATGTACTAGATATTTTCTACTAAACTTACACGTAAAGAAAAAAAAACGTTTATCGCCAGTTTGCCGCAAACGAACTTCGTTTGTCGTGCTTGATCGTTATTTGCAAACGTTTCAACAGTTGTCATAATAACAGTTCAGTTGCGAGAAAGGCGTCATATAGTTGCAGGAAATTAATTTCGTTTGTCATACACGCGAGTGATTTTTAAATTGCAGCAATTGAAAACTTCGTTTTTCCCTACTGAAAATTTTGTTTATTTTTCCCTTCGTTGTATAAACATAACGCTTATAGTTTAGAGTTACTTTTTGGACAAATTGTTACTATGTAAGGAAATTGGTAGTTTGCTTAATACGCGAACGGTGATAGCAACGGAGGTGCAATCCATAAGGAGGCGGACGGAGATAATGAGAAAGATTATTACTATAATAAATAATAATGACCGAAATAGCTTGCGGTATAAGATATATTTTTAAGTTGTGACAACTGAATATTCGTTTGTGGCAAATACAGCTCGCAAACGAAGTATAGTTGGTGAATTTTTCAGTTGTGGTAAACGAAAAATTTCTTTGCGTGTAAGCTAAATTTAAACTCCTTCATGAATTTAAAGGCACAAATTCCTCAAGTTTCAACAAGGAAAGGTTTCAACTTTCACGAATTTTTTTAAAAAAAGTTATGAGAGTATGAAGTTTGTAGTATCATTTTCTTAATGTCTATTTAATTATCTGTCGAAACACAATTTTGTTTTACAGAAATTAAAAATGAAAAAAAAAATTTTGTCATCCTAAAATAGAAAAAGCGCACTGTGCAACGGTTGTAAGCGCCAGATAAATAATTAGGTAAGATGTGGATTCGGTTTTGATATTCACGTAGTAGGGCTGTGATTATGTCTGAATTCTAGATAGTAAAACCCAGAAAATTCATTTGTTGTTCAGAAGTTTTGGTTTCTGGGTGGTCAGTAGATTGCTGAGATAGTAAGACCTTTAATAAACTCATCGAGGGTTATGCTTGTACAATACGTTGCAAGCAGCTAATTCTAAGGCTTTGAAGATAATAGAGTTTTATTCTACTTAATAAGAATGCACGCAAAGAAAAAAAACGTTTATTGCTAGTTTGCTGCAAACGAACTTCGTTTATCGTGCTTGGGATCGTTATTTCCAAACGTTTCAACAGTTTTCGTAATAATAGTCAGTTGCGAGAAACTCGTCATTTAGTTTCAGGTGATAGATTTCGTTTGTCATATACGCGAATGGTTCTTAAATTACAGCAATTGAAAAATTGTTTTTTCCAACTTAAAACTTCCTTTGTTTTTCCCTTCGTTGTAAACAAACAACGCTTATAATTCAGTGTAACTTTATGGACAAACTGGTCTATATAAGCAAATTGGTAATGATTGGGATGATCAGGGATGATCATTACATCTACCTTATTTGATTTTAAGAATTCTGTGAGTTTCAATTTATGTTGGTGTTGTTTTATTTAGAACTTCGAAATTAGCAATGTGTTTTTTAAAATTCGGTGATTATTGCACATCATAATTTACGTATTATAAAAGGTACAAGGTGTGAATGCAACATTAAACTTAAATGTCTTACATTTTTTATTTTTTTCATTTATGAATTCGTGCCATTGTCTCTTGTGGAAGAAGGTACATACAACAATCTTTATTGACATAAAACGTAAACATTAAAGTTTAGTTTAGAATTTTGGTAACAAACAATAGAAAAATTAGAAGTGTACACAACTGCGTAGCTGGGTGGCACCATTTCAGAATGATGTCAAACTTTTCATCTAAGCTTTCACAATATTGAGTTGGAAATATTTAGCTTTGCGTAGAGTTTAGATCACATTGACCAAATTAAGAAATAAAGCTGAACAAATAGAAAAATTAAGCATGCATTTGAATTTCAAATCAATTTTTTTTTTTCATTGATAAATACATACGTAAATGTTGTATTTGATATTACGATACGATACGATAAGTCTTCGATAATATGTGCTTAAACGTGTTGTGACTTTAAGATTATTACAATGATGTATAACAGTCGGATTACAAGGTACTACTTTTCAAGAAAGTTCCGGACTACAAGGGGTCGGTAGCAGTATTCATTAATCTATAGCCCGACAAATTCGATCTTCCGACACAACTTAGCAAAATGTCATTCGGACTATTGCGGGACCACCATAGTTTCTCTACTTGTATGCTGAAATTTTTACGAAGAAAATGTTTCATGATATAATTTACCTTGACAAAGTACTGGGTCCGTAGGATTAACAATTTCGTTCGTTCTAAATATATTCCTTTGATTATACTTATGTTATGATCTAAAAATTTGTAAAGGCTTGACTCACCCTACTGCAAAATTTAGACATTGAAGATTGAAATAATACTGTTTTGGTATTACCTAAAATTTACCCAGTATTCAATACGCTGTGTATTTAATACGCTTGATATTATATGCTGTTTGAATGACTCTGTCAAGTTTTATTTGAAATTTTTTTTTTTTTTTGTTTTCTTTAATTTTTCAATTTATAAAAGCATTCCTTTGGTTCCATGTATGTGTTTAGGATCTTCTAATGCATTTTTTCTGGTTTTACAGTTTTATAGGATTACGAGTAGATTCATCATCATTGTTATTGACAACAGCTGGAGGAAGACTTTGAATCGGATTAGCTGCCACTGTTGTGTTCAATAATGTAGGTGGTGTGGGCGGTGGTACACTTGTCAGTTGCTGTATCGGGTACAAAAGTTCTTCGTTTTCTTCTGCTGTTACGGTTGATAACGTTGGAAGAGTTACTATCTCTGATATAATTGGTATCGCTTCTTCAAGTGGCCATAAAGGCCGTGTTGGTGTTGTTGGCATATCATCAGGAAATGTTGCTATGGGTGAGTCTTGTTGGATTTGTGCATTTTGTATCTCTGGTAACAAATTTACTAAAGAATCTGGCAAGACGGAAGGCGGAAAAGGTCCCGATGGAGTGATAATTTCAACTTGATTAGCTGGAGATGATGGTGGAGTAATTAATATTGGCAAAGTAGGAGTGAACACGCTTTCATCATTCGGTTCAGAAAAATTCGCAATAACTTCGTTATTTGGAGGTAATTGTGTACAAAACTCCATATTCTCTAAGGTACACAAATTCCCTTGCAACTTATATCCTTCAGATTGCATAAACAATCCCAAAAGTACTGTTAGAGCCAACAATTCGTAGCTCATTTTCAAAACTTATATTAAAAACGCTTGCTTCTTGAACGACAGTTTTAATACCAAACCAAGTGATCACATTTTTCGGCTTTTATAGGAAAACACAGAAAGATTCTTATGTTCTTATTACCGATTATTGATCAAACATATTGAGCAATTATGCGTAGAAATGATATTAACGCTAAGTAAATATTAGTGTTTATAAGCTAATGCATTTAAAATTGTTTTTCACATGAAAATTACGGAAAATTTGAACTTAAGATATTTTATAGCATGTTTACTATCACATATAGTACTATCAGTAGATTGCGTCTAAGCATCTTGTTACTTACAGTGGATGATGTAACTGTAACAATATTGCATGAAAGCTGTTCTAAATTTTTTTATAGACTAAATAAATAACATTTGTCAGCTCTTTCGCACCCATTATGTTCACAAAATACAAGAAACATGACCCAATACACAATGTTCAACAAAAAGATACACAACTCGACAGATATATTACACTCAAAAACATACTATATTGAAGATTCAAGAACAAATAACAGTTTTTATAAGATATAAGATATAAGATATAAGATATAAGATATAAGATATAAGATATAAGATATAAGATATAAGATATAAGATATAAGATATAAGATATAAGATATAAGATATAAGATATAAGATATAAGATATAAGATATAAGATATAAGATATAAGATGTAAGAAATAAGATATAAGATATAAGATATAAGATATAAGATATAAGATATAAGATATACGATATAAGATATAAGATATAAGATATAAGATATAAGATATAAGATATAAGATATAAGATATAAGATATAAGATATAAGATATAAGATATAAGATATAAGATATAAGATATAAGATATAAGATATAAGATATAAGATATAAGATATAAGATATAAGATATAAGATATAAGATATAAGATATAAGATATAAGATATCAGATATAAGATATAAGATATAAGATATAAGATATAAGATATAAGATATAAGATATAAGATATAAGATATAAGATATAAGATATAAGATATAAGATATAAGATATAAGATATAAGATATAAGATATAAGATATAAGATATAAGATATAAGATATAAGATATAAGATATAAGATATAAGATATAAGATATAAGATATAAGATATAAGATATAAGATATAAGATATAAGATATAAGATATAAGATATAAGATATAAGATATAAGATATAAGATATAAGATATAAGATATAAGATATAAGATATAAGATATAAGATATAAGATATAAGATATAAGATATAAGATATAAGATATAAGATATAAGATATAAGATATAAGATATAAGATATAAGATATAAGATATAAGATATAAGATATAAGATATAAGATATAAGATATAAGATATAAGATATAAGATAGAAGATATAAGATATAAGATATAAGATATAAGATATAAGATATAAGATATAAGATATAAGATATAAGATATAAGATATAAGATATTAGATATAAGATATAAGATATAAGATATAAGATATAAGATATAAGATATGAGATATAAGATATAAGATATAAGATATAAGATAAAAGATAAAAGATATAAGATATAAGATATAAGATATAAGATATAAGATATAAGATATAAGATATAAGATATAAGATATAAGATATAAGATACAAGATATAAGATATAAGATATAAGATATAAGATATAAGATATAAGATATAAGATATAAGATATAAGATATAAGATATAAGATATAAGATATAAGATATAAGATATAAGATATAAGATATAAGATATAAGATATAAGATATAAGATATAAGATATAAGATATAAGATATAAGATGTAAGATATAAGATATAAGATATAAGATATAAGATATAAGATATAAGATATAAGATATAAGATATAAGATATAAGATATAAGATATAAGATATAAGATATAAGATATAAGATATAAGATATAAGATATAAGATATAAGATATAAGATATAAGATATAAGATATAAGATATAAGATATAAGATATAAGATATAAGATATAAGATTTAAGATATAAGATATAAGATATAAGATATAAGATATAAGATATAAGATATAAGATATAAGATATAAGATATAAGATATAAGATATAAGATATAAGATATAAGATATAAGATAGAAGATATAAGATATAAGATATAAGATATAAGATATAAGATATAAGATATAAGATATAAGATATAAGATATAAGATACAAGATATAAGATATAAGATATAAGATATAAGATATAAGATATAAGATATAAGATATAAGATATAAGATATAAGATATAAGATAAAAGATATAAGATATAAGATATAAGATATAAGATATAAGATATAAGATATAAGATATAAGATATAAGATATAAGATATAAGATATAAGATATAAGATATAAGATATAAGATATAAGATATAAGATATAAGATATAAGATATAAGATATAAGATATAAGATATAAGATATAAGATATAAGATATAAGATATAAGATATAAGATATAAGATATAAGATATAAGATATAAGATATAAGATATAAGATATAAGATATAAGATACAAGATATAAGATATAAGATATAAGATATAAGATATAAGATATAAGGTATAAGATATAAGATATAAGATACAAGATACAAGATACAAGATACAAGATATAAGATATCAGCTATAAGATATAAGTTATTTAACTTATATCTTTATATAAGATATACTTATAACTTATAGATATAAAGATATAAATAGATCTTATATAACTGTATATAATACGCCCTTGCAACCCTACGCCTCTTGTTGATGCGCTCTTTCGTATTTAATTTTCTTAAATATGAGTCGGCTCAAATATGGATACTTATCCTATCAGTTAAAAATTCAAATACTCTCTGTGAGAATATCTCTTGAGATTTGACGTCAAAAGTTTTTTCTCAATAATCTATTAGCAAAAAAAAAAAAGCTGTAGGGACTGTTGCAACCAAAATCGATCAAAAAGTCGATACAATTTTCTGATGATCACTTAAATTTTTTTCCATTGTGAAATATATTTTGTGAGGTTATAATAATAATAATAATAAACTGGTCATTTCAGCCTTGAAAGGACTTTGACCGAACTTCTTAAGATTAAATTGTGTTGTGCTTGTTGTTTAGTGTTTGTACAGAATTGATCGAGAACTGGACCTACTAGTTTTAGGCCGACTCAGAACGGTTAATGTGCATGTTCTCAAGAAGTTTTACATGGCAATATTTTCTCTGAGGTTTCCCATTGTCTGCAGAGAGATGACGGCCGAACAGAAAAATTAATTCAATTGAAAAAAACTTACTGTGTCAGATGGAATTGAACCAGGGTTCTCTGGCGTATGGGGCACGCACTCTACCTACTGCGCCACGGCCGCCAATTTGTGAGGTTATAGCTTTCAAAAAAAAAAGATACAGTAGTTTCAACTATGTCGTAACACAAGACGTAGTATTAGTCAATTCGCTTTTGATGACATCTTTTTTAAAAACTATTTAGCAAAATATTTATGCCATACACCTGAGCATTTGACATTTAAAAGAGTGCCGGAGAGGGTTAATATGTATAACCGACCCCCATTACTTTTGCAAAAGGAATATTTTTGTGTTTGACACCTATTCCCTCCGACCACTCCTTAGGGGGGGCTCCCTTACAAATATTATGGTTTTTGTATATTTATTCCATACACCTGAGCATATAACTTTTAAGAAAGTGCCGGAAAGGGTTCATAGGTATGACTGACCCCCATTACTTTTGCAAAAGGAACATTTTGGCGTTTGACACCTTATCCCTCCGACCTCTCCTTAGGGGGGGCTCCTATACAAATTTTATGGTTTTTGTATATTTATGCCATACACCTGAGCATATGACCTTTAATAGAGTGCCGGAGAGGGTTAATATGTATTACTGACCTCCATTATTTTTGCAAAAGGAACATTTTTGTCTTTGACACCTTTTCCCTCCGACCACTCCTTAAGGGGATCCCATACAAATTTTATGGTTTTTGTGCCGGAAAGGGTTAATATGTATGACTGACCCCCATTACTTTTTCAAATAGAGTATTTTTTCCTTTGAAACCTATTCCCTCCGACCACTTCTTAGGTGGGCTCCCATACAAATTTTATAGTTTTTGTTTATTTATTCCATACACCTGCGCATATGACCTTTAAAAAAGTGCCGGAAAGGGTTAATATGTATGACGGACCCCCATTACTATTGCAAAAGGAACATTTTTGCCTTTAACTTCTATTCCCTCCGACCACTCCTTAGGGGGGCTCCCATACAAATTTTATGGTTTTGTCGATAAAACCGGTAACTGTCGATAAATAGGTAGCAAGTTTAAGCAAACAAAAACATCAAATGTTGGCTTTATATTTGATGTAATTGTGTACAATTTATATAAGTTAGAGAGTTCTAACATGAATTTTTGTCGCATTGAGGATCAAGCAGACCAACAAGTGCTAACATCAACATTGTATGATCAGTACTTTAGGCCCACCAAAGGCTCAAAAAGTTATATAAATACCGACAACTGATCACTATCAACCACCCTACTTACCTCCGAGAATGACGTATTCTACGTCAAAACGACATAGACCCAAAAAGTAGGTACCCTGTTGTTAGGTTGAAAATTATATTTTGTGTCAAGTTGATTTAAAGAAAATTTAAAGAGCATCATCAAAAAATTAGAGCATCTCCGAAAAATGCTGAATAAATAATGCGCCAAGTATAATACAAACAGTCAAGTCTTACAACTAAAGGCATATTACACATTATTTGACCAAGTGCATTTCTAGAGCACTTCAGTCAGAGAATATTTGGGGATTGTGTGGTATATAAGAACAGCACTGTCTTTCTAGCATCATAAAGTTAATTTGAGTCACGCGACCAAAACCTAACCAGAGCTAAGAACTGTGTACACGGAGATCATTGAAAATGTTTCTTAAGATCTCATTCTGCTTGGCTGTAGCCACATTGGGATGCATATTCCAGCAAACTGCTGCAGCTGCTGTGGAACTAAATGCTGAAGAGATGCAAAATCGTTTATGCACTTTGGACTCACAATATTGCGAGAACAGCACGGAGGCTCCAAATGTTGAAGCCCAAAAGGATATCAAACCAGTGGAGGAAACCAGACAATTGCATGATGATAAAAATGTAAAAACAGAACTTGAGAAGACTCCAAAAAAGGATTTGACTCAGAGTCAAAATCAAAAACAGAATCAAAGCCAAAGCCTGGTTCAGAATCAGAATAGGAATCATAATCAAAATCAGCATCAGCATCAGAATCATAATTTGAACCAGAATAAAAATCAGCAGCAAGGGAAAAGTACGAATCAGAAACTTGCTGGGAAACTGGTTTGTGAAATTAAATTGGATAGCGAGGATGCAAAAAATGACTTTGATTTTGATATTTACTCCTTCGATGGTACCCGCTATAAGCGTATTAATGCAATTAATCGACCAGTACTTCGTCGTCCCTATGGAGTAAATAATCGCATTGTACGTCCAGGTAACAATGTGCGCCAAGGTAACAAAGTTCGCCAAGGTAACAAAGTGCGCCAAGGTAACAAAGTTCGTCAACGAGCACAAGTTCGCCAAAGAGCACAAGTACGCAGAGGAGGAAGCGGAGTAAATAGGAACAGAAGAAATCGCAACAAAGTTCAGTAAAGATATCCTTAGAGTTTATTCCCAAAAATCGGAGCTGAATTAGATCGATATTAAATTAATAAAATATATATAAAAACAAATATATCCTAAAGTATTTTTTCCACTTTTGTTATCTTCATCTTGGGCCAATAAAAATGGGCTTTTTCTACTTTTTAGCAGAAATAAGCAAAAGCGGTGCCATAGATAGAATATCTGCATCTATTTGAGTTAAATACAGTACAACATTTTTTTATTGATTAAAAATTTAAAGCAATTGACATCAACCTCATTTAAAGTAGCTTGAAATTCTATAGCATTTAATATTCCTTTTTATTTTCTCGCTTGCCGTCGCTTTTCGGTGAAGCAAAGCATACTAACCATTCATGTAGGAGTGGAACCAACAATATTCTGACACACTCCAACCAACCAACCTACAATCATCGGAACACACTCTTTTCCTCTAGAGACAACAAAATCAATTCGGGTCATGCACTTATTATATAGCGCTATGTGTACCAAGTGTGTATCTGTGTGTATTTGTATGTGGGTGGAGTTTTCCAATGGCCAAAAGCAATATGTATCCATAAGTGTACATGAGAGCATGTATAGCACACCAAATGCCATCAGATGTTGTCCAATCAGAAAGAACTAAACTAACGTACGAAGGAAGTAACCTAAAAATGAATGAGCAGCATCATAACGAAATGTCATGTGACAAGAATGTTACGATAAAAGTAATAATAAATAAAGAAAAAAAAACACAAGAAAAAAAACACGACTTAAGAAAAATTGGACATTAGGTAAGGCAGAGTAAGCAATAACAGAGCAAGCTTGTCGCATAGGGAACCTACTAGTCGATGTGGTGTGAGTGAAGGGGAGCGAAGAGGAGTATACAACTCATAGATGTGACAGAAATGTAATAAATAAACAAATACGGGTGAATTTCTGGTTCGATCAATAACCACTGTCAACTACGTATGATACGTACTAGGTTTCTAAAACCAGCTCACAGTATTCGGGAGTCTTATGAAAATTACCTATTCTATCTGTATCTTTGAAAATAGAATTAGATTTTCATTAAAATCTCATAGACATTAATTGTCAAAAAGATGACGAAAAACGAATTCGGCAAAAAAAAACAACTAACGGCTTCTCTTCAAAATTTGTGAAATCCACACACTTTCCTTGCTATTGCTCTTGAAAAATTTTATTTGGTATGTATGCATTACACTGATGGCGATGCAAATTGGTTCCAAACATGAAAAAGCCGGTCAAAACTTAATTTTTAAAGATGTTTGAAGAACTTTTTTAATTTAAATACCTGTTAAACCTTTGGCGAGTGGTGTACACTACATATACTGTACATCGATTTGTAAAGCCTGTTGCTAACTTGCCTATGCATAAAATCGTCTGATTTCAATTTAATCCCGTTATTTATTTCATGGTCATCCAACTTATGTATATGTTTTATTGTTTTGTTGTCAACAAGTGATCAGTTTCATGCATTCTTTAGAGGTTTCAACAACGTAAACAAAATTGTAGTTAACCGAGTTTTCATAAATTAAAAAAAATATTTTAGGGTTTAATTTTTTTGAAAAAAGTTAGTTTTTGTATTTATCATTATCCATATTAAAAAAATATTCCATTAATTTTAAATTGTTTTCGGAAATTTTTATCAAAACATATTTTTAAAATAATGTACATTCCGTTAAATCTCTAATGTACATTATGGTGTACATGCATGCAAAAAGCCCAAAGGTAAAGTATTTTTTTTGTAAAAGGGAAAGAACTACACTCAGCGAAGCAGCTATATGTGCCTAACAATATATGAGCTTTATAAATAAATCTGAGTACGCAGAAAAATTATTTGTTGTTCTATGATTTGTTGTAATGACACTTGTTTGGATTTTGCTCTCTTATTGTACCGTAATCTTCAAATTTTGAACTTTGTCTTTTTGTCGCTATAAGAAATGGCTATATGTGCATTAGTTGTTAAAAACTATTTAAAGAGTGCAATTCGTTGTAAACAACAGTGCAAAAAAAAAATCAAAAATATTTAATAAAAATTATAGAAGACCAGAATTAATACTAATACTTGTATTAATTTTTATATTTTCAAAGACAATAATGCCTCGAGGAATGTTATTTTCAGAAATCGAAGAAGTCCGTATGAAATCCTATAAAGAAGCGGGAATGGGAGTGGTGGAGATAACTGCTAAATTAAAGCGACATAGAATTCTATCGGAAAGTTTTTAAAAAATCCAGACAGTTATCACACAACGAAGAGATTTGGTCCCAAATAGAAAGTTAGTGAAAGAGACAAAAGAGAAATTAAGCGTCTTGCGGTTACTCAAAACCACTGTTGCCAGATTGAGGTAAATTTCCCTAATTAAGGTAATTTTTGACTCATTTTTTGGGCAGAGGTAAAAAAGGTAATTTTTGACCAAAATTGGTAAATTTTGGGAAAATAATAATTCTTTTAGACTTGTTACTGTTACCTCTCTGAACATACTCACAATAAGTTTGATATTCTTGTGAATCATCCTGTGTAGCAAAATAAAAGAAAAAAATTTGAATTATCCATCTCTAGTTGCATTGGACTTTTTGCTTTTTGCCGCTTTAACATTGGTAAAGACTTGACAGCAATTTTTCGAGTTTGTTGGCTAATTGCCGCGAATTGGCTGAGAAGAAAGGAGTAAAATTGACGGTACGCTTACTTTTTGGATTCAAAAGAGTACGTCAAAAAATTGCTTTCAACTCTTGACCAATGTAAGAGGAGTAAAAGCAAGAATTGAATTAAATTAAAAAATAGCAAAACAAAATAGCCGGTAAGTCCCGGTTTATAAACGTCAAGAGTTGACGGTCAACTTGTTGATGAGAGATAAATATATGTATTAGGGTGGCCCTTAACTGTATGCGCAATTTTTTTTTTATAAATTGAATATGTGCGGTGCCCTCGTTTGTTTCTTATCATGCCAAAATTATATTCTGAAAATTTCAGGATTTCAGGATAATTTATTTTTCCAACGTGATATCATTCGTCGAAAATGGTTGACTAATTCGAAAATTACAACATTTTTATTGTTTTTAAGAAATATTTTTTTTCCGAAAACAAATGAAATTAATGTAATCATTTTTTTTTCCAATCTTTTATTGGCGTATGAGTATAAACATTTCTTTCCAAGGAGATATTATGTGTCGAAATCGGGTAAAAAATGCGGAAACTCAAAATTTTTTGTGGAGCAAAAAAACTTTTTTCGAAAATACATATATGTAAAATTAATTATTTTGAAAAAAGTTTATGTTTCCAATTATAAATTGTATAAAGTTTGTACGTTCCTAACACAACAATAACAACAAAAAATAAAATCTTAATCAATAGATTTCTTTTTTTTTTTATTTTCTTTTTTTTATTTAAATTTAACACCGTTTATTATTCATAATTGTTTTTACTTTAGTTATTGCTCGTAGGGCCAAAATAAAATTTCACGACTGTATCCTGGATATTTCTTACGATAGTCCCGAATAATCTACATTTAAAAAAGTAAAATCTTTAAATTCTCAATCAAACAATCAGAAATACATATGTATATACTTTTAGGAGATAGTCCCGTTAGTTAGTGTTTTTAGTTAGGAGGCTATTAAAATCAGTTATTAATTTAACCGCATGTTAAGCTGTGTCGTTCAGTACTATTAGAGAAGTAATGATTTTCAGAACATCAGTGTAGTCATTTTGAGATTTCCAATCTTCCGAATGTACTTAAAGAAAATCTGTTCCAATTTTGAAACGTTGGGAAAGTTTCATCGATGGTGGTGATAAAAAGTCGACGATATTTTTATTAATAAATGTTTCTACATCTTCTTTGGATAAAAATACTTTCTTTCTGCTATCACTTTCAAACTGGTCATCTTCCTGGATTTTTTTAGCCATGTCAACTTTAATTTCTGTTGTTTCGTCGAACAACACAAAAGGAGGAGAAAAGGTACATTTGTCTATCTGGGTAGTACTAATACTCATGGAAACTGTAATTCATATGATATTTTTCCTGTGCTCTTTCTACATTATAATACTCGTAAGATCTCAAATAACAAAGCTAAACCAATTTTTAATTATTATACAAATCATACTTCTTTCCCGCTTCTTCTCCTCGAGTTTGCGCTTCCTATGTTTTTATTTTTTTTCCCCGATTACGTTTGAGCTTCTGCCATGCTCTTCAGACGTCACCAACGTCAATCATGCAACCGGGTCTTCCATTTTCTCTCTGGAGTAGTAAGAACTGGCTGTCTTCCTCTATTCGGATTAGGTGCAGAACGTCCCTGTGTGAAACATCAAATAGATTGTCCAATACATCGCAGAATAAAGTTTTTTCTGTTGTGCATTTCTGACTTCTTTGTAAATTTTTCGAACATTTGTGCAAATCTAACAACTTTTGAACACATCGATGGGGGAACTCGCAGGTATGCTTGCCTTTTTCTAAAAATCGATGCAAGTTAAGATCACCTTTTATTCAATAAGTAAATTGTAAATGTAAACAAAATTGTATCTTAAAGATTTAAGAATGGTTTTGTCTTAAGATTCTTTTTTTAAGCTTAAAATTTGTTATGTCAGCAAATATTCTGGCTGATGCAATATTTCATCTTGTCATGAAATACTTTTGTTCATAATAAAGTAATCAAGCCATCCTCACTTTTGTTTATATTAAAAGCCTTTAAATAAGAGAATAACTGAGTTTTACAGATAGGTTTTTAGTCCAGCTCAGCCACTTGAGTTCCTAGGGTGTTTAAGTGAAGTGAATAAAAAATAATAAACTTGTGATGAAATACTTTTGTTTATAATAAAGCGATCAAGCCATCCTAAGTTTTGTTTATATTAAAAGCCTTAAAATAAGAGAAGAACTGATTTTTACAGATAGGTTTTTAGTCCAGCTCAGCCACTTGAGTTCATAGAGTGTTTAAGTGAAGTGAATAAAAAATAATAAACTTTTTTAAAAACACAGAAAGTACAAGTGTTTAATTAATTTGCATTCTTCTATAGTAAGACTTGCACTTGAATTCAAAGATAATTTCACTGTTTTTATTTTAAAAAATAATACTTGAAGGACATATATGTTAGAAGGTAACCAGTGTTTTCACTTTTAATAGATTCAATTACATATATTTTTTGTTTTAAATGTAATAAGTTGATCGGTAAAACATAATTGTAGAACGTTAGTTAAAATAATTTTCGAAAAAAATTAAATTTTTTTTTCGCTCGACAAAATAGTTGTAGTTTTCTCACGTTGTAGCCAATTTCAACGGATGATAGATCGTTTGTGAGATAATGTTATGTTAAATACGATATTATGTTGAGTAGACTAGAAAAGAACATTAAATTGTCTTAATTTTATTTATTGTTGGAAAAAAAACAGTTTTTTCTAATATAAAGGCATATTTTGAATGAAGTTTCGCTTTGCGGCACGTCTAAATATTAATATTTTTTCTTGAAATTTTCACAATATACTTTTGATATGAAAAGAAATAAACGAGAGCACCGCACATGTTCAATTTCTAAAAAAAAAAAATAAGGGCCACTCTAATATGTATACTAACAAAAAAATTATAACGGTTGTTAATCATTTAAAAAATTTTTTATTTTTTTTTTTTGGGAAAAGGTAAATTTTCTCCGAAAGTGGTAAATTCTTTCCCAAATAGTGGTAAATTTCAGTTTGTCTCTCTGGCAACACTGCTCAAAACATTAGCGCCAAGCAAATAATGCAGCAGCTCTCACTAAATATTACGCAAAGAAGAGTACAATTCTATTCGTAGAAGAGAATTTGAAAAAACTTCTATTCCTTTCGAAGGCGATTCTGGATTAAATTTTTGTTATAACAACACTAGTCCTTATGAGTTTTTCACTGATGAATTATTTGAGAATATTTTCTTCTACACAGATTTATATGCTAATCAAAATACAGCAAAAAATTTCAGGTCAACTGATGTTATTGAAAAAAAAAATGTTTGCCTTACACATTTGAATTGGTAGCATGAAGTTTTCAATACTCGGGTTTTATTGGGACACTGTACTTGGTATAGAAGCCTTTCGGAGTTCTATAACATGTGACAGATTTTGACAGTTGAGAAATAATTTGCATATTCTCAACAACTTGGAAATAGACAAAAATAATAACGATAAATTTGCTAAAGTCAGGCCAGTGAGGTAATTAATGCAGTGAAAAAACGTTGCTTGGAACTAGAAGTGGAAGAAGTTATATCTTTAGACGAACAAATCATTCCATATACATACAAGAAAGTTGTCTACTAAACAGTATATGAAAGGAAAACCTAATCCGTGGGGAGTTAAGGTATACGTTTTGGATGGGAAATCAGACTTGCAAAAAAGGGCCACACACTTTATTTTTATAATTTCTTTACAAGCTATCAGCTTTTGGAAATGCTTTATCGAAAAAATATAAATTCGGTAGGCAAGACAATAAACCAATTTACTTGGCTTCTAATTTTATTGGAATAAGTGACCAAGATGTTGTTAAAAAGTAATTTCATAGTTATAACATCAGTTTGTTCGATTTTTGTGTCGGATTCGGTTGTGTTTTCTTTGAAAAATATTTCAAATAAAATTAAAATTAAAAAAATAAAACTGAAAAATTTTTGAAAAATTTCATAAAATTTTTGAAAAAACACATTGAGAGTTTGGACAAGCTTTATAATGAGTCAGGAACAGTATGATGTCCTTTTAGAAAGGAACAGGTCCTTGGAAAGTGAAAACTTAATTTTGAAACAACAATTGAACAAAATAATTCTTCAAAATACTAATTTATCCAATGATATCGCAATTCTGACCGCGCGTTTAAGTGATCTTATTGATAATAGCACAAACTCGAAAAAACGTAAACTAAGAAATGCTAATAATAATAGTAAAAAACAAGACGGTGTCAAAGAAAATTTAAATATCGACATTTCATTAGATACTCAAAACTTAACTTTTGATGAAGTTGCGTCTAATAGCAATAACAATGAAATCGCTCATGGACTTCAGTCAAACTATCCTGATGAGGAGAGCAGCGTCCTGATGAATGAAAATGACTTAGAAAATTCAATTTGGCAGAATGTTGTGTCCAAAAAGCAGTATAAGCAAAGCAGAAAGCTTACAAAAAATATTTCTACTGAAGTTGGAACAACTCCTATTCAATTAAATAAAATGAGCTCCGATGAATGTTCTTCTTTGATCAAGGCTCTTTTAACCAAATTTCATGGAAAAGGGTATATTTTCCAACAAATCAAATATGGAAATAACCCTAGAATTCTAACGGATAATGACAACATAAAAACTTCTATCATGGACTTTCTTGCCTCGCATGGATATGAGTTCAATTCATACAACAACAAATTAGAAAAGAAAAAGTCTTTTATATTGCGTGGATTTTGCTGCAACTCTGATGACGAAAACATTAATGCAATTGAAATCGCTTTAACTGCTGCTGGAATTTCTGAATTCGTCGTAACTCGGTTTTCAACTGGATATCAACGCTGCAATCCTAATAGATCGCACAACATTTTATATCGTATTCTAGTGGATAATGCCACTCAAGATGAAACATTGACAAATATCAGAACGATTGGTTATTTTGGTGTTAAAATCGAAAAAATGCGTGCTAGTAAGGTGGTTCAGTGTCACAACTGTCAAAGATTTAACCACACAGCAGGTCAATGTCATTATAAATACAGATGTGTACAGTGTGTTGAAAATCATCAAGCTCTGCAGTGTCCTCGTAAGTCAAACGCAAATTTTCCTTTAGGCTGTGTAAATTGCTATGATTCCAATTTGGATTATGCTGGACATACATCGAATGATCTTAAAAATTGTTCCTTTTTTAAAAATAAAATTGATCCATTAATTGTAAAAAGTACAAATGTAACAGTTAAAAATAACACTTCTAATGAATTTTCTAGGTTTAAGACTAAATTTAACAATTTAAGTAGTACAAATGTTAATAAGAGTTATGCTTCAGTGGTCCGTAATTCTTCCCCTTCTTCTAATGTTGATACAGCACAGTTATTTGCAATGTTTTCTCAAATAGCTGAACCTCTTTCTAAAATATTTCAAATTTTTAATACTACCAAAAAATGAGTTTTAAAATTATCTCTCTCAACGTCAATTCTTTAATCAGAAATGAAAGAAGATTTTTACTTAAAAATTTTTTGGCTAATTTTTCTGCTGATGTATATCCTCTACAAGAAACTAAATTGGATGAAAATTATTCCTTTCAATATGATGGTTACAATTTTTTTAAGGTAGATAATAGAATCGGTTCTGGGGGTGTAGCAATACTTTTAAGAAATCAGTTTAAAATCAGAAATTATAAAACTTTTAATAACGGTGGCATAGAAATAGTTTTTATTGATGTTCTTCTAGGAAATGATTGGATTACCATAGCATATGTTTACGTTCACCCTGCAAATGTTGAATTTAACACTTTCTTAAAAATTTTCCAACTAAATACACATTTCATTTTTGGTGGTGATTTTAATTCAAGGCATTCTTCGTTTGGAGACATATCTAACAATATTCTAGGACAGCATCTCAAAGATATTGAAACTATTACAAATGTTATTATTTTATCTCCAAAATCTCCAACTTGTTTTCATTCTCCCTCTGGCTCATTCATTGATAAATTTATTTTTAACAGCGAATTTCCGTTTACGTTTTCAAATATTTCTAATCTTCCTTCATTTTCAGATCATAATGCGATACATATTTTAATAAGTGGTAATTTTTCAACAAATTTTATTTCTAATAATTTTTATATTAAAAAATATAACTATACAAATCCAAATCGTTTTAACAAATTTATAGAAAATCATATAAATCAAATTAATATTCCTACTAATGACAATCTTTCGCATGAAGAGCTAGATCACATTTCAGAGAAATTTGGTAATATTCTTAGAAATGCTATTGATAAATTTGTACCGACTGAAGTTATAAGACCTAATGGTATTATTTTGTCGTATTCAACGATCAAAATTAAAAAATTACATCATTCATTACAAAGAAAATTGTATAGAAACTTGCAACGAGGCACAAATTTCTACTCAATTGCAAACATCAAAAGAGAAATTTCTTTGACACGTTCTATGCTTCTTAATGCTATTTCTTTTGATTTGAACAACTATTACAAAAATGTTTTGGTCAACACCAATACCACTAGAAAAGCTTTTTCTACCGTAAGGTTTTACACCGGCTATAAAAAAAGGTCTAAAGTTCCTAATGTTATTTTTGAAAATGGTGATAAAAATGTAGAATTCGTTGGAACTAAAAACATAGCCAATGCCTTTTGTAATCATTTTTCTATTAATCACAATTTGTCTACAAATTTAGATTCAGTAAAGTCTGATTCGGTTCAAGTTTTCAATAACTACATTTCAAATTCATTTCCTCTTATTCATTTCGATGGAACGATTACCCCCGACATCAAAGATGATCGCGAGCTGACGATCATTAATGAGAATCTTCCTGACGAACAAAAAAATCTTCTAACTTCAGTAACTGAAGTCTCTAATACAATTCTAAAAAAACCTAACAAAAAGTCTTCTGGCATTGATGGTACTCCATTCTATCTAATAAAACATTTTTCGCCAAATATAATAATATTTTTGACTATTCTTTTTAATCATCTGATATCTTCATCTTATTTTCCTTCTTGTTGGAAATTAGCTCTTATTACTCCAATACCTAAACCCAAAAAAGATATCTCTGTTTTAACAAACTGGAGACCTATTTCTAATTTAAACTGCATTTCTAAATTATTTGAGCGTATCTTAGCTCAAAGAATGTTTTTACATATTGAAAAGCTTGAAATATTTCAAAATCAGTTCGGTTTTCTACCTGGTTTATCAACTGACCATGCTCTTGGCAATCTTCAAATGAACATAGATCGCGGACTGAACGTTGGTAAGGCAACTTCTTTTATTTCTTTAGATCTTAAAGCAGCATTTGATACCGTATGGCATGATGGCCTAATTTATAAACTTGGTAAACTTGGTTTTTCAATATTTCTAATTAAAGTTATCAAAAGTTTTTTATCAAATCGTTCTTTTACTGTTAGATTGGGTAATCACTGCTCTTTTATTGCAAGTATGCCTTCTGGAACTCCTCAAGGCTCTGTTCAAACACAATTCAGTGTTTGAACAAAAATGTTCAAACAATTCAGTATGCTGATGATACGTCTATTTTTCTTACTCACAATGATGCCGCAATCGCAGGAAACAAAATTAATATTGACATTGCGAAATTACTTTCATATTTTCAAAAATGGAAGTTAATATTGAATGAAAATAAGACGGAAATGATTCATTTTGTTGGTTCAGTTCAGGATACTACAAGTAAGCTGAGAAGAACTTGTAAAAACATGAAAATCTCAATTAACGGTCATAATATTGAATCTAAACATAATATTAGATTTCTTGGCCTATATATGCACAGAAATAATAAATTTATTCACCACGTTAAAACTATTGTTGTTAAAGCTAGAAAATCAAAATTTGCCCTAAATCGACTTCTTCGTTCTAAATTAATTCAACCACATATCAAAGTAAATTTATATAAATCTTATATCAGGCCAGTTTTGACATACGCTTCATGTATTTGGTGCAAAATTCCAAATTTATCATCTCACCAAATGGAAATTTTAAGACTTTTTGAACGGGGCATTCTTCGAGGTGCTGCAAATTTTTACAGAAATATTGGTTCTTTTAAATATAAAAACAATAATATGCTTTATGAAAAAGCAAAATGTTCTAGGATAGATAATTTTATTGTTAAAAACAATATTAGGTTTTTTGAAAAATGTTTAAATAATAACAGTATGACTAAATATAATTCTTTACTTGATTTTGATTATTCTGGTAAATATTCTTTATTGATACTTTATTTACGGACCACAAGCTTCTTTAATTCCACCAAGCATATTCGAATAGTAATAATTTAGTTTATAATGTAAACCAAATGTAATTTCTGTATATTTATATATATTTATATATAAATAAGTTTTTTATCCTATTCTCTTTAAAAGTATTTGTTTTTTTTCTAATCAGTTGAGGTTTTTGTTATTTTTCCTTTGCAAATGTTTATACTTTTTATCACTAGTTTTATAATGTTCAATTAGATTAAGTTTTTTGAAAAAAGCGTTTTCTGTGCTTACAAAACAATATACATAAATGACAATGTAACATTTTATCATTTTGTTCAATAAGTGATTAAGATTTAAAAAAAAAAAAAAAAAAAATAGTTATAACAGAAGTATCAAGAAGATTTTATCAAGTTTTTCTTACCAACAGGTACAATAAAACTTTGAAATTGTATCGGACTATAAAAAAGACCGAAAATAGTTCAGCTTTACAACTCTAGAATGGGTGGAGTGGATCTTCTAGATCAATATATAGCGTCTTTATAACTTTATAACTATAGAGTCTTTATAAAATCAGGAAAATGAACGCTGAGGGTTATAACACATTTCTTAGATTTTGCATTAGTTGCTAGGTGGCTTGAATATAAAACAAAATTCTGTAAGATGTGAAAGATCTGTAGGTGAAATATAAAACCTTCTACATTTCCGGCTTGAAATTGCAAACCTTCTTTTAAATGGTAATAAAGGTCACCTACAACTAAGCGAGGTCATCCATCTAATACGAAGAATGATGATAATTTATCTTTATCTAAAAGACCAAAAGAGGTAAATCCTCCTTGCGATTTACAATTAGATGGCTTTAATCATATACCCCAGCATGATGGCAAGAAAGAACCTTCAAGGTTCAAAAATAATTGTAAAACTATTCAAGGTATTCCAGGAAGAACACATTACTTTTGTGAGAAATGCAAAATTCATTTATGTATTTCAAAAGAACGAAATTGCTTTACGGAAATGCATACTGCTTAAGAAAATAACTTACACATTACTTTTTTATGTCAATTATCTGTTCAAAATCCTATCATATTCTTAGCTCAAAATTAACAATTCAATGAACTTTTTTACTATGTTTCCAAATAAGTTTTTCCTATATGAAGTATTGCAATTTCGTTAATTTATAAACAAAAAGTGTTGACGTTTTTTTTCATATATATTTTTATTTTTAATTAAAATATATTTTATATTTTGTTAAAACATTATTTTTGTTTTTTTTTTTTTTTTTTAGATATCTATTTATTTTTGAATAACTTAAAAATATACATATATACAAATAGACAAAGATAGGCTTTTTTAACAAAATAAAGTCATTCCCATATTTTTCTTTCCACTAGATTTCATTGGCTCTCCGCAAAATCGCCCAAAAAAAAAAGAAAAATCACCCAAATGAAAAATGACCCAAAAATTTATGAAAAATCGCCCAAAAGGAAAAAACGAAATTTTACCCAAGAAAACGAAAAAAAGCCCAAAAATTTTTGGAAAAATTGCCCAAAAACAAAAACGAAAACTCACCCAAAAAAATGAAAAATCGCCCAATATTTTACATTGTGTTCCCACAAGAGATACGAAATTCCCTTGTACGAAATGAGCATTTTCAAGGCCAGCATTTTTTTTTTAAAGTCTATTTTAATTCAATCATTTGATGAGATAAATACTATTTATTTATTTTTTATTAATATAGTTATTTATTAACCACTGTTATTAGCACGAAAACTATTATTAGAACTATTATTGCAACGATAAAAGGTATTGGGTAAGCTGATTTTTGAATTGCACTACTACGTTACTAATCAATCTTAAGGGATGGGGGGGCTAAAGCCCTTTCAGCCCGTATGTAGATCCGCCGCTGATTGTGTAGGAAGTGCGTTAAATTTAAAAATTTAATTCATTTTAATTTTATATAATCTCATACTTAAAAATCTATAAAAACATTTCGTACAAGGGAAAAATACCGATTCTTTTTCAAAACAACAAGTTTCTTTGGTTATCAAAAAATTTCAAAAAGAAAAAATGACGGCGGAGGTGGTGGGGGAGAGCAGGGCAGGGCGACGGGTGGCGCGTGCGATCCGTCGCACTACGCGTAATCCGCCACGCCGCGATATTTCCTTTGACTTGACCAAGCAAACTCAAGCAAATGATGCAAATACAAAAGAAAAACCGCTGCTTTTACTTTAAATACGGTTATCTCTAAGAACTGATTGACGTTTCTTATTTAGTATTGAAAACGAAAGATCACCAAAAAAAAACGAAAAATTAATTATAAACGAGAAGTGAAATTTCGCCCAACATATTTGGGTGAAATTTCGCCCAAAAGCAAAAAACGAAATATTACCCAACAAAAATGTAAAAACGCCCAATTTTTTTGGGTGTTTTTTCATATGAAAAATCACCCAAATTCGTATGGAAAAAAATTGGGTGATTTTTCATTATTTTTTTTGGGCGATTTTTCTTTGGGCGATTTTGCGGAGAGCCGATTTCATTCCCGTGTCAAAGGGTTAAGGATAGATAAATTAAAGGAAACTGAGATGTTAATTTGTTGTTTTTTAAATTTTTTTCTGCTGATTTTTCGATACAAAATTTAAAAAAGTAGTCCAATTTTGTCCTCACTCACCACTTCGTGGCGACCGTGGCATAGTTGGTTAAAGTGCGTGGCCTCTATATCAACGAACCTGGAGACCCGGGTTTGAAACCCAGCAGCGACAGAAAATTATTTACATTAAAATGATTTTTCTGTACGGCCGCCACCTCTCTGCAGACAATGGCAAACCTCAGAGAGTAATCAAAATGCCATGTAAAGCTTCTTGAAAACAAGAACATTACGTTCATTGCCGTTCGGAGTCGGCGTCAATCTGTAGATCCGGTTCTCGGTCAATTGTGTACAAACTTAATAACACGCACAACACAATAGATCATAAGAAGCTAGATCAAAGTCCTTTCAAGGGCTGAAATAACCAGTTATTTATTTATTTACTACAAAAATTGGCACAATATGCAAGCGTTGTTTTATCGTTAGTCTATTCCTTAAAAAATGGCGAAACAAACCCAGCACAACTGATAAGAGAGTTGCCAGATCTGACCATCGAATGAGAGATTTTTAATCGAAAAAGAAAACCTTTAAAAACAGCCTAATGATATTTGATAAAGTCTTAGACTTTGACTTTGATAAAGTCTTATGAGAAATATTTTTTTGTAGAAAATCTCTTAGCTTTGCTTTCTGGTCATAGTTTAAATTACTCCAAAAAAAAAAAGAAAAAGATACAAAAATATTCTTAAAAGTAGCAATACAGGTATTGAAGTGTCAAAGAAATTCACTTTCTGTCACTTTGCACTAGATTTGTCATGGGCGTGCTCTTAAATGTTAAGATAACTAGCATGAACTCCAAGTTTGACTTTGGAAGCAAATATCTTTGCATTTTTTGTGCATCAATTTCATCTATAGACGTATCTATACGTTAATTTTTTGGTCGATATAATCATAAATCCGAGCAACAACTTTTATTAACCATGGATAATACGCATCCGCAAAGACGTCAGTACGCACCGATGAATCAAATACTACTGTTGAGCGTCGTATCGAGGAGAGCCCAAATGAGTCGATTCGTTATCGCTCACAGCATTTAGAGCCGGGTCCATACACTTTATGGCAAATTTTATGTTAAAACCTTGGCCTACGACCTTATAAGATCCAGCTGGTGCAAGAATTAAAGCGGAATTGAAAGCCAAGCCACTATGTTATCGCAATATTCTGTTCAGTGATCAGTCTCATTGTTTGCTCATTCAGCATGTCCATAAGCAAAATTCCCGCATTTAAACTGCATACAATTCATAAGAAATTCTCGAGGCATAGTTATATACACAAAAATAAATCACTGTTTAGTGCGTTTATGGGCCGGTGCAATCATTGATCTTTTCGGCTTTGTAGTCGACGAGAGTCTATGTTTGCCGATTATTTCGTGCTCCAATGGAATGGAATGTTTATTAAAGACATGTTTTTCCAACAGACATGATGGCACCACATGTCATACAGCGCGTCAAACAATCGACTTATTGAAGGAAACATTTCGCGAACGCGTTATTACTCGAAACGCGTGAAACAGTCAATTGACCACCACCAAGATCGTGCGATTTAAGGCCTTTGGATTATTTTCTCTAGGATTATAAGAAATCATTGGTTAAAGTATACAAACGAGCAACTCTTGACGTCTTAGAAGACAAAATGGTTCGCCTTGTGCAGCGCCAAATTCTGGAAAAAGTGATCGAAAATTGAACTGTCAGAATGCCCGAAATCGTATTTAAACACTAATGCCATAAACGATCTTTCTCATAAAGGCAATTTTCAGTTTGAAATAATGCCATTTTTTTCAGTATTTTATTTCAACTCAAAGTTCTACTATCTTAGAAAACACTCTAAAGAAGTTCTCGAACTTAAAAAAGTGTTGACTTTAAAGTTTAAACCCAAAATAAATAACGCATATGACCGTATTAAGCTTTTGGAAACGCTGACTTTTGTGCTCTTCTGTCAGAAAAATATCATATTTTGTTTTGTTTTTTTTTTTTTTGCTTTTTTGTGCTCTTCTATCAGAATCTGTTGTACGAAGTCTGCTCTTACCAGTAGCAATTAACCCATTATGGACAACGTATGATATATCATACGCGATGAAATTTTTTTACACATTTTTCGAAAATTCCTCAAAAATCCACCGACAATGTAAAACTTTTGATTTCGACAGTGTGAGAAAGCTAAAAGTATGCTTTTTCAAAAAAGCACTGAAGTTGACGCCCAAAACTCTTTTGTTTACATTTTCGCACCAGTTTTGTTCAGAATGATGAGCCCATCGAGTTCTGGTAGTGAGCATTAATGGGTTAACTTACCGTTCATCTCAGATTTTAACTAAAAACTGTATATGTATTATTTCTTTTATAATAATTATAAAAAATACAACTGAAAATGCAAGAAACCCTTTTGAATTATCAACTTAACATTAATTATGATAAAATTTTTAATTATTTTTTGTTTTTTTTATTTTGTTTCAATTTTTATTTCTTCAAGCATTCCTCTATGAATGATTTCACTCTTAACACTACAGCATACACACCAGGTCTTGTTCCACAACCGTCGCCCCATGAAACAATGCCGCATACCATATTATTATTTATTAATCCACTTCCTGAATCACCAAAGCAAGCATCATTTGAACCTGGGCCCATTGCACAAAACATATTGTTCGATATTTTTCCTGGATAAGATGATTTACATCTGGCTGCAGGAATCATCGTTACATTGACTGAACGTATTTGATCTACTGAAGTACTTGTAGCAGTGTTACTTATTGCACCCCAGCCGGACACTAGATTGTAGTCGAAAGAATTAAGCGCTTTATTGCACAACCGACATGGTTGAACATAACGAATACTGGCGAAAGTAGTTGTCTTCAACACGGCCACATCATTATTCAAATTGGATTTAACATAGTTTGGATGTATAAAAATATTATATACAGTATTATTACGGCCATTTCTAGAGATAATGATACTGCCACCGTGTACTAATAAATTGGAAGCAACACTAGAGTCAACACAGTGTGCTGCTGTTAGCACATGGGCTAGACTTACAAAGGTACCACCACAAATGTAGATATATGGGGTACTGCTGGTCTTTTCTAGGAGGCCAGCAACATAAGGAATAGCCTGTATTCCCAATTTGCTTCCGTTTATGATACGTGAGTTGATACGCTGGCAGTTAACACAAGCTAAACATAAAATTAAAATTGAAATGAATTGAAGACCCGTTAATAAAACCATTTTATTAGATATATTTTGCTTCTTATCACTTTTTTGAGTCTGTTCTTAAAACGTTCTGCAAGAAACAACGAGATTTAAGTGGATTGTATCAGCCTTTTATAGAAATTCTGAAAATATTTTGTCTAAATAAAACAAGCAAAATTTTTTGCTAAAATTTTATTTTGTTTCTGTTTCGCTATTATTTGAACAATTGGTTTTGTATTTGCGACTTTTGGCAAAAGTTTAATTAGGTTCCTTTTAATAAATAATTTCTAGACACGAATATTTGTGATTGAGTCTAAGTTTTACTGCAAAATGGATCATGTTCTTAAAAAAAAACAAAAAAAAAACAATGAAATGAGAGATGACGCGTTCGCCAAAAATTTCCTTCAGTTGGTTGATTGTTTGACGCGCTGTATGACATGTCTTCAATAAATATCTCATTCAATTGCGGCACAAAATAATCGGCAATCATATGAAAGCTCTTTAGGGCTCGCCGTTGGCGGTAAAACTCTCGCCGACCACATTTTTAAATCTTAAGGTTCAAAGATTTCACCGGCCCATAAAGCGCACCAAACAGTTGATCTTTTTTGTGGATATAAAGGTGCCTCGGAATTCTCTTGTGGATTGTATACATTCCAAATATAGCAATTTTGCTTATTGAGCCTCATCACTGAACAGAATATTTCGTTAAAACAGTGGATTGACTTCCAGTTCATTTTCTGCCCATTAACTGAACGTACAGTACAAACGATAGTCATACCGCTTTAATTCTTGCACCCGGTCTGATCTTATTAAGTCGTAGGTCAAGATCTTTACATAAAATGTTGCATAAAGTGGATGGACACAGCTTCAATTGCTGTCAACTCATTTGGATCGTCCTCCTCAATACTACACCCTACAGCAACAATTGTTTCTTCGATGCACACTGTAAGACATCTTTGCAGATTATGAGCAGTAATGCTCACAAAAATTATTTGAACAGTACAACAATATCTATATAGGCGTTGGCAAAACAGTATGGAACCATTTCCTCCCATTTTTCTGAGCCAATTTTGATAATAATTTTTTTTAAATATTTATTTTTTAAAGAATATTTTTTATAGAAATCTACCTGTTTTGAACAGATCAAATGATGTGTGATGTATTTCGCTCATTGTGGGTTCATATCAGTGATGTGATTCTGATTTAGTAAAAAATCCCGATTGCATCCCGATTTTAACCTGTTTATCCCACCAAAATTACACAAAAAACCCACAAAAAATCCCACCCAAAATATATACCGATAACGTTTTTACCCAATTTATAAAAAAAAATAATCATCAGAAAATGATTATATTGAAATCTGAATTTTTTGCTTGGAATAGTTTTCCAAAATACAACAGAATAATTATTTGGTCATTTAAAAAAAGGCGATTGCAATCATCCTCCAGGGAATACTTATTTACCTCTATAAATTCGAGAACCAATTGCTCTAAAGCAGGGGTGCCCAAAACTTTCTTATGGAAGTGCAAACACTAATACATATAAAATCCTACAAACTTTCGCAAACGAAAGTATCCCAGTCGGAATATGAATCCTCAAAGACGAAGTCTTCGAGACCGTCTCGAAGACCAAGTACGCATTCTCAGAGCGAATGCTGACGCTCTGCAAGACAAGTCATTATATTGTCAGCACAAAATCTTCGAATATTGTCTCATAAGAAATTTTTTTTAATGATGACTGCGGACGATCTGCAAAACTCGTGTAAGTAAACAACTGAGATGTGCTCTCATCGAGAAATTGCTTTTGTAATGCTCTGATGTCAATGCGGACGCTCTGTAAGACTCGTATGCATATTTTCAGCATGTGTCTATTAATCAAATTGTTTTTTAATTTTGAATTATCGACGCGGCTGTCAAGTGAGTTGCGATTAAATTGTGAGCCTGTGAGCACGTGTAAGCACGTGCTAGAGTTTATTGCACGAAAAAAAATAAATATATTGCGTATAATATACACGAGTGCGAAGTTGTTGCTGATCGGCAGCGGGCATTAGTGGTATCAAGTCAAGTTTCTGTATATTTTAATTTGCCGTTTTTTCTCTCTCTATCTCTCTCTATAGTTTGCGCTGTCTGAGTGTAAAAATTTCACTCATGAACAGTGTTGCCAGATTTCTTTTTTTAAAAACTGCTAAATCTGAAGAAAAAAACTGCATTTTGATCACAAAAACTGCCATTCTAAAAAACGATTTATTGAGCATTTTCTTTAATTTTTTTATTAAAAATAGAAATAAAACAAATTCATTTGTGTATAAAATTGTTGTTGTATATAATATATAAAAAACTTCTGATATTTTATTCACATCTCAGATCATTTTAAGATAAGTAATTCAGGTATTTTTAATGTTTGTTTTTTTACATTTATTATTATTTGCATTAGTTATACATATCGCTCGTTTTCTTCAATAACGTTATAATCCAAAAAACATAAAAATTGAGTTAATTACACAGCAACATTCGTGTTACCATGATCTATGCTGTGTACAATTTTGGTAACGATATCTTCTTTAATTTTTGCAGGAGAGTAGAATTTGTGATTCGTTCACCTCAATATATTTCCGATTAGATCTTATTACATATCGATAATATCCAGTTTTTTTTGTCACTTTGTATGGATTAAGCCATGTACATTACAGTAGCACTTGTATATATGATGTTTTGTCCATATTTTGAAAATGGTGAAATGATTTCCTTTGTCTGCTCAAAACTTAAAATGCTTCTCCTGAAAAATCTAGTTTTTTGAGTTTTGGAATTTCTAGTTGTCGCACTAATATTGTCGCTTTTGCCAATCCAGTCTTTCAAGTACTTATTTTCCTCCCAGGATCTATAAGGCTTACAACCTTGTGGCTTGAAAAGAAAACACGCAAATTGGCGCAAATAGAGAAGTGAGGTTCGTTCATGTTCAATGTTCAATGCGTGAAGTTGGCTGAAGCTGCAGATGAAGTTTAAAGTAGGCCTGATTTAAAAAAGTAATTGAACCATAATGATGTTTTGGTAAAGAGAATTTATGAAAGCTACATAAGATTTTATATTTTGATAAAAACTGCATTTAATCCTGAAAAACTGCATTAATAATGGAAAAACTGTATTTCTTAAAAAAAAACTGCCAACCTGCTCAGAGTTAAAAAAACTGCCATTTGCAGGCAAAACTGCCATTCTGGCAACACTGCTAAGAAGACAACATTCATGCACGACGAGCGCATCGTTTTGTTTAAATGCGTCCGCTCTGCAAGACATGGATTGACGCCGTCACTGAAGACATTTCAGCAAAATGTCTTGCAAGTCGAAGTTGCCTTTTGTTTGAAATTGTCTTCGAGGACTGCTATGAAAATGGATCGATCCGTCTTGCAAGAAACTGACATGTCTCGAAGACGTCTTCGAAGACGGATCGATCCATTTCCTGCTGGGATACTACGTTAGACAACAACAAAATCTACGTAGAAGATCACTGTCACCAAAATGTACCAACAAAGCATACGAAAGTGTTGTTGCTTGCACTTCGGTATAGGCAACGAAAAAAGATCAAAAACAAAATTTGTTTGTGTATTTTGTATTGCTTAGTGCGAAATGCTGTGTGTGTATATAAGAATACACAGCCTATGCCTAAGTGCTTTTACAAAAACAAATGTCCACCAAGTGCATAGAGCTTGGACACTTCTGCTCTAAAGCAACTTTAGAGTCTAAAAACTCTTAAGTTTTAAAGAACTTTATCATTTATCGGAAATTTATCAAGCAACTTAGCAATAAATTTTTTTACAAAATATCCGCAGTTTGTTTTTATTTTGAGAATTTCATCTACAACAACTTCTCTTCAGCTTCTTTTAAAAATTCGCTTTTAAATCACATTTGGCTAGGCGTCAACTCAGTTGTATTATTTACAATTCTTTTTACAGTATCCTTACTTAAAATAATTGTTTCTAAAATAATTATCATCTGCTTAGACTCTTCATAAAGCTTATGTATTAGTAGTTAATTTGCTTGAAGTAAAGCATTAAATCTATTAAAGTGTACGAATATATTCTTTAAACTAGTAAGAAATGATCTTCGACTGGGCCGAAGTTAAAATACCCCCACGTCCGAACCGAAGTATATTCAAAGTCTTAAGCCGTCAATAAAGTGTTTATTTGTATAAAATATTTTTGTTATACCTACATAGTTTTAACAGAAAATATTCGCTTTCATTTTTTATAAAATCACTTTGTATGGGGGGTGGGTGTGGTTTTCGCCCGACTTGGTTGAATTTTATACACAAAGTGCATGTTATATATCAAAGTTAATAAGCAAAATTTCAAGTCCATATATTATTTTTTGTGGAACTTAAAGAGATTTTACCTTTTTGATGAAGTCACTTTGTATGGGAGGTAGGCGTGGTTTTTATCCGATTTAGTTGAATTTCATACTTAGAGTGCACTTTAAATATCGGAGCTCATATGCAAAATTTCAAAACCATATTATAATTTTTGTGGAATTCTAAGAGATTTTACCGTTTTGATAAAGGCACTTTGTATGGGAGGTAGGCGTGGTTTTCATCCGATTTGGCTCATTTTCGAACTTGACCTTAGTTTTTTAGATAAAAGCTTAAATATTGAATTTCGTGATGATAGCTTGAAAATTACGGCTGTAATCGTGACGACAGACGGACAGACGGACAGACAGACGGACATGGCTAAATCAACTCGGGTGGTGATGCTGATTAATAATATATATACTTTTCTATACCTACCACGCCTCCTTAGGGGCGTTACAAACGGAGTGACAAAATTAATATACCCCCATTTACGTTTTTTAAACGTGGGGGTATAAAAATACAAATATACTATTATGTACGACTTATTTAATGTGGCGTCCGTGGCGTAGTTGGTTAAAGTGCGTGGTCGTTATGTTAACGAACCTGGAGACCCGGGTTCGAACCCCAGCAGCGACAGAAAATTATTTGAATTAAAATAATTTTTCTGTACGGCCGCCACCTCTCTGCAGACAATGGCAAACCTCAGAGAGTAATCAAAATGCCATGTAAAGCTTCTTGAGAATAAGAACATTCCGTTCATCGCCGTTCGGAGTCGGCGTTAAGCCTTGTAGGTCCATTTCTCGGTCAATTGTGTACAAACTTAATAACACGCACAACACAATTGATTATAAGAAGCTAGGTCAAAGTCCTTTCAAGGGCTGAAATGGCCAGTTATTTATTTATTTATTTTTTTTATTTAATATTTCTTGCATTCTCCTTGCTTTTTCTCTTTCTGAAAAATTTGCTTCATACAAAAACGTAAAAAACTCCAATTTTCTAGTAAACTACAATGCAAGGCTGCATAGTAAGCCACCTTGTAGCTGACGGAGATGTATTTTTTTTTTAATGGAAAAGTTGAAAAGTTTGCTGGAACTCTATTAATTTGACTGAGCTTTTTGGACTTTCTGACATATTCTTATATTCCTATATCTCTTGAAACTATCTCACATGCATCAGGCAAACAATTTGTTCCTGCTTTTGAAAACTAGTACAAATGAATGGCAGATGCATTTAATCAGAATCAAGTTATGGGCTTGTTGAATATACATATCCCTTTCTTAGATATATAGAATCAATGCAACACCAATTGAACGAACAATTGTAAAAGATTACAAAAAAGGCATGGCAATTAGTTTAGTAAAGAATATAAACTTTTTAAAACTATGACATAGTAGAACATCCCGCCTAAGCATCCGAAATCCCACATGTTCTCAAATAGACCAAATATCCCAATATGAGCACGAAATCCGACCAAATCACATCACTGTTTCATATGCACATAGAAAATCCGCACAAAAGAAAAAAAAAGAAAAAGGGAAAAAGAAGAAGAGAAAGAGAAAGGAGAGAAAGAAAAAAAAACGTTCGTTAGACCCCTTTTACATTGATCAAGACTTGAAATCACTTGAAGACTTTTTTGACGTTCTCTTTTAGACTTCACGAAACCTTTTACATTAGTCAAGAATTGAATTCTAGTGCAAAGAGATGCATAACTTGCATTTGCTCTGCTCATACACATGCACTATGTTCGCAGCCCTACAATTTTCAACTACAGAACACCAAGCGCACGCAAGCAAACGAAAAATAATGTGAAGCGCTTTGTCAGAACAGCGAAAAACACGAAAGGAATACAAACTAGTAAGAAATGATCTTCGACTGGGCCGAAGTTAAAATACCCACACGTCCGAACCAAAGAATAGTCAAAGCCGTCAATAAAATGTTTATTTGTCATGTGGGGGAGGTGGGGGTGGCTTTCATCCAATTTGGTTGAATTTCATACACAGAGTATATACTATATATCGAAGTTCATATGCAAAGCTTTAAGTCCATATGTTAATTTTTGTGGAATTTAAAGAGATTTTACCTTTTTGTTAAAGTCACTTTGTATGAGAAGTAGGCGTGGTTTTCATCCGATTTGGCTCATTTTCGAACTTGACCTTTATTTTTTAGATAAAAGCTTAAATATCGAATTTCGTGGTGATAGCTTGAAAATTACGGCTGTAATCGTGATCACAGACAGACAGACAGACAGACAGACAGACAGACAGACAGACGGACAGACAGACGGACATGGCTAAATCGACTCGGGTGGTGATGCTGATCAATATATATATATTTTTCTATACCTGCCACGCCTCCTTATGGGCGTTACAAACGGAGTGACACAATTAATATAAAAAAAAAAAATAAATAACTGGCCATTTCAGCCCTTGAAAGGACTTTGACCTAGCTTCTTATGATCAATTGTGTTGTGCGTGTTATTAAGTTTGTACACAATTGACCGAGAAAGGGACCTACAGGCTTAACGCCGACTCCGAACGGCGATGAACGTAATGTTCTTATTCTCAAGAAGCTTTACATGGCATTTGATTACTCTCTGAGGTTTGCCATTGTCTGCAGAGAGGTGGCGGCCGTACAGAAAAATTATTTTAATTCAAATAATTTTCTGTCGCTGCTGGGGTTCGAACCTGGGTCTCCAAAGTTCGTTGACATAGCGGCCACGCACTTTAACCAACTACGCCACGGTCGCCACGACACAATTAATATACCCCTATTTAAACGTGGGGGTATAAAAATTGCCAAAAAATTTACGGTACAGCGTAAGTGTTCTCTTACCCTTTCGTCGCTTCCGATGTGCGGCGAATTGCCTACAAACTCACAGACTTGAAAGTCTTGACCAATGTAAAAGGGGTCTTATTGTTTCGTTAGATTTTTTTATTTCTTTACACTGCGCTATGATTTTGGTTACGTTCGTACCAGTGTTGCCAGGGGCCAAGCTCCAAAAATCTCATTCCCTCCTTTAAAACACACTGATGATTCCGTTTTAAAAATCAAAAATCCTATTTATTAGCCTTGATGAATTGCATTGGAACCAATCAATATTTATACTCAGGAATTCGGAGTTATTTCTCTTCTGCTCTGTTCTAAGCTTTTTCGACGGGGCGCAACTAACACTATTGTTTCCGTTTTCTGACATTGTTGTACTAAATGAACACTATGGGTATTCACAATGTGGTGTATTTATGGTAAATATGTTAAAAATTTACAACACTTAGAAAAAGATTGTGAACATACTTTTTGTTAATTATTTTTGCTTACGTTTGTTATAAATCCACCAAGATGCCGGAAAATTTCGGATACTCCAAAAGAAATTGAAGGATAATTTCGACTTCTTCGCGGGTCCACTTCTTATTGGGTTTTTCTTTTTTTTTATTATTTTATTATGTTCAATTCATCCTATAATATTGTTAAAATAAGTCAATGTAGAAAATAAACTTATTTTCATCAATAACTTTACTTACAGCGAGTTCTAAATTCTTCAGTTTATTGTTTTCAACAAGCAATAACCACAAATACATCATAAATACAACGATTTACAGTGTTGCATTTGTGGTAAGTATGGTATATTTTGATTGCTTACCTTTTTTTTTGTGTATTTTACCACAGAAACCATATTTACCACAAATACAGAATACAAGACTAAATACATCGCATTGTGAATACCCCTACTGTGTTATTTTCATTAATTAATTGTTCAATCATTTATTGTTTTGGCCGAAAAGGAAACCAATCCAACCGTCTTAGCTATGATTTGTAAAATTGTATTCTTCTTTTTTCTCTTTCAAATATTAATTAAAAAACATTAAAGTTCAATTTTTTAACAGGGTTGAATCAAGGAGTATTGCTTTCAATGCACAATTTTTAAAATTAAGAAAAAGTAAAGAAACCCGGATTCCCGTGCGCCCTTTTGAGGTTTAAAAAACCCGATATATGTGCTAAATTCCGGGTTATGGCAACACTGGTTCGCACATGAGTGAATAAGAAAAAAAAAACAAAGGGAAGTTAGACAGAGACGATCTATTTTCTGTGTATATTTGTCAGCCAAACGTACACACAAAGAAAATTTCATACAAACGTTCCGCACAAAGAGAAGTAAAGCTCTCCTCTCTACGCATAAGCAAACTCTTTCTATTTTTAGTTTGTTGCTCACATTGTGCTCTCTTCTGAGCGAGAGAACTGGTGGCAAATTCATTAGGAAAGTAAAAGTTATTCCAAATTTTTATGGAAAAACATATATGTATTTATATTTTCCTCATTAATTTTCTATAAATTAATAAAAATAAAACAACAAAGAAGTTAGAAACAGGGTTGAAGCTGCAAACTGAATTCGATGAATTACAACAAACATTAATATATTAAAGTTGTTGTAAAGTGTGGAAAGGGTGAAAAGAGTTATGCACTGATTAAGCATTCCTGATTAAGAGTATGCGTGGTGCAGAAAGAATCCGTGGTTAATCCAGTTAGTCACTCGGATAGAAGTTTATGTCGACCGTTAAATGGACGTAGTGCACGGTAAGATTCTCGAATTGAACCACGATTTTGAAAATAAATTTGCAAAATTTGGAAGCGTTGTTCTGGCTTTAGTCTATTCATTATAAAATGGCAACCAAACTGAGCACAATTCAGTATAGATATACCAGATCCGCCCACTGTATGACAGTTTATTTTTAATCGAAAAAAAGAACCTTAAAAACACACCCTTAATTTACTACAATAAAAATTCTAACAATTCTTATTATTTTAACCAACGTTTTTTCCACATAGACAATAAAAAATATTTTATTAGTTAAAAACAAAATCTCAAAGGAAATAACCGATCCAACTCCAAAGGCCACGTCTTTCAAATAAATAAAAATGATTGATTGCAAGAAACCCAAAAAACCGGAAAACTGATAAAAATTCGGGTTTTCGAATAACCCACAAAACTTTCTAGAGAAAACCGAGTACAGAGTCTCACTATACTTGAGCAGTTTTGTGTACATATAGATTTTTACAACTATGTTCTGTTATAAAAAATTCGATATTTGTGTAACGATGTTAGCGGACCTCGACTGTATGTGTTCATTTACTTAAACGGACATTTCAAGGATAATTTCAAAATAGTATAGTTGGAAGAATAAACTTTAAGGCATTTCGGATATAAAAACTACATCCAAAAAAACATCCTATATTTTGCTAGATTAAACATAACTACTACAAATTCGTGTGGAAGAACGACATTTCCAGCTTAGCTTTCGCAAAATCCCAATTTTGGAAAAGACACGATTTTAGTTAAACATACCTACGTTGTCGACATAACATCTAAACGAACATTTCTTATTTTGTAATCGCACATAAATATACACGAATAGCCGTACATTACCTGTGCTAACCCTATGTTTTGTATGTATTTGTAAAATAGTTAGTTTCGCTCTGACGATGGAAATATTGGACATTTTATCGCACAAGTTCCGCTTTGCAAAAGTTCTCCAACGTGTTGTCTTGGTTTGTTGCTTGCTGATGCACAGCGAGCCAGCAACGTTGGGTCGCAACGTCAGCTTCACCTCAAGTAAAGGTTGTTGGTTGTTGGCTTTAAATTTATGTATTGCGGTGAACCGAAACAATTAGTGATAGTTGGTTGGTGCACACGTAGAACTTTTGACAGGCTGCTGAGTAGCTATGCAGGGCCAAAATTAGCAAAAGACCAAAACGAAACAAAAAACTGCGTCTGCAATTTTGACATTGGTGACTGCGGTGAATACGTGATGGTAGTGTTTGGTATAACCTATTTGCATTAATTAGGCAGCTTAAAAATGAAAATAAACCGGTTTATTCTAAAAAAAAAAAAAAACATTATTTTTATTTGATTTTGTATTTCGATATTGTTTTGATAAGATTTTCAAAATAAATACTAATAATAGCAGATATTTAATATTTCTAAAGCTACTTGATTAGACTACGAGGTGTATTCAAAATATTACGGGAATTTTGAAATTTCGCGGGCCATGTAAGTCCGATTGTGTTTGCAACCCATTGAACCAAAAATGAGCTTCGTCACTGAAGATGATTTTGCGATGAAATTCCTCATCTTGGCGCATCTTTTCCAGAGCCCAATCGGAGACCATTGTTCGTTCGTGTACTTTACCATGATGAAAATGTTGAGTTTACTGAATAAATTGACAGTGACAGTTCGATGATTAGTGAAAGGTTGCGTTCAGAAATTTAATTCAAAGTTGTCAAGTCCCTATTGGAGAACCCTGTATATGCTTTTCTCTACTTACCTCGCCTCATTATGGGCGCTACTAACGTAGTGACATACTTAATATATCACTTTCGCAGTATGCCTGGGGGTATAAAAACTGTTTTGCGTTGTAAGAGCCACTGGTGCATCTATTTATAATGATTAATAAATAAACCTTAAAAAAATCGTAGAAATAGTGTTTATTTAACTAGTTTCAAAAGGTTTCTTATATTTGAATAACATTTGAAACAACCAAAAATACGTTTTAGTTTTGTGAAAAACAAGTACTTAATAACCAATCCAATGACATTTTTACTGCAGATTCTTAATGTTTTTCCTAAAACTATTCTTCCCAAATACTACTTAACTGCCAAAATTATTACAAAATATACACATTACGTACATAAAATCATATAATTCTATGTTCTTTTCCAAAAATCCTTCAACTGTGTGTTGCTTTCAATCGCGCTACCTCAGCAACTTACTTTAAAAAACAAAAGTTCTAAACATACACAAACTTTTCCAAACGAAAACTTTTCAGACGATTTGCCAGACTCTCAACATATAAAATAGGCTAGATAAATTTTTTGGCCCAGGTCGGGGAATTATGAGCAACAATACTTTTGCGTTTCGCAAATGAAAAACACGTAACACATTTTGAGTTGCTTCTTCAACCCTTCTTACGTACTGCTCCAACCTAGCAATTAAACGCAAAAGTTGCTTTAACGATTTTAGTATGTTGAGGAACCACTGTTGGCAGAACTCTCTTTAAAAGCGATTTTAGTTTTGAGTTGACTTTGAAATTATTTCCAAGTTTGCTAACTTACTTTCAGCCTGGTTAAGAACAAACCTAACTTTAGAACAAAAAAAAAAAAATAAACCAAAATTGTTTTAAAGTAAAACTTAGGATTTGCGACTTTGCCGACGCTACCGAGTTATCAACAAACAGAAGAAAGTTCAACAAACTTTTGACTTATATATTTAATGGCTGAAAAAAAGCTTTTTATTATATCACCAATGCTATGTACTCTAGCTTATATGGATGAGAGAAAAGCACGAAGTTCCTAAAGTACTAAATGTTATGTGAATAAATTTGGTAGTAAAACGGAATGTCGAAAATGCTACAGTGCACTTAGGGAAATAACATAAGAAATATACATATAAGAACAGATGGTAGAGGTGAATATTAAAGACAATATTAGCTTTTGTTGAAATTGTACCCATATTTTAACATTTAAAAATTGAAATTGTATTAAAATGCTATTCCTTGAAAAGTCCTCGATTAATATCAATTGATGACAACAGAAAACAGTTTATTTCGCTCACTTTTTATCGTGAAAGCAGTGTTGCCACAGCATTTATAGTAAAAGTATCCATGAAAGTGGCGTCCGTGGCGTCCGTGGCGTAGTTGGTTAAAGTGCGTGGCCGCTATGTCAACGAATTTTGGAAACTCAGGTTCGAACCCCAGCAGCGACAGAAAATTATTTGAATTAAAATAATTTTTCTGTACGGTCGCCACCTCTCTGCAGACAATGGCAAACCTCAGAGAGTAATCAAAATGCCATGTAAAGCTTCGAGAACGAGAACATTCATCGTTCATCGCCGTTCGGAGTCGGCGTTAAGCATGTAGGTCCGGTTCTCGGTCAATTGTGTATAAACTTAATAACACGCACAACACAATTGATCATAAGAAGCTAGGTCAAAGGCCTTTCAAGGGCTGAAATGGCCAGTTATTTATTTTTTATTTTATTATCCATGAAAGTTTAAGAAGACAAATAAATATATTTTTCATGAATTTTTCCGGAGAAGATATTTTATTTTTATACCCCTACGTTTAAGAAACGTAAACGGGGTATATTAATTTTGTCACTCCGTTTGTAACGCCCATAAGGAGGCGTGGCAGGTATAGACAAGTATATATATTCTTGATCAGCATCACCACCCGAGTCGATTTAGCCATGTCCTTCTGTCTGTCCGTCTGTCTGTCTGTGATCACGATTACAGCCGTAATTTTCAAGCTATCACCACGAAATTCAATATTTAAGCTTTTATCTAAGAAAAAGGTCAAGTTCGAAAATGAGCCAAATCGGATCACAACCACGCCTACCTCCCATACAAAGTGACTTTATCAAAACGGTAAAATCTCTTAGAATTCCACTAAAACTAATATATAGACTTAAAGTTTTGCACATGAGCTTTGCTATTTAATATACACTCTGAGTATGAATATCAACCAAATCGGATGAAAACCACGCCTACCTCCGATGCAAAGTGAATTTATCAAAAAGGTGCAATCTCTTTAAATTCCACAAAAATTAATATATGGACTTGAAATTTTGCATATGAACTTTGATATATAACATGTACTTTGTGTATAAAATTCGAAATCAAGTGTGAAAACCACACCCAACTCCCATACAAAGTGACTTCATTAAAAAACAGTATCGAATATTTTCTGTTAAAACTATGACGAAAATGTTTTCACCAATAAACACTTTTTTGACTGCTTAAGACTTTGTATATACCGCCCAGTATCGGCCCAGTCGAAGATCATTTCTTACTAGATTTCAGGGTGCGGAGAACGATCAAAATACGATTGTTCTCACAATTAATCACTGCTTATAATTTCATGCTTTCAATTTCTCATGAGTGAGAAAGTTATGCGATGAACAAAAGCATTTACGATCGCTCACCATCAAAAGCAAAGTTCGCAAATATCACGAACGAAAAAACTTCGCTGGAAGCGTCGTTGGCTCGCTCACTCATGATCGTTCTTTGGTTATGAGCGCTCATTTTAAAATTCGATACGTAACTCATATTGTGAAGATTGAATCTTTAATCGTTCGTGAGCGTCTTTTTGCAGTGATTAATTTTTACTCTGACAGCGAAGAAATAACATAAGTAAAATTTTGTGATTATATAATTAAAAAAAAAAAATCAAAAACAAAACGAAAAGAAAAACACTCTTCAACTGATACAAAATAATTAAATAATACAAAAATTTGTTTTTTTATAATAGGTAATAATTTTTGCCTATTAATATATTTGATACTCTGTACATTTTTCAAATTAACCAAGCGAATGCACAACAAAGCAATTTAAGTAATCGATTGCGTCTATCTGCTTTCGTCCGTTTTACAAGAGAATGAATTTAAAGATTTCTTCCTTCTGCGCTTTTCTCATGAACTTTACAAAAGTCGCTCACGAACGATTAAAAAATCAATCTTCTCACGATAACTCATTTTGCGATTGTATTCCATTGTGATAAATTCTTTAGATATTGAACGTTCACGATATATGCATGGTATAATTATACAAGGTAGCATTGACAACTGCTTATTTTCTCTTCTAAAAGAAAACATCTCCTGTCAAAAACAGCTTTTTGTGTGTATGCATCTGCAGCTGCTGTGGTTGTTGTTTTTTTCACTTCAACGTTTTCAAAATTGTTTTTGTTTTCAATGGCGGATTGTAATCTTTTTTTGAGTAAATTTTTTGACAGGAGATGTTTTCCCAAGCAACTGTCAATGCTACCTTGTATTATTCTACCATGGATATATGCAGTTATTTTATGTAAACATTTTTCTCAGAGGGAGCTACCAAAAGCGATTGTTCGTAATTTGAGCGCGGGAGCAAAAAATCATTGCATTTAGTCTCTCGTGAGAGAACACGAAAGCAATGTTTTCGTTAACGTTCGATTTCAAAAGAATTTATCATAATAAAATACAATCGCAAAATGAGTTTCCATGAGAAGATTGAATTTTGAATCGTTCGTGAGCGAATTTTTCCGCACCCTGCTAGTTTTACATAAAATTTACATACATATTGTGGTTACTTTAAACCAGTGGAGCCCAAGAAATTTTAAGCGCGGGCCAATGCTTAAAAAAACAAAACAAACACAAAATGTCGCTCATCGTTGCTTTTGACAAAAAATCAAACAAAACAAAAAAAAAAACTATCACAATGCAATAAAATTACATATCATAAAGTACACTACCAGTGCACTGCTACAAGTCTTAATTTTATTACAATAACAATGCTCCCATGACAAATTACTCGACAGACAAGTGAAGGGACAATCAGTTTCCCAGTAAAAAAGTGGATCATCCTATGAGCGATCCGGGAGTGCTCCCTATTGATCCATTCCAAATATTTTCTGCCCAAATTAACCGTAACAATTGCTTTTGCATTTACCATTTTGTTCGTCAATTAGTGCTTTTATAATACACTGTTTGCTCACATTTTGATCCTAATAGATCAATAAAGGAGCTTTTGAATTGTTTTTTTACAACAAAAAGTGAGAGGATATTTTTAAAATATTCTTCCCTCACTAAGTTTTCTTATTTTTGCATTATTTGCTCGCCTATTGCTCCAAGAAAACAGTAAGGGAGCTCTACCGCAAAGTGCTCGCTTTTTTGTTGATCCTCATGGGAGCGATCCTATATTTTTTTACTGGGTTCAGCATCGACATCATCGAGTGTGCGTTTTTTTATTTTGGCTTGGATTTGTTTTTGTAAAGTTAGCTGGAAAATGTGCTGAACACTGAACGAGTGCGTTTTGTGTTGTTGTTTTTTGCAAGTGTTCTTTGATTTTGTCTCATCGAAAAGACAAAATTAAGATAGAAACAAATTTGTATGAAGGGCCGCGCCGGCCATACGGGCCAATAAGTGGGCATGTCTGCTTTAAAATTCACTTTTATTTTGTTTATTTGTAAAAATAATTATTTTTTGAGCTACTATAGCCGATCTCTGAGAGATCTCCTAAAAATTTGGGAGTGAAAATTCCAAAAAATTCCAAAAAAATTGACAAATATGCGTTTAAATGTACACACAATTTTAATTTTCCCGTCTTATAAATCTATGTTTAATATGTTTTCAACAATAAAGTTTACGCTGAAACTATTCTTGAGAATAACGGAAATTTTTTATTGCATACACGTTATTGTTTTTGTCGCCATTTCGGAGGCACGCGTAAGAATATAACCAATTCTGGTAAAACAGCGTGCAATTAGCGAATATTTATAATTATTACGATTCTTTGCCTTAAAAAATGGTGAGTTCTAGATATTTCTTTTATTATTTAAAAAATAAAAATAAATAACTGGCCATTTCAGCCCTTGAAAGGACTTTGACCTACATAGCTTCTTATGATCAATTGTGTTGTGCGTGTTATTAAGTTTGTACACAATTGACCGAGAAAGGGACCTACATGTTTAACGCCAACTCCGAACGGCGATAAACGTTATGTTCTTATTCTCAAGAAGATTTAGATGGCATTTGATTACTCTCTGAGGTTTGCCATTGTCTGCAGAGAGGTGGCGGCCATACAGAAAAATTATTTTAATTCAAATTATTTTCTGTCGCTGCTGGGGTTCGAACATGGGTCTCCAGGTTCGTTAACATAGCGGCCACGCACTTCAACCAACTACGCCACGGACGCCATTTTATTTATGTATCTTTATATCTTTTATTATTTGAGTTACATTAAATTTACATCTTCATTTTTAAATCGTAATATCACCGTTGCAACCATAATCCCGAAGGCCAGTTAAGTCCGCGATGAAGAAAAGGTTAAAGTCAAGCTGTACCACAAAGGAGGCAACTCAAATCGGGAAATTGGATAAAAAATTGGAAGATCTGAGGGAGAAATTCATGTAAATGCTCGAAAATCAGTAATTTTTCGTGAATTATTTTGATAGTGATAAAATAAATAAATCATTTTACACTTTTGACATAATTTAATCGCATGTGTCTGGTAATAAAAACAATTTATTTTTCAATATAAAATTGCGGTGGTACAGTCCCTCCACGAAGCCCATTTTTGCTGAAGTCGTAAAACGGCTGCCATCGCCCAGCTTTTTCAATGGATCTGAAATCAAAAAACAAAAAATATTGCGATTACTGATGAGTTTAGGCATGGATTAAACCTGTAAAATTGAGAATAAGTACGAAATAAAAAATTTGGTACACTTTTTAATAAAACATTCGTATTTTCGCCTATTTTTTCGACAGTTATTGCCCCCTTAAAATTTGATATTTATGCAAAATGTGTAGGTTAGGTTAGGTTAGGTTGACGTGACTGTCTCCTATGAGACACACTTAGGCCAGTTTGGCCCGTTGTGATACCAGGGGTTAATTATTTCCACTCTATCTGAACCAGTTGGAGCTATTTATGAAGCTTTGTATTCGGTAGACCGAAGTTTTTGAGAGTTCGTCTAGGTCACTGTAGAACCAGTTACCTAGGAAGAGATGGCACTTTCTGGCCAGCGCTGGGCATGTGCAGAGAAGGTGTGTTGTGGATTCAACCTCCTTCTCATCTCTGCAGCTTCTGCAGAAGTCGTTATGGGGAATATTCAGTCTTCGGGCATGGTTTCCAATCAGGCAGTGTCCTGTTAGAACGCCTATTACGATATTTATTTGGTCCCTTCTAAGGGATATTAGTTCTTTTGAGCGTCTTAAGTTCAGTGTTGGTATACTGCATGTACTACCCGTTGACCACCTGATGTTGGTGTTTTCAAGGGATAGCTCATTTATCAGTAGCTTACATGTTGTGAGAGGTATTCCAATTTGTTCCTTATCTGTCGATAGGGGTTTGATGGTACCGTTTCTAGCGAGTTCGTCTGCTTTGCAGTTACCTTGGAAGTCTCTATGTCCAGGGATCCAGCATAGGAATATATTGAGCTGCTCTGCCATCTCATTTAGAGATCTGCGGCAACTTAGGACTGTTTTTGATGTTATTTCAACAGATTCTAGGGCTTTCAAAGCGGCTTGACTATCAGATAGAATGCAAATACCTTTTGCTAATATTTCGTTCATCTGAAGCCAAGTGACTGCTTCATGTATGGCAGTGACTTCCGCTTGGAAGACACTGCAGTGGTCGGGGAGCCTAAAGGCATGGTTAATGTTTAGGGATTCAGAGTAGACTCCTCCCCCTACTTTGCCATCTAGTTTTGATCCATCAGTGTAGATTCTAGTGGCATTGTTTGGTGGACGGCTTCCAATCTCCCATTCGTATCTGGAGGGGATTGATACATCAAACTTTTTGTGGAATAAAAGTTTTTGAGTGATGTAGTCCATGTTCTTGGGTATTTGAGGAGTGAGTTTGCTGGTGTCAGAGTGTCCTATTGTGCCCTCTCTCCATTGGGAAGTGGCTTCTAGACGGATCGCTGTGTTTTTGCAGCTATTCGTTTAGTTAGGATATCTAGTGGAGTTAGATGGAGCATAGTATCGAGTGCGTCAGTAGGAGTGGTTCTTAGCGCTCCACTGATGCACAGCTCTGCTGACCGTTGAACTTTGCGAAGTATATTGAGGTGTGTTTGTTTGTTTAGTGCTGGCCACCAGACTATAGCACCGTATAACAATATTGGCCTAATAACAGCTGTATAAAGACAGTGAGTTACCCTATGTTGTAGTCCCCATTTGCTACCCACTGCTTTCTTACATGTGTATAGGGCTATATTGGCTTTTTTGGCTCTCTCGAGCAGGTTGGGTTTCCAATTTAGTTTCCTATGCAAAATGTGTAATATTTAAGGATTATTCTATGGGTAATTATGTTGACTAAAACCCCTCAAAATTTCGGCCGGATCGGTTAATTACTTTTTGAGCTGCAGTGGTAGCCGTTTTTGAAAACGTAGTTTCGAGAAAATCGCGTTAAGAGTTTTAGGACGATAAAACTATTAGTTTTTGCGACTTATCGATCAATCAGCAATTCCAGGCACATACAATACCCCTTCAGCTTCCTCGAAAAGCTGATTATCTTCCAGTTGTTCTGTTTCCTGGCAGTACATTTTACAGTAGATTTTACATGTATTTCTCCCCTTAAGAAACCTAAAAAGGGGAATCAACAGCTTTTAAGCCGCAAAAAAAAAATCAAATAAAAATTAAAGCTAATACAAGAAATTATTTGAATGCCACTCAGATCAAATATAAATTGGATCTTCCAGTGACGGCTAAGCACATTGCCCATATATTGCTCACAACAGAAAACGTAAAGTGGAAGAAACCCAGGTGCAAGTCCGTATTGAAGTGACAACATAAAGAAACTCGCTTAACACTTGCACGCAACCACATTCACTGGTCTAAGGAGTGGAACAATGTTGTGTTCTCTGATGACTAAAAATTCAATCTGGACGGTCCAGACTCGTACGTATGTTGTTGGCACGAATTAAGAAATAACGCTGTACGCATGACAAAACGAAACTTCGGTGGCGGTAGCGTTAGGATATGGGCAGAGTTTTCGGCTTCTAGCAAGGCAAATATTTCGGTTTGTTCCACTGAAAATTAATTCGTTGTTATACACCGAATTGTTGGAAGATGCTCTCATCTCATTTTTGGATGAAAAAATGGATAAATACAGCTTTTTCCAATAAGATAACGCCGTCATCCATGTTTCGAAATTTTCGATGCAGTGGTTCCAGGAACACAACATGCCACTTTTGGAGTGGCCGGCATACAGACCCAATTTGAACCCGCATTTCCCGCACCCAAAATGTATGGCAAAAAAGCACAAGGATGTAGGTCTGACACCGTGCTTGAGTTAAAACTAGCTATCAAAGAAGCCGGGAAGGATGTATGTAATTATGAGCTTATAAAACTTTTCCAATCCATGCCCAATCGTTTATATGAGGTTGTATTGAAAAATGGTGGACCTCCTATATATTAAAATTCATAAATTGTTTCGATAATGTAAGAAAAATTGTAATTCCCCTTAATCTTGGTTTCTCCTTATTTTCTTATTGTTTGCGTTAAAAAGTGTTCATTTTGTTATATTTCAATAAAAAAACATACAATGAAAAGTGATTTTCAATTCTTTATTTAAAACAAAGAAAAAGTTTATAATTGATAAAAAAACTACAGTAAAATATGTTCAAAAAAATTGTGCGTTTAAACGATTATGTGCCACTGTATGAATATGTATTAGACCTAAGTTAAAGTCACATTTCACCCATAAAACACAAAAGTCACGCTGAACCTTCACATCATGTTCACAACTTTTGCTTTCGGAATGATTTTCCATAGTAACTGGTTCTATGGAACTGGTTCTATCAACTGGCCTTTATTGTTGTTTTGCGTAAAGTCTTTGCGTAGCCCACGAATTTCTAATAATTTACAACGGGCAGGTAGGTACATAATAGGTCATTCAATAAGTAAGAAAAAAACAAAATTTTGATAAAACTCGATTATATTGTTCAACATAGTTGCCTTCGGGAACGATACAACAAGTATAGCAATTTTCCAACTTTTCAATACCACTTTTATAGTACAATTTTTCTTTCTCTTCAAAATAGGCTTCAGTTGCAGCGATTACTTCATCAGTGGACTTGAATTTCTTTCCAGCAAGCATTCTCTTGAGATCTGAAAACACAAAAAATCTGGAGAATACGGTGGGTGGGTAAGCAATTCGAAGCCCAACTCATTCAATTTTGCCATCGTTTTCCTCGATTTGTGACACGGTGCATTGTCTTTATGAAACAACACTTGTTTTCATTTGCAAATGTGTTCGTTTCTTTGCGGTTTCAGCCTTCAATCGATCCAAAAGTGCACAATAATAGTCGCTGTTTATGGTGTTTCCTTTTTGGAGATAGTCGATGAATATTATTCGTATCGCATCCCAAAATACAGACGTCATCACGTCATCACGTCTTTGCTCGCCTTGGATTGGGTTCGTCAACTGCTGTCCACTCAGCTGACTATCTTTTGGATTCTGGTGTGTAATAGTGAAGCCATTTTTCATCCATTGTCACATTTCAACGGTAGAATTCGATTTTATTGTGCCCTAACAACGCCAAACCCTCCTCTGAAGCATCAATTCGTTGTTGTTTTTGGTCGACTATGAGCTCACGCGACACCCATTTTGCACAGAGCTTTCGCATTCCTAAAGGTTCGTGTAAAATGATAAAAACACTACCATCTGATATCTTTACAATATCAGCTAACTCGTGCACCTTCAATTTGTGATCGTTCATAACCAATTTGTGAATTTTTTGCATTATTTGTGCTGGTATGACCACATTTAAATTCTGCAATCCACTTTTCTACCATTTGTCTCGATGGAGCAGAGTCCAGATAATGTTTATCAAGCCATGGTTTGGTTTCCACTGTATTTTTTTTTTCATCAAAAAGCAATCGAAATTCACTTTTTTCTATTTTCTTTTTTTTTAACAAAATTTGCACACAAAATGCTATAACTCACGAATCAAGAGTCAGATTGTTGTCAAATTTATATACAGGGTTGCCCATATTCGACGGACCCATCTGGCAACGCCATAGCTTTTGACAGAGATGTCAGATCGCTTAATGACATACCGCGTTTGAAGCGTCAGTCCAAGCAGATTTTTACCATGGAACAATACACGCCACGCGAGCGCTCTGAAATAGTTGAAATTTACATTCAACAGAAGAAGTCAATTGTGAAAACTCAACGTGCTTTTAAAAACTTAAAAAATGTGAGAAGTGCGCCTTCTAAGAACACCATTAAGCGTTTATATGAAAAATTTTCGACTGGTGAGGCTCTTTCTAATCCGAAGAGGCCAAATAAAAGTCGACCAAGGCGATCGGCCGAGAATATCGCTGCCGTACGAGCCAGTGTTGAGAGGTCCCCAAGAACATCCCAAAAACGCCGTTCTCAGCAGTTGGGCATGGCTCGGTCCACTTTACAACGGATTATTCGCGTTGATTTGCATTTGTTTCCGTACAAAATTCAATTGACGCAAAGATTGTTGCCTGCGGACAAGCCTCGTCGATTGGAATGGGCCCAAAGAGTCATCGAAATGGCCGAAGATGACGAGCAATTATCATGTCCCATGAAGCCCATTTCACATTGAATGGGACCGTAAATAAGCAAAATTGCCGTATTTACGCCACTGAAAATCCTCAGGAGATTCAAGAAGTGCCTCTTCATGACGAAAAAGTCACAGTTTGGTGCGGCGTTAGTGCGAAAACGGTCATTGGGCCCTTTTTCTTCCAAAATGAAAATGGCCATGCTGTTACCATCAACCAGGAGCGTTATCGCGACTTGATGACCAATTTTGTGATGCCAATTATTCGTCGAAAGCGTATGAGGCAGTTCTGCTTTCAACAAGACGGCGCTCCACCGCACACAAGTCGCATAACAATCGATTTTCTGAAGAATTTGTTTCCGGGCCGTTTGATGTCGAAAAGTGGTGATTTGGACTGGCCACCGCGTTCGCCCGATTTGACGCCGCCTGACTTCTTCTTGTTGGGATATTTGAAGTCAAAGGTTTACGTTAACAAGCCAAGGACCGTAGAAGAGCTCAAGGACAACATTCGTGAAGAAATAGCCGCTATTCCGGCCGAAATGTTGGCGAAAACGATGGAAAATGCTGCAAAAAGGGCACAATACGCCATCAACGCCAGAGGCGGCCATTTGAGAGATATCATATTCAAAAATTGATGTAAACAAATCTACTTGGAACAAATTAAATGATTAAGATTGCCAACCGCCAAATTTTTATTTTTTTCTTTGATTTTTTTAACAAAAACATGGGTCCGTCGAATATGGGCAACCCTGTACGTATCGTTTGAAGGTTAGTACTAAATACAAATCATATGGAAAAAATCTAGAAACGCCATCTATGTGTCATCCTTTTGGACGGACTGTTAAATGAAACAGTTTCCTAGGTGCATAGCTATCTCTTGGGCCTCTGTTCCTCCTTCTTTCAAATACACCGCGAGTAACATCGAACATATTTGTCGATTTTTACGTGAAATTTTCTTCCTGACTGCGTATAAACCCTTAAATAAAGTCTTAACTGAAGTATACAACGCCAGAAGTCATCGATAAAATCCATTGTATGATGCAGCATGCGATTGCTGTGGCTAAGGACATCTTAACCAAACAGGTACGGAACATTGCAGACATTTTTGGACATAAGAAAGTTATCTGCCAGATGAGTGCCCCATTTGCGCTCTGTCAACAACAATCGTGACAATGCGTGAATTTCGAAGGAGTGTTTGGCGATGTTCAAGCGATATAAGAACTTTTTGCAGCATTTAGTATCCGTCGACGAAAAATGAATCCATCACAATATACTGGAGGCCAAGGAACCTGGTCAAAATGTAAACTTCTTAAAAACAACGTTGAAATTCTCCATTTAAAAACAAAGCCTAAAATAATTTTGCAAAATTGCTAGTTCAAATATCCCAAAAATAAACTCCACTTAACATATTCAACTTAATTGCTGAACTAGCGGTAAATATTTGTTTGCTTATCACTAACACGAAATCGCATAAATTATTATTTTTTAGCAGCTTCGATAGCTACAAAGCAAATCGAAGATCAAAATAAACTCCATAACGTGCAGAGGATTTTCCGCAATATAACTTTATTGAGCTCACCGGCTTCTTCATCGAATAAGCATAAATCAAGGCATACTAGTGTATTCTAGTTTAGGTATACTATGTGTGTGTGTAGTGTGTGTGTGTGTAGTGTGTGTGTGTGTAGAGTGTGTGTGTTTGTACAAAAAAGTCACACCAAAAGCGTGAGGTTGTCCTTAACGTGGCTCCATTTCCATGTGTGCTGCTGCTCAAAGTACCAACGACCAGAAAGGAGCTGCTTATCGTGCACAAATTCGTTTTGTCCTTCGTTGGCTTAAGTATGTGAAAAAGACTGCACAGGATGTTTTGCAAATCACTTTTTCTCCGAGTAGCTTGACTTTTGTACAGAGAGTATTAGTGTGATCCTTTTTTTGTTGTGTTTTGTGTATTATTTCTTTCTTTTTTTTTTTTGCTGTTGCTTTTTGTAGACTACGAAACCCTGCCATGTCAAAGTGGATAAAGTGCAAAAGTTGTTAGAGCGCTTGAATGCAATAAATAACTTGGCATGGATGAAAAGTTGAGGCATGCAGGACAGACACTATCACGTTATCAGCTGTGCGAATTCACATGAGCACATATGGGGCATGTTGGGGGGATTTTTATATTTTTTTTTTCGAAATTTTGTTAGGTCACAATTTAAATTCGATTTTCGATAGTGTAACGTATTTCATACAACTTAACGTGTTTTTGTTTATTTATTGTTAGAGTGTTGTCGGTAACGTCAGTACAATGTTAACAGGGGTTGACAGCAGGAATACCAATAAATAACCGCGATTGACGTCCACAAATATTAAGTATAATAATATAAAAAAATACGAGGCCAAATACGAGGGTAGTTCAAATAGTTTAAGCAAATTTCAAACAGTTTAAACTTTCCCTGTAAACTTTCCCACTGTGTATTTTTTTCTATCAAAAGTTGAATGAAACCAACTCGCAGCGAAGTGACTCAGGAATAGCAAAGATTCAATCAAATCTCATATAAATCTTATTCATGATTCCCTTTGATTGATATCTTTTATTTTGCTCCTTAAGGCTGCTCTCTTGCATTGACACTTATGTCAACAACAACATCCAGAATAAATACACAGACGTAATAAAAAACAATAACACTAAAGAAGGTGCGGCTTTGAAGTAGGAAGTAAAATTGTTGGGAAAAAAAAGCAATGCGAAAATAATACAAGCTTCAGCATGTTACGCTGACATACAAAAGCTGACAAGCAAGTATTGCCTGAGGCTTTGTTTGCATATCGACTGCTTTACCGACCGAATTGATTGAATCAATAAAGATGACAACAGAAAAAAAAACAAACAATTTCTATCTATCATAGAACATTTTCTTAAGCAGGGAAGGGGGGAGGCGACTGTCCTTTGTGTTTGTTGTTGTGTTTCTGAGCACCATATTCTATGTGTCGATTTGAAAAGATTGAATGACAGCTATAAATAGCGGTATTTATGACAGTTTTGATGAATGATATGAATGATTTGTGCCAATATTGACGTTTACAATTTGAGTTATATTGTTGTAGCGCGAATGTAGATTCTCTTTATTTTAATATTTCGAAATATGTGCATATTACGGTGCCTTATAATAAGTTCATCGTAAGCTCGTAATTCGTAACAACTTACGAAGCGACAAAGGGATTTCATATAAAATTTGACGAATATTTTTCAACTCTACGCAACATATTCGATGCTTATGTCATTCATCAGCTTGAGTTAATTGGAAAATTTTTTTATTCACATTCAGCTGACAACTTAATTTTCCAAATCAAGCCCTCGTATTTCGGGTCCTCTTTATTTTCCCAAACTCTGTCCAGAAAAAGACATATTTCTATCAATCCGTGAGTCTTCTTCAATTTCATAATAGCTGTTATTCCGTAGACTACTACTTATGTTTCGGAATCTGACAACGCTAATGTCATTCAGGTAAAACTGACATTTCCATTGGAAAGTTCGACATTTTTTAGCTTAAACATACTTGAAAGAAAAGATTTTGCTCCCGAAATTATATTTCAGCAAGAAAATAGAATAAACTAGTGAACATTTTCGTGCGATTATTTTTTATAACTTTCAATGTCAAATATCTCAACAAGAGTGCACTATGAACTCAATTCCATGAAATTTGAAAGCACCATCCAATATCAGGGGTGCACAGAATTCAAGCGGGCCGTACTTCGTCGCTCACTTGTAAATTTCGTGAAGGGCGTCCGAAATCTGTTGTTGTATTACAAAACATTGATGCTTTACGTGAACTGATAATGCTTGATCGATGTGACTTACAGTGAGATTCAGGCATCCCTGGGTATTACTTCCACCCGAATATATATTATTTTACATGAACACATATGTAGTTGTGCCAGATTTATTCACGTTGGATTCCACATAATTTGAGAATCGCTCATAAAAGGCTCGGGTCGATTGGTGCAAAGAAACGCTCAAGAAATGCCATTGCTATGCTTCACAAGCAAATTAAACGACTAAACGTTTGAGTTTCTCAAGATGAACCAAATCCAACAAAAGTTGTTCGAGCTCGAAACATTACGGCCACGGTGCCACCTGAAACACGTAGAACGGGCAATTCGGAATGGTACACAACCATTTGTTTTCCAGAAGTGTTCCGTGAAATAAGGAAAAGAAGCAAGCGCTGAAGAATTGTTTTTTTATCAAGACAATGCAAGCTCCCACACATCCGTTCACAAGCGTTTTTAAGCACTCAATCATCCGACAAACTGAGGTGGAAATTTTGGATGTGTCTCAAGCGGAATGGGATAAATGTTATGACAAATGGTTCGACCACATGCAGAAATGTATTTATCATAAGGAGATTATTTCGAAAAACAATAAAGCTATTTTCAATGAATAAAAATGTGGTCTTTATATTTATTTCCGAAATATATGTAGTTACCCAGCTACTGTTTGATCCCGTCCACCGCTATTCAATAAAAATCAAGGGGCTCTCACCCAAATTATTTGAACAAAGGACCTCTACCGAGTATGCAGGCTTGCTTACCCTTGTCTCTTTCCCTTCGCCTTCTTCTCATTTACCGAGAAAAATTTGAGACATGTTTCAGGTAATACAACATGTTCCACGTCGTAATAGATCATCGGACTTTGTTTTGCTTACCTACGACATATAAAATAATAATAAATAACTGGCCATTTCAGCCCTTGAAAAGACTTTGACCTAGCTTCTTATGATCAATTGTGTTGTGACCTACCTACGACATAGGAGGGTGTAAAAGAATCGTAGACGTACTCACATCTTAGCAATTTTCTCAGCAGCTTTCACTGCAGATACCATCCTCACGTTAGCTTTCCTTTTTTACAATTTACTCCGTATTTGATGTCTTTTCGACCGCTCCTCCCTTTGCTCTGAGCAAACAGCTCCCTCAGATTTAAGCTCTCAGCTTAAACGTTCTGTTAGAATGTTGGAAAGTATGTAGATACATTGTTTTCGGCTACTTTGAAGTAACCAAAGTATCCTATTTATATGAGACTCTGAAAAATCTTCCCGAAACCCAGTTCCCAGTTATATGAGCTCTGAAGTTCCCGAAACGCTGTCCTATCCAACCATGGCTTATGGTTCTTCCTCCGACATTGAACTGGTATCTTGAGTAACGGTTGACTTACCATGCGAGGACCGTTGATAATCCGTAAGTGGTCGTATGCTTCCTTCTCTAAAATAATGGGGCTGTAATTTTTCTGGTTTAAGGCTGAGCCTTTACCGAAGAGCTTAAGAGCTTTCAGTGCCCAAGCACTTATTGCATGTTTTACTAGTGCTTGGATTAACCTTTTAAAATATTCATTATATTAAGAAAATAATAAAAAATAATATTAAAATTTAACATTAAAATTTAAGATTAAAGCTAAACATAACATAACAACATAAAATAAAAGAATATAACATACCATAACATAACATAACATAGCATAACATAACATAAAAAAAAAAAAATAACTGGCCATTTCAGCCCTTGAAAGGACTTTGACCTAGCTTCTTATGATCAATTGTGTTGTGCGTGTTATTAAGTTTGTACACAATTGATCGAGAAATGGACCTACAGGTTTAACGCCGACTCCGAACGGCGATGAACGGAATGTTCTTATTCTCAAGAAGCCTTACATGGCATTTAGATTACTCTCTGAGGTTTGCCATTGTCTGCAGAGAGGTGGCGGCCGTACAGAAAAATTATTTTAATTCAAATAATTTTCTGTCGCTGCTGGGGTTCGAACCTGGGTCTCCACAGGTTCTTTGACATAGCGGCCACGCACTTTAACCAACTACGCCACGGACGCCACACATAACATAACATAACATAACAAAAAATAACATAACATAACATACGATAACATAACATAACATAACATAACGTAACATAACTCAACAACATGTTATACACAGATTAAAAAACATAACATAACATACAGCATAAACGTGATAACTTTACATAACATAACATAAAATAACATAACATAACATAACATACCATAACATAACAAAACATATCATACTAAACATAATATAACATAACATAATATAATAAAACATAACATAATATAACATATCATACTAAACATAAAATAATATAACATAACATAACATAACATAACATAACATAACATAACATAACATAACATAACATAAAATAACATAACATAACATAACATAACATAACATAACATAACATAGCATAACATAACATAATATAACATAACAGAACCTAACATAACATAAAATAACATAACATAACATAACAAAACATAACATAACACAACATAACATAACACGACATAACATAACATAACACAACATGACGTAACATACAATAATATATCATAACACAACATAACATAATACAGCACTACTGCATATTACGTAACATTACATAAAAACATAAACTTACTTGACATAACATAACATGCAGCTTAAGGGGGGGGGGGGGGGGGGTAAGGTTTGAAAACTTTTTTCTTTCATTTTTTTTATTTTTGTTTCTAAAAGTACAACATCTGAAGAATATTGTGTAACATTTTTAGGTCATTCGGAGCAAAACTAACGAAGTTACAGTAGGTTTAATGACCGTACCTCCAACTAGTGTTGCTTAGTGTACAAAACTTTAAATCGATTTTCCCAAACATGTCAGTCTTAAAGTCGGTGACCAGCCTACAGAAAAAACTACTGAACCGATATTTTGTACACATATTCTACATATGAGTAGCTCTCAAGTGACGTCGAGTTTTTTAAATTTTTTAATTACTAACAATTTTACAATAACAAATAGGTAGATTTTTTGTCAAAAATCGTCATTTTGGCTTCGAAATGGTGCCAAAAATTGAAAAATTCGACGTCACTGGAAAGATAACGTAATTAACTAAAGAAAGGATTTTAATTTTTTGGTTTCAGATGATCCAGTGATGCTGTAGGCTGGTCACCGCACAGAGACTTTTTTTCGACGCACCTGTGGAGATCTTTAATAAATCCGTTATTTTTCTCTATTTATTAACAAAAATTTTTTTACATATTCTTGAAATGTTGCACTTTTATATAATAATATGTAAAGTAAACCTGTTATAGTTTTTTCTAAAAAAATTCATGAAAAAAGGTCTTTCATAGACGAAACTAACCTTACCCCCCCATTAAACTAAAATAATATAAGATAACAAAATAATAGCAAAAAATGTCCAGTCAATTAATTTAATGTTTGTTGCTTCTGATTTTCACCGAACTTCATTTTTCTGTTTTGAAAATAATTCGTTACGCAAGGTCCGTGGTTCGAATTTCACCTGACAGAAAATTTTTTTCATTGATATTTGATTTTTCTAATCGGCCGTCACCTCTCTACAGACAATGACAAACCTCAGAGAGTAAATACACTCAGGGCAAAAAATCGTAAAACCAAAGAAAATACACTTTGCCACAAAGACTTTTATTGGTTAGATTGTGCCCAAAGATAAAACATCCTTACGGCAAAGGCACAAAGATCGTTAAATTCCTATGAAAAATATACTTTATATCAAAGACTTAAATTCTTGTGACAAAGATGTACGTCTTTAAAAAATTCGATTTCTTTAATACTATCTTTGTATGTCCGCCTTTTTTTTCTATTACTCACCCCTTCTCCACTCTCCTTCCCACCCCCTCCCCCTTCCCCTTCCCCTTGACCCTTAACCTATACGATTTAATCTAGTGCTAATTACAACATATACATATTAATACATCAATTGCCTTATATAGTACATATTGCCCACAAAGTAACTGCGAACTATAAGCGAGTGTATTTTTAAGAAAAATATGATTTTGTAGAAAAAATTCTTTAAAGTTATAGACTTTGTCTTTGAAACAACGATGCTTAGCTTCAAGAAAACAAAGAAAATTTGTTGATTTTGCGTACTTTTTTCTTTGTTAACAAATTCGTGTTAACAAAGAATAAAATCGTTATAGTAAATAATTTATCTTTACGGCAAATATTTTTTGATTGATTTAGCTTCAAAGAAATTCAGTCTTTTGTTTCAAAGATGCAGCATTTGCTTAGTTAAAGAATAAATCATTAGTGCAACGATATTTTCTTTGTAGCAAAGATATTTTGGTTACAGTCTTTTAACAACTTTTTTTCTTTGATTTTAAGGCGTTCAATTTTCTCAGTGTAGTGACATGTAAGGCTTCTTGAGACATTAGACGTGCGGGTTCGGCCTCATCATTTGTGTACAAAAACATTTAATAACGTGTACAACACAATTTTAACAGAAGTAGGTCGGTAAAAATCATTTTAAGAGCTAAAATGGCCAATTCGTTTTTTTCTTATTTAGTGGTGATCACATAGGATAGACTTGATAGGTTTTCCTAAGGCAGGATGATATACATATATACATAGTATGTTATCAGCCATATTAATACACAGATTAAGAAATTTCTCAAAATATAAAGTCATAACTGCAGATATAAAAAAACGAAACTGGCTTCATCTGGTTAGAAAACAAAGGAATACAAGACAAAATTTAAAGACAGCCAAGCTGTAAAGAAACCCCGCAGGGATACAAGTAAACGCGACAAAATACCCCAGACAGATAAAAAGGCAGACATACAAACCGACAGTTATATAAAAGCATGCAGGAACAAACGCCGCATTTCATTCACTGTCTGATAAGGATAACGTCTTGTGACTTTGACTTTAATTACTGGATTTATAGGTCCTTGGAGATAATCTGCTCTAGCTGCGCTCTTGATGGTGTGGCACATATTAACAGAAAAACGGACGGACGGACAAACAGACAAACAGATTTAGAGACAGACAAAGTAGTTATACACACAACATGAAAAGTGTAAACATATTTAGTGAAACTTTAACACAAAAACAGAATATGTACTCCACTCTACCGACTTGCAGTCAGTCAACTATATCCTTGAAGTTGGTAGAGTGGTAGATAACAGCATCACCATCCGCTTTCTAGTCTAATTAGTAGTATTCCTTGTGTTTCGCCAACATGTGAGCAGCAGCATCTTTCGCGATGCTTAACAAAAATTAACATTGATGTTGACAGCTGAAAAGGATATTCTTTTTGTCAACAAATATGCGGATCACATACTAACTAACTGACACACACACAGCACTCACACGTATTTACAACGTTGCTGTGTACGTTCGTTGCAATTAAAATCAGATAAACGCTGGAAATGTCCTGTCATCAACGCATTAAAACATGCAAAACAACGCAAGGCTGTCTCATCGCGTCTGCTGCCATTGTTTGAGTGTGTGAATATCAGAGCAACCAAGAAATCAAGGACTCAACTTCAATGAATCTATAGTATGCAATTCATGTGGGTCTTGAAATATTTGGGGGGGAGTTGTACGTGTCAAACGAATAGTCGACGGGCGGTTGAACAAGTGATAAAATGAAGTGCCAAACATTTTTAACCGTAAAGCACACACTTCAGTAGAAACTCTCACAAAAGCCATGCATTTAAAACGTTGTGATTTAGAGTATAGCCGGGAATATAGCAAAGAAAGCAAAAAAAAAGAGTCCTACAAACATATCAAGGCAGAAAAACAAGAAAATCAACAAAATACGTGTGAAAAACGCTGAGCGTAACGCACTCTAGCTCGTCTTGTTTGTCGTTGTTGTAACGGTCCCATTTAATCTGCATAATTTTTGTTGCCTTGGTCCTTTAACTGACTGAGTAAGTGTCAAGTGTCTGTTAAAAGGTCCTTTTGCGCTTGACATTTTACTGTGGTTTTCGCCTTTTGTTGTTGTTGCTGTCAACACTCAAGTGTAGTGTTTAAGGCCGCTTTTTTTGTGCTTTGTTGGTATTTTGTTTTTTTTTTTACAATTTTTATGACCCAAACCAATATAAACACTTGAAAACGCCTAATAAAGCTGCTAAGCCTGAGTTAGCATTAGTTTTTTTTTTCATCTGACGCATTGTTGCTTCTTTGTCAGACATGTCTAATCTAGTGCAGCCCATAAAAAAAAGCTCAAGTTGAGCTAACAGTTTAATGTTGGATATATGTCTACATAAAAAAATTTCAGTTTGAGGTTGTGAGCAATTACATGGAAAATATATTTTAGACACCGACAAATGATCAATTGTTATTTGTTCAATTTTTTTGTGATTCCATGGAGACATTTTATGGCAAAAAATTAGAATATATGGAACTCCAAAAAAATGCTAACTTAAACCGTTCAAAATATATGGATCCAGACCTTTCTGAACAATCTGACTAAATTGAAATATGTTATAAGTCCTTAGCAGAGTTTGAGAGCTACTTCCAAGAGCATCTGACAGCTTGACATTTGTTGACGTTGAGTACCAGAAATACCTTAAGTTGACGTTGAGTACCTACGGTGGTATGTAGGTGTGCTTCAATAGGTTATTACCTCATCGGCGGGTATGAGCACCACTACATTTAAAGCTTCTGTGTTGTTTCTGTGTTTGTCTTTTGTCTTTGATTTGTTGTTGCGTTTTGTGTTGCTACATAAGCCTTTGCTCTCATTTCTTGCTCTCAGCGCTCTAAGAGCGCGCTCTGCCCATAGCTGCTCATCGGCATAGACCAGTGGCTCGCGTACGACTCGTAGAACAAACTCTCTCTTGGGTCTCACATATATAAACCAGTGTTGTCACTTGAAAATCTTAAATAGTGGTAGATTGAGTCTAAAAAAAGTGGTAGATTTAAAAAGTGGGTGGTAGATTTTTTCTCCTTAAGAAAACCATTCAAAATCCTTATTTGTGTGTACACATATTCATAATTTTAAAAATCCAGTATTATTAAAATTTCAAGTTTTATTGAAATAAAAATAGAAGAACATACATAGGCATTGCATTTTATAATATTATTGAAGGTACATTTTAAGTTATCAATAATTTTTAATGAAACGTTGACTAGTGAAAAAAATAATTATCTATAGTATTGCATTTTACATTCAGTTTAATACTAAACTTTTGAGAAAATATCAAAAATAAAAAATAAACATAACAAAACCAATTCATGAAAAAGTATGAAAGCTAATTTTGTTTATGAACTATCAAACCTTTCACTCAATCATTTGAATTACTGAAATAGTGCACTATTTGTCCTGTTTCTTTCACTTCTGAACTAGCCGATGAGCAATCGCAACGACACGAAAAAATGCATTCACAATGATAAAATTCAAATCCTAAACAGAGCTCAGTAAATATTAAAGTGGTAAGTAAAATTTGTGATAAAAACTGAAAAAAATTGTATGACTGAAATAAAGAAGTGGTAGATTTTAGCAAATTGCAAATAGTGGGTGGTAAAAGTGGTAGAAATGAAAAATGTCGAAAAAAGTGGTAGATCTACCACAATTGTGGTAAAGTGACAACACTGATATAAACACCGACAAGAAGTTATTTCAATCAGTTGGCTCTGAGTCTTCATGTTGTGGAGTTCGCGCTGCATGATGCTTTAAACTCGATTGTTATGCACCGAAAAAAATATATGGGCAAATAATAAGAATACACTGAATAAAGTAAACACTGGGTTATATGTTATATTTTTGGATCGAAGACTTGTTTTATTTATGTTTTTTTTTTGTTCCTTGTTTTTGTTAGATTGGAATTAAGAATTAATTTGATTTTTAACAAAAAAAAATTTTTTTTAATCATTTTAGTTGATTTATTTTGGTTTAAATTTTAAAATCAAAACAAAAAAATTGAAAATAAAATCAAATCTAAACTTAAAATAAAATATTAAACAAACGAGCCGAGTCGTCATATTTATTGATACCTGCACAAAAAATTTTTTTCTGTGTTGGGAGCGAGACTCCACTACCACAAGCAGAAAATTACAGAAAATATAATAGTATTGGTATGCCCATCACTGATCTAAACTTAAAATAAAATATTACTCAAACAAGCCAAGTCGTCATATTTATTGATACTTGCCCATAAATTTTTTTTCGTGCTGAGAGCGAGACTCCACTACCACAAGCACTAAATTAAAAAAATTGAATAGTATTGGTGTGCCCATCACTGGCATAGACAGAAAGTTGTGATTCTTTGATAGTGCCATATACATCGATTATTGTCAAGATTAATAACAAAGAAGCAAGGATACGTTAAGGAATACCAGAAATTACTTTAAAAAGCTCCGATTTGGGATATCTAAATATAATATCAGATCTGCTTCCGTAGTTTCTTTAGCTTTAAACCAAGAGTTTCAGGTATTATACCTTTTTCAGTCAAGTCTGGTTCGAAAGCTAGTGTAATCAATACCGTGAATAAGGACGCGATTTCATCATGGTTCTTTGTAATTTGTTCGGTATGTATTGTTTCGAAAGTAGGTTTCTGAGGAAGTAATCAAAATTAGGCAAGTAATCAAAAGTGGCCTTGACGGATATTACGTACACTGATGTTAACGGCACAGTAATTACTGTTTTCTACAGTAATTTGACTGCTCATACAGTACGACAGTAATTTTTTTAAATATCAAGTAATTTTAATGGCCGGACAAAAATATAAAGTTAGAAAAAATTTCCTAAAATCACATGTGTAACATCTCTGTTCCTCTCATAATTTTTTCATCTCTGGAATTTAGTGCAAAATGGAACGATTCCTTGATAACTTTGCAAATTATAGTATATACATGGCTAGCACTAACAACCGTACAATTCCAAAGAAACCATTTTGAGCTTTGAGGAAGATCTATGTGCGATCATTTGGATGAATAATATATAAAATTCTTAATTGTTTTAAATGTATTAAGTATCCAAACATATTTGTTACGTGTGTTTATTATAAGTCGTATTCATAAAAATATTTTAAAATAACTTTAAAACGTTCAATAGAAACTCTTTTAAAATTTTCTTATTCATAAATATGTTGTAGCTGCTTTGTAGTTATAATAGAAACACTTTTCATTTGAAGTGGGATGAATGTAAATAATGGTTTGTGTATTAGATAAATTCAATGGCATTTTATTTATTTGCCACAATTTTGTCAACATTTTGATATTTACCCATCAAAAGTTTTTCGAAGCTACCCTCTGCACAGAAAAAATTGTAATTTTTATTGTGTTTTGTTTTTTGTAAATATTTTTAAATGTTTTGACAAATTTTTTGGTCAAATATTTTTAGTTTTTTTTTTACATACTTATTTTGTAAATGTATTTTTTTTTACATATTTTGACAATGTTTGTGGTGAAATGAGAGTAAATAATTTGCAGAAATGCTTTGTGAGGAGTTTATAGCATGTTTCAGCAATTTTTAAAAATCATCTCAATAAACAATCCTCAAAATAAACAAACATTTTCAAACATTTTTTGATAATTTTTTTGTTTTTGATATATTTTGAAATAATTTTAAATATTTTTGATAAAATTTGTGCTCAGGTGAGAACAAAAATGCAACGCAAAGGGGTTTTTTTAAGTTTTCAACAATTTTTAAAATTATCTCATTTATGAAACATTTTAAAGAATGTGAACGTTAAAAACGCTATTGAACGTTTATGAATAATGTTTTTAAATTTTTTTCTTATGAAGGTCTTATAAAGCCTCACAATTTTTTATGAATACAGCCGATATGTATAAACAATTATATAAAAATTTGCTTTTGAATTGATTTTTTATTCGTTTTAGTTATACAGTAATTACACAGTAATTTTTGTTCCGATTCAATGTAATTTTGCACCAAAAACAGTAATTTTTCATGCCCAACACAGTAATTTCAACAAATTATGTTAACATCACTGATTACGTACCCGATTCTTAGGTAAACGGAGAGAACAAAATCAAGCATTCTATGCATGAATCAAGCAAATAGGCTACAGTTTACACAAGTGGTATGCATCTAACGCATACTGCTACAATTTTCAACTTTTGTACTTGTGTTAGTAGCTCTCTCGCTCTCTGCACTGACAAAACTTGTTGTGCATTTATTAAGAAAGAATTTTGCTATAATTATTATCATCATTATCAGTTTTATTATCTTTATCATAATCACTGTCATTATCATTATTATTATTATGATTATTATTAATGTTATTATTATTGTTCTGCACTCATAACTGTACAAGAACTCATTTTCATATGCCTCAAACTTTTTGTGCAGTGCAAAACACGCTTCCAATCGACATCAACATCCCAACTTGAAGTTTCAGCACCAACTGATTAGGATAACTTCGTGTGTGTCATAGTGTTAGTGTTTCGATTCTCGAATGAAGCCGTCGAGTCTCATCAGGCCAAAACACATACAAAGCATGCATGCCTCAAGCATGCATCATGCCTGTGAAGCATGTTTGGTTAAAGCACATAGAAAGCATGCATTGCATATGTGATAAATTTCAAATATGCTAAACTGAATAGAAATTTTAAAGAAATAGTTGTGAAAATACATTTAATTTAATCAAAAACAATTAAAAAGGGAATTGGAGGATATTTTATGCTTAATAGTTGTGTTGATATTGCTTTTATTTCACACATGTCTTCAGTCAATGCTTTGATGCCTGCAAAAAGTTAAAAGTTCGCCAACTTTAGGCATGCTTCAAGCATCATGCATGCGTGCATGCTTTTAATGTGAGCTACTTCATAACACTACGTATATTCAATCACAAATGTCAGATGCTTGAAGCATGCATGCTATGGGTTTCGGCTTACAGCCTGAACATATTCACATGCGATGAACAACATGTCTCCATTCTGTCGTTGTACGCTGCCATGTCCTGAAATTAGCTAAACTGCGTGTGCTCTTTCTTGGAGTGTGGAAAATTCCATGCACGATCCCTAAACCTTAAAGTTTTGTATTCCTTCTTACTGAGATCGTATACATCCGAACCTCTTCAATAAGGACTTCGTCTAAATCCATGACTAAAATAGAAAAAAACACATTAAATTCTATGTTTTTTAGATTTAATATAAATCAATAAACTCACCTTTAAACTTTTAACCCTCTATCGGGCCAAATCGAAATGCTGGGTAAAAATCGGCATAAAATTCATATTAGGGTAAATTGGTCATGAATTTTACAAATCTGACTTCGTTTTTCCATTTCCTTCAACGGTTCATCCTCCAGGAGCAGAATCAAAATGACCGTCTACAGACGGTTATTCCCAGTAAAGTATAAAAATTTTTCACTTGCGAACATAAAATATTTTATTGACTCATTTTTATTACATAAACTATAAGTGAACAAAAGGTGGAAAAATTAACAAAAAATAATTAAAAGGAAATAACTAATTATATTGATTTATTATAAAGCCATAAAAGCAGTTTTTCGCCCGCGTGAGGCACAAATTCAAGTTACATTTTATTCAATATTTGTAAATATATACTAAGGTAAATAATAATAAAAGTAAAAAAATAATATTATACATATGCTTATAACATATAATAAAAAAAAAAATTATTTTGTGGGTTTGTGAAAGTCATGAAAGCAGTTCTTAGCTGGTGTAAGGCACAAATTCAGTCCACATTTCATGCAATATATTTGTGTATCCGAGGTTTTGCAAAATTTGTATCTTTTTTTCCCCTTAGAATCAGACATTCCAGGGCTATGTCCATACCCATCATATCGATCCTCATCGCGTGGTATTTTGGCTTTCGTTCCAGTGCCTGTAGAGGAACGCTTTGCTTTTCCTATAGATGGTCTACCCACCAAACCATGCTTGCCTTTGGAGAGACTTTCCGCAACAGATTCGCGAAAATTAGGCAGCATTTGCCTTGCTTCTTCAGATGGGTTTATTCGGTGATATAAAATATGTGCATTTGCCATCGTCATATCCAGTAAGTGGTAGAAAATACGAGTAGCTGCATTTCGTGTCTTCAACCGAATGTGGTATCTGCCCATAAGCCCATCCATTAGGTCCACCCCACCCATATGGGCGTTGTATTCTTTTATTATGCGTGGGCAATCCACGTCTACGAACGATTTATGAAATTGAATCTTTGATGACACAATTGCTCGAATTTGGTGAATCAGCGTGCGAACTAACATCAAACGAAGTATTTATTTGATTTTCAAACACATCACTGGATTCAGCCATCTGTTCTAAACAGTCTGAAACCTCATTGTCAAGTTCCTCTGCTGTAAAGTTGGGGCCAGTATCTTCAAGGCAAAAATCCGCATCTATTATGCTGTCATCACTCTCAAAATCGCCATCACTTTCATCGGAAAAATCCATTTCCATTGTGTCCATAAACAACTGAATTTCAGCTTCGGAGAGCTTGTTTAAATTGCGCCTTTTATTTTGGTATGGAGCACTCATTTCTAACAATTTATTTATCTAAAACAGAATATTTTTACTATGAAATGCATACAAAAAATATCACGTAAGTGGGAATAACCGTCTACAAACGGTCATTATTTTTTGGTGAAAAAAACATACTATTTAAAAAGTTTTCACTAAAATTTTAATACGAGGCTAAAATATATTCACTTACCTTCTAAAAAATAATTTTTTTAAAACAGTCCACCAAACACAACTAAATTCACCCGCGTTAGAAAAACGTAAATTTTTAAAATAATTTTTTTGCGAAAATTCAACTCACTTCTGCACTTGAATGCGTTTTGCAAAGCAATGAATCGACATGTACTAAATTGACTTTCATTACACATAAACAATTATTTACAACAAACAAATTTGAAAAATTTGAAAACACACGGCCTACTATGACGTTGTGTATGAAGAAAAAAGAATGATCGTCTGTAATGAAATTAATTTACCAAAAGAAAAAAAACTAGCTCTTGAGCAGCCGGCACGAATAAAAAACAATGACAAATGTAAAAAATTAAAGAAACTTCGATTTATCGCATGTCAAATTAGAATTAAATTGAAGTCGACAACAACGACATTCGATGTCGCACGACAATGTCGTCGCAAAAGTCTCCAAGAATTCGTCCCATATGAAATACATGTAAATTTATAGTGACATTTGGCGCTCGTCGCTTGTCGTATGCAATGTGTTCCGCGTCCTCGCGTAGGACTACGTGAACAACACTGGTTTACACTCAAGCGTAAATTTCTCAATTCATGCATTATTTTGCTAGAATTGAGCAAATTTAAAACACACGATATTAAGAAAAAATGTTTAATTTAAGAAACATTTGCTTAAAACTCAAGAATATTTTTTTAGATTCAATTCTTATATTTGCTTGAAGTGAGAAATATTTGCTTGATTCAAGAAAACAATTTGCTGAATTTTCTTCAAACGCTCATTAGAAATGAGCGATAGCAAACGAACGTTTGTTGCTTTTTGTTGTTGTGTGAAAAATTCGTCCGAAAAAATTCGAAGCTGACAAGTTTATCAGTGATAAATATAACGAAGCAAGCAGAGAGTTCTTCTATCGAGTGCGAACGTTCATCTAATTTAAAATTTTTCGTTTGAAATTTTACTCAAAAAGCAAAAAACGAGCGAGAAGATCGTATTTTAATCATTTGCGAACGAATTTTTCCGCCCCTGCCTTGTAAGTATTTTAGATTTTCCAAGCAAATTATTGGGAGAAAAAACTGTTAAAATAACCAAGTGAAGGTAATCAATTTTTATTTTTTTCTATTTTTTTTTTAATTTTTTTTTAATTTTTTTTCTAATTTTTTTTTAAATTTTTTTTTAATTTTTTTTTTTAATTTTTTGTTTTTAAATAAAGTCTTAATAATCTTAGCTCCTTTTTCCAATTATTTGTTGAATTTATACAAAGTAATTGTGATTTATTCTATTTTTTTCTCAATTAACACAAAGGGCTCAATTTTAATTTTCCATCACAGCCCTCACTTTCTCTCATCAACAACAGCATAATCATTATCTTCTTCACCTACTGTTGCCAGCTTTGCTCAATATCCAATCTCCACTCATCAAATACATAATCTATGAGTTGTCATTAAACGACATGTGGTCTGAATCGTTGACAAACACACATCAACAAAGTCTTCAAACGCACACCCTCCACAGTAGTCAGCCAACATTGTGAGCAACAAACAAATTTTGTCATTTAGTTTCGTACCACATATTTCACCAATAGAACTAACCGTTGGCATCCCTTTAAGACTCAGACAACGCATATGCAAAAAGGGGTTCCTTGTGACTCATGGAACGAACACACATGATCAAATCAAATCACAGCCTGTCGCGGCTCATTTGTCAGCTTATTCATTTGGATAATTAGACTGCGATAAACTAAATTAGCAGCAATTTACGCGGAAATGGCATCGCAAAAGACGAGCCACCAAGACAAGTTGTATGATTATGGAAACAAAAGGCGCATTTTGGGCAACACAACCAGAACGACAACTATTGTTCCTACGTTATGTATATGTTATATGTAGGAATGTTGCTGCGTCTAGGCACTGACGCCTTGACACTATTTTGCACACTTGTTCGTATCAAAGAAAATGTTGAATGAATGTATGGCAGGAAGTGACGAGCTGCTGCGTTGATGAGTTCCAATTATGACTAATACGTGGAGGCGAACAACTATTTAACACCCTCGTTATTAACCACCATCTTCTCCCCATCCCATCCCCCTTTTTGTTAAGATATCCATGGAGTATACATACATTGCTTAACGCTCCAATTTCCTTGACTTCATCCTAAAATACCCTTAGAATGAAGTCACTCACACCAGCCTGGCTGAATGCCTCCTGCCTGTCTGAATGCTTGTCTGCCCTCTTATTATTTTAACTAATCTGCTAAAGTGTTTTGACATTCCGAAAGAGATTATAGTGACAGAGTCCCTTTTTTTCCGAAAAGCATTGACAGGATTTGAGCGGCTGTGTGGGGTTGTTGCAAGCGGCTAATTTCTGTTGTATACCAAGTTGTTTGATCAACATTTTTGCTTAAATTTTTTATTCTGTTTTATACCGCTCAAATTTCGATATAAATGCAAATGTCCTAAAATTCATGTAAATATAATGTTAGGAAATATTTAAATTTCGTTATGCTCAAAGACCTCAAGAACTGTTCGAGTAAATATTAGAACTATTGGGGTTGAATAAACTGTCACATGGTGAACAGCAATCATTGAATGACTTAGAAGAGCATAAATTTCGATAGATGGGCCTGGTAAAAGACACTTATTAAATTATCATTTATAATTAAGAGTAAAAAGTTAAGAGTTAAGAGTTAAGAGTTAAGAGTTAAGAGTTAAGAGTTAAGAGTTAAGAGTTAAGAGTTAAGAGTTAAGAGTTAAAAGTTAAGAGTTAAGAGTTAAGAGTTAAGAGTTAAGAGTTTAGAGTTAAGAGTTATGAGTTAAGAGTTAAGAGTTAAGAGTTAAGAGTTAAGAGTTAAGAGTTAAGAGTTAAGAGTTAAGAGTTAAGAGTTAAGAGTTAAGAGTTAAGAGTTAAGAGTTAAGAGTTAAGAGTTAAGAGTTAAGAGTTAAGAGTTAAGAACTAAGAGAACATTCAAACTAAGAATCCCATTTAATTAACAAAAGAGCTAGTATGTAATGTAACTCTTCGGCTTGGCCAAAGCTTAAAAGCTCCCACACACGTTTTCAATATATAATATCTGAAGTTATAAGGGTTTTGTAATTTTGATTACGTCAGTTGTATGGGGGAAAAGCGTGATTTTCATTCAATTTATCAAAATTTCATTACTCAGTTTGTTTTAAATAACAAAGTTTTTGTGTCAAATATTAAGTCAACACATTATTTTTTGTGAATTTTATGAAGGTTTTGCTATTTTGATAACGTCACTTTGTATGAGAATTAAACATGGGTTACATATTCGATTTTTTCAAATTTCAAACAAAGAGCTCATGTTTATTTAGAATCAAAGGTTATGTGTAAAATTTCAAGTGCTTAAATTAATTTTGTATGGGAGATAGGCGTGGTTTTTATCCGATTTAGCTCATTCTCGAACTTGATCTTTCTTTTTAAAAAGGAAAGAAAAAGACATAAAATTTCATGCCGATAGCTTCAAATTACGTCTGTCCGTAACGACGGACAGACAGACGAACATAGCTAATCGAACTCTGATGGTGACTGTTAATGGTGATTAATGAACTCCTAGGACGAAAATCTACATATAACTATAGTCATAGAAATTTTTTTCTAACATTCAATATTCAAAATCTAACATTCCATATTATATAGACTCTACCACGATTATTTTCGATTACTTTAAGGACCCCTTTGTATTGGATATAAAACGATCATCGTGTGTCCTCAGCCTTAAGTTTATTTTTTTATTTAATCACAGTAGGGGACTCAGCTGAATACAAACTTTATTTTTGAAAAAGTATAGATATGGAAAAATATGATAATGCAAGCAGTGGTACTAGTACAACATCGAGACAATATTTAAAGAATTCACTATTGATTCGAGGACATACAATTTTGAAGTAAAAAATGCGAAAATTTAAGATTAGACCTAATAGAATGTGAAACATTTTTCCATGAGAACAACTTCGAAAAAAGGTAATATTTTACATTAATCCTGAATTAGGTATCAGTCTTGATAGTATTATTACAAGTATAATATGGGATATACATTTTAAACAATTTCTCTATATGTGACCCGGTCTACGAAAAGGGACCTTCGGTGTGAAAATATCATTTTTCACTTTTTTGGCGATTCGGATAGACTAATGTGTGCTCTTTCTAATGGCGCAAAGCAGAAGTTTCCAACTCGTAAAGTGAACGACAAATTGGTACAGTGTTGCCAGATTAGGGGAATTCCCCCTAGATTTAGGGGTTTTTTAACTGGTTTGAGGAGTTTTAGGGGTAATAAATATTTAGGGGTTTTTTTAGGGTGACTTAAAATTTTCTAGGGGTTTTTTAGGGGTATTTGGAAAGTTTACTTTTGTAAATAAAGATTTATTACATTTCCTTTAAACTATGCAAAAAATTTAGGAAAAATACTTTTTCCTCCATATTGTGTAAAAAGCGATTTCAGCAACACTTTATAAAATAACTGAATTGGCAACACTTCAAATAAATTACCAATCATTTCCCACTTCACTTCAAACTCGCTTCGCGTTTAACTTGCAACTCTGGGTAAATATTAAAAACAAAGCAAGTATGGGGAAAACTGACGAAAAGAAAAGGAATGCCCAAAAATATACAAAGGTAAAGGTATGCCTGCTTTCAAAGGTAAAACTAAATTTTAAGGCCAATTTCAGCTTGGACAATTGAAAGCTACAAAACAACTTCCTGAGCTTGTTGAAGACGTCCAACAGCTCAGCCCTTTAAATACATAGGAACACATTAGCAATTTGCATTGCAGTTGCGCTACTCTTCAGCTGCCCCTTGAGTAGCGTTGAAGTTGAAGTTTTAACTCAATAAATTTTAAGTTATTTGCATTTGTATGTTTTTCAAAAAAAATTTTTAGGGGAATTTTAGGGGGATTTGAAATCCAATCTAGGGGTAAATGGTGAGAGGCATCTGGTAACACTGAATTGGTATGCCGAGGAAAGAGAACTGAATCTGATGCCTTGTAACTTCTTTACCTTTTCTGCATTCTTCTACCTTCCGCTTAGCTATTTGTGAGTAAACACTTTGCAATTCTGCATTATACCTTATTCCAGCTTAATAGACTAAGAAATACAACTCTGTAAGAATAGAGGATAAGCTGAAATAAATGAAAAGACGCCATTCAGTGTGCGACAATTAAACGTTTACAAACAGCTGTTTTCTCGAAAACTTGTTTTTACACCGAAGGTCCCTTTTCGTAGACCGGGTCACATATAATTATATGTATACAGAATGATATTCTCACCAATATTTTACTTTAATAAACTTCTATAGTCAAGGCAGTTTTTTCGAATGAAAACTTCAGAGACTTTTGAAAACAAATCATATCACATCTCTAGAAAAAAACCTAAGAATAATGAAAATTACGTTTTTTTAAAAGAAGAGAGACAATCTTCTTCTTATGAAAGATAGACCGCAGGGTTCAATTCACGAAAATCATTCCTCCAGATGGGTTCAAACAAATTTTTTTACTAAATGGTTTAAGCACATTTTTGCAACAGTAAAACCTTCTGCATCGTCTCCTGTAGTGCTCATATTGGACGACCAAACAAGCCATACGAGATTTCAAAATCATTGACCTGGCTACAAGTAAGCATGTTCGTATTCTTTCGATTCCTCTACCTTCGATCCACAAAATTCAATTATGGGGCCCATGAAAAAATATTGGACTGAGAAAATAAGGTGTTGGTTCATCTCGGTCGATCGAAAAATTCAAATTGGTAAAATCGCTGTTAGAGGATTTTCGTCAACTGGAATATGCCCTTTTATAAGGAAATCTTAATCGATGACGATTTTCTGGCAGTTGATGCAACAGTTGAAAATGTACACAATGTAAATCCTTTTGGGACTACTTGTTAAGCTGGAGGCCAAGTATCTTTTTGAAGAAAATAACTAACATCCATCAAAGACCAGGAAAATCTGAGCTGATTTCATCATCACCGTACAAACAGGCTGCAGAGGAATATATTTAAAAGTAAGGATGGATTGAAGAATCAAGAATCAGGATTTGGACAAGAAATCGGAAAAAAACATTTTGGAGAGAAGTAAATATAATATATAATCGAAGTTTGGTTTCAAAAAAGTTTTGCTTAAAAAATCGATCAACGTGCAGAAGAGTCTACTTCATCAGAAAACGAATTGGCCATTTCTCAACTCTTGAAAGGACTTTGAGTAGTCCATATTTAACACAGGGTGATCCATATTGGTCGCACTTTTTTGAAAAGTGCTATATTGGTCCATATTGGTTGCATTCTTATAATCTTGGTTTGTTTTATACTGACTTGAAAATTATTTTAAGACTGTTTAAAAAACGAAATTTATGAATCCAAGTTAAATGCGCTCTTTTAATTACGAAAAAGATAGAGCTTGCCCACTCTTCTCTATAGCTCTTCAAATAGCTCATACTCTATTCAGCTTTCCTTGTTCAAAATTATTTATATTGACCTCGTTTATGTTATATTTTGCTCTTAATAAAACGATACTTTAATAGAGATATATAACTTTTTTTAACGTTCTTAGTTTCTTTTTCTCGCTATGCTGGGCAATGTTCTCACTTTATAAGTCGGCACAGGAAAGAAGGATTAAAATCACATGAACTTCTAAGTCAAGCACAAACTAAATCTCTCTATGTATTCTCAATTAAAGCTTTAACAACTCACTTTAATTCATATCCCAGTTAATAACATATGTTATTTATGCCCTTATCCTTATCAGAATAATACAGGATTTTAATTTCGTGTAAATTAGCCAACTAAATACACTTCGTCAAAAAGTCTTAATCCCACCTTTATTTAGCTAATAATGGCTCCTAACGTATCGTTTAAAGAAATCAGATTAAAAGAGGGGAAAATAGTTTTCTTCAAACGCGCACAACCGGAAGACAGTGCGACAAATTATTTCAGCTGTCATTTGCATTAAAAAGAGCAGCCAGACAGAGGAACGTCAATCAAATTCGAGAAACAAATTTTGGGATTTTAATCATTAAATTGTCAACTACCAGCTACGTTGTCAACTACGATGAAGGCAATGATAATGATGATAATGATGACGATGCTGTTGATGATGGATGCATTATTTCCATAATAAAATAAATCGAAACAGCTCAAATCAAGAAGCAAAGCAATTTAAACAGTGACTTAAAGAATACTTTAGAGCTGCAGGATATTTAAATTAAAGCACCTTCTTCAAGCACAAATTCCCCATGGAGCAAATATTTTTCGTTAAATACCTGGCGTTGTATATTATTTTTAAATCCTATTCCCTGCGAGGCATTACCCAACAACAGTAACAACAACTTGGCAATTTCGCTCTACCTTCATCCAATTATGAATGTTATCATGCCAGTAAAAATATAAAGAAGTTGAAAAAATTAACAAAAAGAAAAAAAAACGTGGGCGAAAAAAAAGCAGAATCACAAAATAAGTACTCGGAAAAATCTCATTAGAATTTCATTCATTCCCTTGAATTAAGTAAGCATCTGTCCGCGATGTCCTGTGAAGGTGGCGCACGGTCGCATTTACCTTATTATCAGCAGCTCAAGTGTTTGTTTGGTTGTCACGCGACGACCAAACCCAGCAACTAACAAAAAGCGACCTCATCTCACTCCACATCCCGGCAAATGCGACATTAAGGCGATAAATTTTTCTTGAAAAAAAAAATATACAAAAAAATTGGGATATTTTTTATTTTATTATTGTTGTAATAACACAATAATAAAGGTAACATATTTCTTTCACTTTCCGGAAAGTTATGTAGCCAGTGAAGAAGAGGCCAACTTTTTCCTAAGACCTTTGAATTCAAATCAAAATGTTATTTAAACCAAGAGAAGCTATTTATTTTTTCAATTCGGCACAAATCGGCTTAAAATGAAGAAAAAATACAAAAGAGGGTGTTTTTTCATTTAAATGGAGAAAAAAAAATAAAGATTTAATTTTAAGTATTAGCAAAAATACTGAGTCTCTTTTTAAAAATTTAGACACTCAACAAAATAGGGATTCACAATTATTTAGAAAATATCCATCACAAATAATCTTTCTTAAAATAAGTTTTCGGTTTTGTAGTTGCTGGCGAAGATTTTTTTAAAAAGGAACGCAGAATTCGTTGTACTTCTTGTCAAAAGACCAATGCCCTCGTTGCTAAATGTCGTCACTATAACGTCGAAATAATCTTAGCAACTAACGAGTGTACCATCAAAAGGTGTAGCATTTGCTTTTCGAGTAAAATGAACAGTGGTTTGGATGTCTCTTAAATTTTTATTGGATTATGATTCAAACACATGGTGATAATATTCGTAATCTTTTTTTTTAAATGTTCAGTCAATCTTTCGCTTAATTTTGGCTTTATTTCGGCGATGATGACTTCAGTGTTTGTTTTGAGAGTTGAAATTATTTGTGGATAGTTAGAGTAACATCACTCGTAATAAAGAGTGATTTTTTAAAAGCTTTCGGATTTGATTTACAAAAAAACACATAAAATTTAGAGAAATGTATGAAATCTTTATTTGAGTCGATAGAACGATCTATATAATTCAATGTTTAAAGATGATTTCATGTGATTGTTGACCGTGGCTACGCCTCAAATGATTCATACGCTGGGTACAATTTTGGCATACTCTCTCCAACTCTCATCGTGAGATACCGGCCGATATGGTATCTCACGAATAAATTCTTCAATATTGGCTTCCAGTGCGTCAACCGTTGGGGTATTGTCCCTTTAGACATGAGCCTTAACATGACCCCACAAAAAATAGTCTAAAGGCGTTAAATCGCACGATCTAGGCGGCCAAATGACCAGTTCTGAACGTGAAATAAACTGTTCACCGAACTCGCCTCTCAATTGAGCCATTGTTTCTCGTGATTTGCACAAGCCCAATCGTCATTTTTTGCCACTCGAATAACAATCGTCGTCAGCCACAATCGTACACAAAAATGAATTCACGCATACCGCTCGAGTTCGTAAACAACGATTGGTGCTAAGCATAGTTTGTAACGATTGCGAATACATACAAAGGCACCATCCAGACAATGCAGACATTCGGATGCTTCGCTAAACACTCGAGTGTCTGTTGCTGCATGCATTTTTTTTTTTTGCTCTCGTTCTTTCCATGGTGTAATAATAATAAGGTGTTAGTGAATTTTTGACAACACCAAGAATAGCTTTCTTTCTGTCAAAATATTGAGATCGAAAGAGAGGAGCCGTTGATAGTTGTTAAATTCTATTATTTGTTTGAGTTGCTAGATGATGATGTTTTATAGTTTTTGTAGGTTATTGTGCGAATAAAGTTAAAGTAAATATTTTATTGAATTAATTGTGGCGTGTTGTGTTTACAAGAAGTTATTGCAGTTGTCTTCGCCCATTGGGCAAGTTCGCCGTTGAATGGTTTTGCCATTTTATCAAAAACGTGCTCTGGAAGGTGCCACCGACATGAAGCCTTGGCCAGCATGCAAATTGTTTTGCATTCACATCGACTGCTTCAAGAAAATATCGAATGCCATAAAAAAATGTTCTATACCTCAACTGATAATAGCCATCAAAAGAAGTGGACATGGCATTGAGCTTCGACCGACTGCACGTTATATGCTTTATTTTCATTCCAATTCACCATCAGCTGTTTTTGACAGGATCGGGGCGAAAAAATTTATCATATTGAGAGAGAAATGTCAAATTAACTAACACCTTATTATTATTACACCATGGTTCTTTCCAACAAATACGCATTCTCCCGTTACTTTGAGAATGAGTGATAGAAGAGATGGGCATTTTTTTGTTCGCTGTTGTACTGCGTAATCTAAAAAACATTGCTAAAGGCTTGCGGCAACTCCAAAAGCCATGTTTGTCATCCTATAGCAATGCGTGTACCGCAAAAATTATTTTTTTTTTCACATGAGATTTTGCGTATACAAAAAAATCAACACTGCAGACTGCGATTTACATTTTTTCCTTGGTGCGAATGGACATAAAAGCATTCATTTTCCTTGCTTTTGGCGAATGTTGCTTTATGTCTCGCTTCGTTGGGTATTCTTGATTCGTAGGCATTCGTAATCGCGACCGCTCGTACTCTATGGTATTCGTATCCGCAGCGATTGGTGCATGTATTCGCGCATTAATTTTAATGCAGAAGGCACATTCGATGCTCGTATATTGAGGATACATTCGAAACGCCATTTGAATGCAATCAAGGTGTTCTCTGAACCACATGTCAGGCAAGTCCAGCTCTTCCATTTTGGGCAAAAAAAATGTTTAATCATCGCACGGTAGCTCTCGCCATTCACAGTAACGTTCCTGCATTCGTTGTCTTTAAAACAATACGGTCCAATGATGTCACCGGCCCATAATCCACACCAAACAGTGCATTGGAATGCATTGGCAGTTCTGGCAATGCTTCTGGCTGCTCTTCACACTGAATAAATTTTGCTTCTTCACGTATCCATTCAGCCAGAAATGAGCTTCGTCACTGTACAAAATTTTCCGATAAAAAAGTGGATCTTCATCCAACTTTGCCAGCGCCCATTCACCAAAAGTTAACCATTATGGTAGGTCGTGTGGCTTCAATTCTTGTAACAGCTGTATTTTAAAAGGTTTTACACCCAAATCCTCCCGCAAAATTTTCCACGTAGTGGAGTAACAGAGGCCCAATTGCTGCGAACGGCGCCGAATCGATAATTCATAGTCAGCAAACACACTGGCGGATACAGCTACGATATTTTCTTCTGTCCGCACTTTACATATGAGTGTTGGTGGTTTAATGTCCAGTAATGTAAATTTGGTGCGAAATTTAGTCACAAGATTCCGAATAGCCGCCTCGGAAGGTCGCCCAAACTGACCATAAAATGGAAGAAGTGTACAATGTACTTTCTTAACCGAGCCTAAATTTTGATAATAAAATTCAATAATCTGCATGCGATGTTTGTAAGTCGATTAATGGTGACATTATAGACCAAACTGAACATGTTTAACAGTAAAATGTTACATGACAACAGATTTGCTGCCAAATACAGTGTTGCCCAAAAGAAAATTGCTAAAAACTCACCCTATATAACCCCAAAGGATGAAGTTTAGCGGTGTTTCATCGCAATATTTTGGCCAATTGGCGTCTCCAAAATGCGAAATTACACGACCAGGGAACTTTTTGCGCAATAACTCAATTGTTTCGCAATTTGTATAGCACGTAGCACCATCCTATTGAAAGTAGCGGAATTCTGTCCCCGTATACTCACTCTGCAACCACAAAGAAATGCTGATCAAGTCTCTGTAAGGCACTGCATTAACTATAACGGCTCCCCGTAGTCATTTTCGAAAAAGAATGGCTTTATGACGCCTCTGGCCCACAATCCATACCAAATCACTCGTTGTGAGTGCATTGGCATCTCCTATATCACTCATGGGTATCCTGATTCCCAAATGCGACAATTTGGCTTATTTACGTAGCCGCCAATGTGAAAACGAGCTTCTTCAGAAAACACGAGTTTTTTGCGAAAATCCCCGTTATCATTCATGTTTTTCAAAACCCAATCAAATCAGACAGACGTAAGGTACTGCTAGAGGTCCGTCGGATGCAATTCTTAAGTCAATTAAACCTTGTATACATGCAAAGCCAAAACTTTCAATATGACGTTGCCTTTTAAGTCTTGCGCCTACCAATGATAAAACAGTGGTTAATAAGGAAAATGCTTTCATTACTTTTCACAATATTCTCCATCAATATACTTTTGCATTCGTTTGAACGAATTTTCGAAACAGTTTTGCCACTCTGAAGTTGGCATCTCCGAAATCAGGTTTTTGACTTCCTCAACGGTGCGTCCAGACGTAGAAAAACTATCGCAACGCATTTTTTTCTTAATGTGAGGACCCATAAACTCCATATTTTGATTGCCCAATAACTCATCTGCTTGAGCGGATGTGTAGCAACTCGCATTGTCGTGATGGAGGATGATCTTCCTTCGATGGTTGGTATTCCTGAATTCCCCAAAGACTGTCGGCAAACAAATGGTTGTGTACTATTCAGCATTAACAGTTCTTCGTAGCTCAAGTGTTACAGTTGCGATATGACGGGTTTTTCTGAAAAAACTGGCAACCAATTGCTTGGATGTGCTCCGTCCGATCCAAATCCAAACAGTGGATTGTTGCTATGTTTCATGCTCATAAGCATAGATTCATGATTCATCACCTGTAGTGATATCGTAGACGTGTTTCAAACCACAACCACTGTATTTGTTTCCTTACTCATGTAAAATCTAATGTATGTTAGTCCCACTAATGCCCAAAAATGACTCCATCTCACGATATGTCACATGCTACTCTGTTTACAACAGTTAACGCACAACAGCAATGTTTTTTTTAATAACAGTCTTTCTTGTACGACCTTTACGAAATTCGTCTTGCAGAGAAGGACGACCAAGCTCGAACTCATTGAAACAGTGTCATCGCTGGGTGTGATTCTTCATCACCAAAAGTCAAACTAAGTTGATAGATGCATTCTTTTCTTGTCAATTCACGTCGAAAGTCGTAAAAATCAGAAGTCTAAATTTATTATTTAGATTCTATTTTTTGCTTCCGCTACTTCCTCAGACAAAAGTGCATATTCTACAACGTCAGGTCCGTGAATAAGAATTTTATGTATAGAAGGAGGTAGATAAAACTACAGATACGCAACAACCCTGAATATTTCTATATTAATGTTGTAGCCTGAAGACATGGCTTGTAATAAAGCCTTATTTTGTGCACTAAATTTCATAAATGTGCAATTCTGGTAAAATTACAACAGTAGACCGTGTCTGAAATAAAAGGAATTAATATGCAAAATATCTAGTCATCTAAAAACAAAACAAAAAAAAAAAATATACTTAGTAAGTAGGAATGTCGCTATTATACATCCCGAACTAGGGAACAAATTATTTCCTCGACATGGTGACTGTTTGATAAAAGTAAGTTTTTCCAATTTAAAAATAGTAAAAAATAAAATTTTTAAATTATTCTAGTCGGGTCATAGAGGGATGTATATAAAAGGCCCACACCAAATTTTAAGTTAATCAGTCCATTAGAACTTGAGATATCATATTCAACGTGTTGGAAAAAGGATTTTTCGAGAAAAATGCGTTTAAAGATTTGAGCAAAGTTACAGGCAATCAAAGCCATATAAACGACCGTTGTACTAACATTTCGTCAAAAGGCGATATAAAATATATAACAATGACCTGATGGATTTTTCCCCAGGTAGTCAGAGAACGTCAGCCGCCTATTGTTCGATTTGCTAAGACAGACCAAAATAGCTATAACTCCGCAAATAATAGAAATTTTAAAATTGCATTTATATTTCCATTCTTTTAAAATCGTTTTTTAGTTTTAGTCTTAGCTTATGACTTTGCATTAAGAATGCTTATAAGTACTCTCATTTCAAGTGCTTCTATTAATGAATAACTTCTACTAAAAAAAAAAAAAGTTATCGAATAATAATTTGACATTAGGAGACCAAGTTTGCATCATTGATTTTTATAAAATTGACATTGATTTCTTTAATTTTGTCATATGAAGGGAACCACTGTGTACTGTAAACAACACAATAAGCGCACGTGTTCCAAGATTCCAAAACGTTGTGAGTACGATAATTCTAGAAAATGTTACATTTTCGAATGGAACTGTCAACTGGTGCGTTGGGTCATTTTTCACACTTTCTTTCACTGCGTTGATATTTTTGTTCAAACGTCTGGGGCGAAGGCGTTTAGGGGTCTTTACATCTTGCACTGAGCGCACACGTTGCGAACACACCTTTCAGAAGGCACATGATTACGTGGAAAATTTGCTTGCATTGTAACTGCAATTGAATGCGAATTTTTGGAATAAAATTGAACGAATTCTATTCTTTCTTTTACTATCTTGCGTTCCATGGTAAATTTCCCGCGTTTATAAGTTGTCATTTGAAAACTGTTAAGCGACCAGCTGTTAAATAATACTCCTTTTCAATCATACCCATCTTGTTGATACACCCTTTACTTGACTTTACAGCAATACTTTCAGGTCACCTTGTATTGTCATCATGCTTGACCGCACACCAAACAGCCAGCCACTCTCTACGGCACTTGGAAAAAAGCACTTTTAAGCAAATTAAAATTTAAAACAACAGCATCAAGTTGAAGCTGATGTCCTGATGATGTACGACAAAATAACCAAGCTTTTGTCGGTTCGTTCGTTGTTCCTTGCCTTTGTAAATATTAACATATATTTGGGTCCAAAGTAAATATGACCCAAGAGTGAAATTTATTTACATTTTCGTTCATTAATGTTTCTATAATGTCACACACACTCGCACACACACACATTCATACACACTAACACTACTACACTGACACACAGTGGCACACACAGGCTAGCCTTAACACATTCGCCTTTAAATAGCTGAATACTCTTAAGTCAAAATAACAACAAAAACAAGCAAAAAAAAACCAGCAAATCTTCTAATAAACTCGTACGTAAGGGTTAAAAACCTTTACGTAGCGTGTAGTTATGCGTTGATAATAATTGAAATGTATTTTAATAAGTTTAGCCTATGTATGTATGTTTGGCCAATGTTGGTAAGCGCGAGCTTTATCCATTCTGTGCATCTCGCATCATAATCTTCATATTGAATGCCCCAGAGTATCCTGGTTGGGTGTAGTAATTCATTAAGTTTACTTGCATATTTAATAGGGAACCGGTTTCTATTGTATTGAGTGGGTGTGTGGGCGGGTTGTTTGTTGACCTTCTACTAAGCACGCATGCGAAAACAAACACATGCTTTAATCTGCCAAATTTGTGATAAGCGAGAATCTTGCATGCGTCTTAATAAAGAAACGAAGGTCGAAAAATTTAGCTTTTTGAAATCTATTGATTTTTTAACCCTTTCATGGTGTTACTGTGGGTTAAGAACATTGATTAAAGTTAAATCTGCTAACAAAAGATGGTTTAGTTGGAGCTCAATACTGATGGTAAGACCACTAAGAACTTTTCTTAAATTTATAAGAATTTTGGGCACTCAAATTTTTTATTCAATACCAATGTTTTTAAAGTAAGGCATGGTTAAAAAATAATTTATCAAATTTAAAGCATGATAACTTTTAACGTAGAATACGTTATACGGGAGTGTTAATCTGGAGCACAAAATTTTGAGAAAATGTTTGTCACTTTCATTATAAGTTTTTAATACTTTATGCATGCATTGAAGAAAATTCAAGTATGCTCGTAACATATTTAATATTTCTTCTTTTGATTTGTATTTAAATAATCATATTGCTACATATAATTTTTTTGATTCTATAAGTAAATCAAAATTTAACTCCTTCAAATTTTGTATTAATTTTCATATGCTTTGTATTTTATGTATTATAACATCATGTGTAAGAGCAGTACGATATCTGTGTGTTCATCACAGAACCAGTGTGAGAAACGTACGCACATATTCCATACAAGCAAGCAGCAACAGAATCGCACACGTACACACATATTCCGACAAGCAGCAACAGCATCGCACTCTGTTCTCTTGCAGTTGCAACCTTAGTTCTTATAATTCTCATTTCGTTTTTCTGCAAGAGTTGTATAAGAGGGATATTTGGCCGTACGTATTAGCCTGCTCAAATAATGCAATTTTGTCAGGTAGAGTGACAACTCGACATTTTCCCACCAAAATGTCGTACCGATTGTCATTCGCCTGCATATTTTGCCTTATAAGTTTGCTTTTTTTTTTTTTGTTTTTTCTTAAAATATACTTTTTTTATTTTTTTTTTTAACCAATTTTTAGTAAATAATTTGTAATTTTTATAAATTTCAAGCGAAGAACTTGTTTGTTTTCAGTCATTTTGTTTTTGTATTTTTTTATTATTTAAGCTTAGGTAATATCGCGAAGGCGCGGGTTCAATTCCGGCGGCTGGCATGATTTTTTTTTTCAATTTCGCATTATTTATTATTTTTTTTAAACAATTTTTTAATAAATAATTCTATAAATAAAATTTTGAGCAAAAAATTTACTTCTTTGCAGTCATTTTATTTTGTTTTATTATTTAAGCTTAGGAAGTTAATATGTATTGTCTGTGCAAATGTTTAGAGTACATTTTATTTTAATTTTTTACCATTTCTTGCAAATAATTTAATTTATTTTATACATTTTATCAGTTTTTTTTAATAATACTTACTTTTAAATGAAATAATTTTTTTTTAAATAATGCAACCATTTGAGGAAAAAAAATTATAATTCAATTAAACATCCATGCGAAATCATCATAAAAATTAAAAATAAAATTTACTCTAAGCATATGCACATATATATTAACCACCTAAGCTTAAATAATAAAACAAAATAAAATGATTGCAAAGAAGTAAATTATTTGCTCAAAATTTTATTTATAGAATTATTTATTAAAAAATTGTTTAAAAAAAATAATAAATAATGCGAAATTGAAAAAAAAAATCATGCCAGCCGCCGGAATTGAACCCGCGCCTTTGCGATATTACCTAAGCTTAAATAATAAAAAAAAACAAAAACAAAATGACTGAAAACAAACAAGTTCTTCGCTTGAAATTTATAAAAATTACAAATTATTTACTAAAAATTGATTAAAAAAAATAATAAAAAAATGTATATTTTAAGAAAAAAAAAATCATGCCAGCCGCCGGAATTAAACCCACGCCTCCGCAATCATATCCAATGAAATTTAATTTTGCGAAAAAATGCCAGCTTCATAGAAATTAAACAAAATTGCGAAAAAGTGCATTGTTGCAAATTTTCGCTATTTTTGTTGATAGAAATGGCAATTACAAACACAATCACAAAATTTAAATGATTTGTGATCTTCGCAACAAGAAGAAAACCTGTTTTTCTGAGTAGCGCAACATGTTTCACGATTTTATCAAAAACACAACATGTTTCACTTCTCGATGGCCCGTCAGGTTCGCTCACGAAATTCTGTTAAAATAACATTTTGGAGGTCTTCTCTTTTTATGTTTTTGTCATAAGCAGAAAATGAAAAAATTTTTATGAATAACAATGTTAGCAAGGTTGCATAGAAGCTGCGTAAAGCCTTAAACAGTGCGTAACTAAACAAGCGTTTAAAGGTTGTTTAAGGAAATCTATTGAATAAGGCTGTTAATGACTAACGTATTCTACGTCTGACCTATGCGCCCGTGTTATCTAACACAGGCTTGAGCGTTTTTTTATTTTAAGGATTAGATAGTTAATTTTTCTGTCACAAGTAAGAAATGAAGTGAAGTTTTTTACAAAATTGTGATTATACTTCAATATTTTATTGTGTTGCAAATGTCCGCACCTTCTTCTTGATACCTCACATCAGTTTTTGTCCAGACCTCTATTGAAGATTTTGGTGACTTGCAGCCATTTTCTTCCGAATTGCTTCCACTTAATCCGGGAGAAATGGCGAGAGGAATCTCGTGCTTCTTATACAAAGGTAAAAGAAGCTTGTTTGAGCACTTTTCAATGTAGATATTAACATTTATAGATTCAGCTGTAATATATGGTTTACTTTTCAAGCCACAGGAAAAGATTGCCTGCCAAAGCATGTATTTTTTTTCAAACTTGTCAATCTTCTGAGACTTGGAAGATTTTTACACCTCTTTTTGTACATAAACACCTCTCTTTTGGGTAAACTTTTACACCTCCTTTTGTACGTGTGACATAAAAAGTTTTCCCCGGAAGTTGCGAAAAGTCTGCTTTCACATATGTCTCATCATCGGGTATGGGCACCACTACATTTAAAGCTTCTGTGTTGTTTCTGTGTTTGTCTTTTGTCTTTGATTTGTTGTTGCTTTTTGTGTTGCTACATAAGCTTTTGCTCTCAATTCTTACACTCAACGCTCCCAGAGCGCTCTCTGTCCATAGCTGCTCATCATCCATAAGGATGCATCTCTGACAGCCACTCAGAAGCTCAGACAAAATTTATTTAAAAAAATTTTTCTTTACATACATTCCTTATATACATGTTCCGAAGCACAACGCAATCATATTAATACATAATATGTCCAATCACAACCAATGCTAATAATCGCATACTTTCCACTTAAATTTCGGCATATTCGAGAGGAAGAGCTCTCCAAATGCGTTGAATTTCTCGGGAATGCTGTTTTAAAGTATAGGTGGGTCTCCCTCGAAGCTTCTGCTTGATGTAGCCCCCGACGTTTTGGATGGGATTAGCATCAGGTGCAGGCCAATCTAATGTGATGATGCCTTTTTCGCGTTTCCAGTGGGTGCAGAGGCGGCATGGTGTTTGGGGTCACTGTCCTCCTACAGAATCCAGTCTTCGTTTTTGATTATAAATTGGCATTTGGCAGTCAATCATTTTTGATTATAAATTGGCATTTGGCAGTCGGTAATGAAGCCTTCTCATAAATTTTGACCATTCTGCCAGCATTAAGGTTCTCGGTAAAGAGAGGCAAAGTACCGAAACCCTTTTTTGAGAAGCATCCCCAAAGATGAATTTTAATGAGATGTTTAACGGTGCACTGAACAGAATTACTTGACGACGAAGACCAAGACCGCGGTACGATCGAATAACCCCAAACAGAAGATTCATCGGAGAAGAGTACGTTACTCCAACCGCGATCAATGTTTTCTGTTGCCCAAGTCATTCTTTTAGTAACATGTTTTTTCGACAACAGTGGTTTCTTCATTGTGCTTCGCCATTTCAAATTATTTGAACGCAAATGGTTACAAATAGTTACGTGCGATATATTTAGACCAGTGTCGGGCAAAATTGAAAAACCTATTCACATGTGATTGAGCTAGATTTGCTGCCGACGTCAATGTTTTCACATGTACAGTGTTGCCAGAATGGCAGTTTTGCCTGCAAATGACAGTTTTTTAAACTCTGTGCAGGTTGGCAGTTTTTCTAAGAAAAATACAGTTTTTCCATTATTAATGCAGTTTTTAAGGGTAAAATGCAGTTTTTGTGAAAATATAAAATCTTATGTAGTTTTCATAAATTCTCTTTATCAAAACATCATTATGGTTCAATTACTTCTTTAAAGCAGACCTGCTTTAAACTTTAGAAGCAGCTTCAGCCAACTTCACGCATTTAACATTGAACATAAACGAACCTCACTTCTCTATTTGCGCCAATTTGCGTGTTTTCATTTGAAGGCTGCAAGCCTTGTGGATCCTGGGAGGAAAATAAGTACTTGAAAGGTTGGATTAGTGCGACAAATAGAAATTCCAGCCCTCTCAAAAAAAAAAAAAAAATTATTATTGTTCAAGCTTTGACGTATCAAAAACTATGATACAAATATGTAATAGTGATATGTATAACTAAAGCAAATAATAATATACATATATAAAAAAAAAACATTAAAAATACTTGAATTACTTATCTTAAAATGATCTGAAATGTGAATAAAATAGCAGAAGTTTTTTATATATTATATACAACAATTTTATATACAAATGAATTTGTTTTATTTCTGTTTTTAATAAAAAAATTACAGAAAATGCTTAACAAATAGTTTTTTAGAATGGCAGTTTTTGTGTTCAAAATGCAGTTTTTTTCTTCAGATATGGCAGTTTTTTGTAAAAAAAATCTGGCAACACTGCACATGTACACAATAAAAATTTCGTGTGGCGTACGAACAGTAGCCGAGTTATGACTTTGGTTCGTGCTTATGAGAAGCTGTGAGCTTAATTTTGCTATTCAAATCATGTCAGTTGACGTTAAGCATTCAAGAAGGCAAGAACTCGCTTCTGCTCGCTTCGCAACTACAGAGAGAAAAATGTTTAATGATAAATGGATGCTAGATTTCTTTTTTATAGAAAATACAAACGCTGTAGCGCAATGTCTTATATGCGAACGCACTGTTTCTCGTTCCGTATTGATGTATGTGCAAAGGCATTACTCGGTTTGTCACGCACAATTCAATTTAATTTTAGGAGAAGAACGAAAACTAAAGCTTTTCGAATTAAAAGCTAAATATTTTTTAAGGTTTATTGCTGATGATTTTAATCAAAATATAAATAATTCTTATATTCATCATAATATTTCTTCATTACAATTTAAAAAGGCATCCTATGCTGTGTCATTGGCCTTGGCAAAAAAATGCCGACCGTATGAAGATGGTATGTTTTTTAAAGAATTAAGTCAGGTTGTTTTCAGTTTTTTTGGGGAGCAAGGAAATGAAATGCAACAAATTGTAGAACAAATACGTTTATCCAGACGAACAATAACTCGCCGAACGGAAGTTATTTGTAAATATTTATATTTTACCACTAAGCAAAGGTTATTAAACTGCAAATTTTTTTCTATATGTCTTGACGAGAGCACGGACATAAATAACTTAAGCGTATTAATCATATGTGTTAAGTCAGTTGATGAAAACTTACAAACAACAGAGGAAATACTCTCCGTTGTTTCAATGCATGGGCATGTTACAGGCGAAAACCTCTTTAAAATACTACAACAAAATGTTTTTTCACTTTTTAACAAAAAAAAGTTGACTGCGATTTGTACTGATGGAGCCAGAGTGATGACTGGAAAAAATCAAGGGCTGATAGGTTGGTTAATGAATAATATAAAAATTCCAGCTTTTCATTGCATTATCCATCAGCAGTCGCTTTTTTCGAAAGAGTTAAACCTTTCCTATGTAATGGAAATAGCCATCAAAATTATTAATGCAATTCGAGGGGGGCATAATGCATTACGGCACAGAAAATTTAAAGATTTTCTCGATGAACTTGATGCCGAGTTTGGTGATTTAATTTTGTTCACAGAGGTTCGTTGGCTTAGCCGTGGTAGGAGCTTGCAACGCCTTTTTGATTTCAGGAATGAAGTTTTACTGTTTTTGGAACAAAATTTCTTTTCAAAATCGGATGATTTAATTTCAAATCTTAAGAATAAAGATTTTTTTATTAGACTTAGCCTTTTTATGCGACCTTACTCTTTTATTAAATCAATTAAATCTGTCACTGCAGGGTAAAAACAGACATATTTTTGAGCTAGTGCCTATTGTAGAACACTTTGAGCGCAAACTAAATATTTTAATAATTCAATTAAAAAATAATGATCTGTCCAATTTGGATAAAACCAGGATAATATGGTCAGATAATTTAAATTTTAATAAATTAATAGACTATACAAGGATTGTTGAAGAGTTATTAATAAATTATAACAAAAGATTTCAAGATTTTCAGATAATTAAAACCGCAATTGAATTGCATAACAATCCTTTAATTTGCAAAATTAACGACCAACCAACAGAAATACACGCAGAGCTAACAATGCTGCGCAATGATATAAGCCTTCCCTTGGAAATGGGTCAACATTTTTGGAAACAGGTAAGAGAGGAAACATATCCAAATATTAAACATGAAATCTTCAAAATATATTCTATGTTCAGTTCCTCATACGATTGCGAGGTTGGATTTTCAACCCTCAAAATTATCCAACATAAATTTAGAAACCGTTTATCAGATGAACATATCTCAGATTTACTGCGCATTAAAAGTTATGAAGGCAACATAAATATAGACGATATAATAGAATTTGAAAAGTTACTATAAAAATAATAATAATAATAATAATAATAATAATAATGATAATGATAATAATAATTATAATAATAATAATAATAATAATAATAATAATAATAATAATAATAATAATAATGATAATGATGATGATGATGATGATGATGATGATGATGATGATGATGATGATGATGATGATGATGATGATGATGATGATGATGATGATGATGATGATGATGATGATGATGATGATGATGATGATGATGATGATGATGATGATGATGATGATGATGATGATGATGATGATAATAAAATAATAAATAATAATAATAATGATAAATAATAATAATAATAATAATAATGATAATAATAATAATAATGATAATGATAACAATAATAATGATAATGATAATAATAATGATAATAATAATTATAATAATGATAATAATAATAATTAAAATAATAAAAAATGATAATAATAATTATAATTATAAATCATAATAATTACAATTATATAAATAAAACATAAAAAAAATGCATTTTATTTACAGTGTAAATAAAACCAGCACTGTCGCTCTCTCATGGACACAGACACAAGCTTGCATGTTTATGTATTGTTTTGCCCGACACTGATTTAGACCATTTTGCCTCAATTTCGCTTGCCCTTGACGGAAGCTGAAGCCAGTATTCCGCGAAAACAAACTCACTATAATTTTTTTTCTTACTTCTTCTTTACTGGCTTCCATTTTACAAACTACGCAACTTTAAACCAAAATAGCACCAAGAAATCATTTTTAGAACTTTAGTCGTCACCTGTCCAAGTTTTACAGGGTTGCCATTTGAAAAAAAAAAAGTAAGGTAGTTTTAATTTTGTAAAAATTATTTCTGGACCATGCCTTAAAATCCCCAGCTAATGTTCGTTAAGATTAACGTCGTAAAGTTTAGATTATTACTACTCCGGCAGCATCTTGAATTCATATCCTTCAATAAAACAAATTCGAATTATTTGTTAAAAAAAGACGAATCTATACTATTGCTCGGAAAACCTTATCTGATACTAGGCAAGGGACTACTGATATCCCTCTTGAGCTCTCGAGTTTAAGAAAATTCAAAAGTATTTGAAAAATTTAAATTAATATATTTCATTAAGAAACAAACAAACCTTACAATATTATTAAAGATTAAGCTTCCAAGTCTTTTTATATAAACTTTTAGACATCATAATTCATTTATTTTCGAAGATGCACATGAGTAAAGGCTATGCCTAAAAGTATGACACGGTCAAGGTTAACCTTGACACAGGGTGCATCATAAGTAGATAAGAACTCAGTTACTAATGTAAAAGCGTTCTCTCTGTCAAAATAAACTTCTGGGTAACTTTGTCGGCATATTGGCAGTATAAGTAGGACCTAAGTAGCTTTAGTGCATCACAGTGAAAAGTCATGCAAGACTATTGATGAGTTTGTGTAGCGGCCAACGAAACACTCTGTCTAGTCTGCTATATGATTTGCTCTATACATAGCCGTTGTTGTTGTTGTTGGTTGTTGCTTTCATTGTCTTTATGTTGTCTTCTTGTAAACATGGCCTAAAGCTCAAATTTGTTTTCATCTTTATTAAATTCAAATTGAAAATATCGTTTGTACAAGACACTTGTGTATTGAAAGTTTATCACCAAGCAATGTAAGATGGAAAAAGCCAACTGAGCCGCTAAATGTTACAAATATTCCGCAGTACAAGTCACTCCTTACGGAGTATGCGTATAGGGAACATAAAGCTTGTCACTTCTTTTGTAACGCCCATAAGTAGGCGTGAGAAGTATATTAAAGTATTATATTATTAATCAGCATCACCACCTAGTCGAAAACCAAAATCAAAGTAGAATAAAAATTTAAATTATAATGGCTGCCTTTTAAGTTTTGCACCTCCGCAACCAGATAAATTTTAACAGTTTCATTCGAAAATTTGCCATTTTATAAACGCATAAACGTACTTACAACGTTTTAGTGTCTGTGTGATTATTGTGTCAAAAACTACCTCAAATATCATCCAACGTGCACTATTTCTGCAGAACTATTATTCTGCAACGGAAGTTAGGATAACTACAAAAACAATGTTGACATCACAAAGTTTTAACGTCCGGTCACTCTATATTTTTCACGGCCAAACTTGGCGTATTTATGTCCGTCATCAAGCCGTGGAGAAAGCCGCTACAAAATCACAAATTTATCAATCAAACAACGGCGTTGCATGGAATTATTACTCAATGATGAGTATAGGCACGGACATGTAATGTTATGAAATGAACTTACAGCAAAAATAAAAAAATAAATTTAATGACGCCAGGTGGTGGAGGTAGCAGCTTAACATATGCAACAAAAATACAAAATTGTTGCATGGAATTATTACGCGCTGACTAGAGTGATACAAAAAATTTTAATTCAGGACAGTAAAGAATGCTTCTTTGATCTTAAAACGAAAATGAAAAAAAAATTTTTGGAGCGAAAATACCAAGGCATAATACAGTAAAAATACAACAACAATAATAAAACGTTGCATGGAATTTTAACTTCGTGACTATTAATGCTACGGTAAATTTTAAAGAACAGCACTAAAACCGAAGTTTTCGGTCACATGATAAAAATAAAAAAAATTAATAGCATCATGATGTACCCCCTTTGCATAACAATGCACCCAATGCAATAGAAAAAGCAACAGAAAAAAAAATTAAAAAACATTAAATAAAAATTAAGGAAATTAAGGACAATAATTAAGACAAGGATTTGAATAAGGGTTAGAACGCGAATAAGAAAAAGGATGCGGGCAAGGAATTGCACAAAGATTAGGATCAGGAATAATATAAAAATTAGGACAAAGATTTGGACTAAGATAAAAGTATGGAATTGGGTAAGGCTAAGAACATGAATTCTAATAATGATTGGGAAAAGGATTCGGATAAGGACAATTACAAAGATTAAGACACACCTAAAACAATATTTAGGACAAGATTGGGAAAAGGCTCAGGACGAGGAATGGAAGAAGGAACAAAACAAGGATTTGGTCACAATTGGGAGATTGGGAGATTGGGCCAAGATTTATACATAGATTGAGAAAAGAAGCTGTATAGGATAAGCGTTTGGTCAAGCAAAAGGACAATTATTAGAACAAATTTAAGAGTAAGGTCAAGGATGAGCACTAGTTTGGGTCCAAAGGAAAGGATAGCGATAAGAATAAGGACAAGGATAAACAGAAGTACACGATACAGCCAACTTTTTTAGTTTTTGTTGGTTGATCTGAGTTGTTGAGTAATAAAATAAATGATAATGACCTTTGTAGGTAAATTATTCAAAAATAATTCCAAGTAGCGTTTGTGGTAGAATTAACCATAACAACTTTGTTGCATGTGCGCTACGTTACATGTAACAGTTATAGAGTTAGTTACGTTACGTTACGTTACGAAGTTACATTGTGCCGAACAGTGGCGGATCTACATACGGGCTGAAAGGGCTTTACACCTCCCTTGGAGAATTTTTTGTATGGGAAAAAATAAAATAAGCCCTAAATGCCGTTTCAGCCCCCCCCCCCTTGGGCTACAAAACTGCTCTCTAAGCCCCCTCTGGTGCGCCTCTGGTGCCGAACTCACGACTGATTGCTAAAAATTTCTTGATATATCGAATAACTATTCAAAAATAATGCCGCCAAAGGGATGGCCGTGGACGAACACTTTAACATTTAGATCGTTTGATGACAACTTCACGAGCCGTGAGGGACGTGGGTCAAGTCCCATCTGACACAGAATATTTTTTCATTTTAAATTATTTTTTATTATCGGTCGTCACATCTCTGCAGACAATTGCAAGCCGCAGAGAGTAAATAAAGCCACGAAAAGCCTCTTGAGAACGTTAGCCGTTCGAAGTCGGCATAAAACTAGATCAGTTCTCGATCATTTATAAAGGGAAGAGGGCTGGGTTGTGAACCGGGTTTTGTTTTTAGGCTCTAACTTTAAAGACTAAAATTAAAAGACTAACTTTTAATAAAGATATGAAATAATCCAAGATACCGTTGGAAAGGTGAACATATAACGCAACTTTTTTATGCAGACAGATTAGAGTTTTTAATTAAAATTTAACTTTCTACTTTCAATTTTCTAAAGACATGATTTTTGGCTCTTTCAAAAAAGTGGCTGGGTTGTGAACCATCTGGCAAATCCCAATAAAAGTCGGAAAATTCGAAGTCAAACACCAATAATTTTATAATAAGTTGAGATTTTATTTATTCAGAAGGCCTCAAGATGCAAAATAAGTTATAATGATGTCACTTAGACTAAATAAAAACTTTTTAACAAAAAAAAAAACCGACTTCAAAATCACTACAAAGTAAAAAATTATTTTAAATAATTTTTCCTATTCATTTCTTGGTCATATTTTAAAAGCTATTTATATGTATTATAATATTGGAAATCTTATAATTTTCATTTTTTCTATTTTGTTTTATTATCATCAATATATTAATTGCTTTATGAACATAAAAGCTTTGAAGTCGGCGCTTGTCTTACTATGTCGAAATCTTTTTATTTTAATTTTTTCTAATTTGTTTTATCATAAAAATATTATTAACTTTATGAATATAAAAGCTTCTCAGCGATTTTTTTTCTTTCCATTGGCAATTTTTGAGTACGCTGAATGTAGCCAATGTGTTCCATGCATTATTTGTGCAGCTGTTACACACTATGTCATATTCAATATGAGCTTTACAAGCTCACCCAAACCAGTTTAGTGAGAATTTTAATGTGTACAAAGCTTTTAAAATTACTACAGTGTCACCAAGGCACGAAATAGTGCACGGATGGTAAAAGATCATGATTGTGTGTCAAAGATGAGCGCCGACTTCAAGCTTTTATGTTCATAAAGCAATTAATATATTGATGATAATAAAACAAAATAGAAAAAATGAAAATTATAAGATTTCCAATATTATAATACATATAAATAGCTTTTAAAATATGACCAAGAAATGAATAGGAAAAATTATTTAAAATTATTTTTTACTTTGTAGTGATTTTGAAGTCGGTTTTTTTTTTTGTTAAAAAGTTTTTATTTCTTCCTTTTTAGAGAATATGAAATATTCTATGTAATAGTATTTTTGAGGAATATTTCAAACATGAAAGTTTGTTCTTAAAAAATGTATTTTATTAATTCCTGAAAGTTTGTTGGGTATTTTCCATTTCTGTTTCTTTACAATTTTTAGTGCCACTTCCTTTCTATAATCCCACTCACTTTATTTACCGTACCTTATAATGATTCTAGCTAGCCCTGTGCCAAATTTCAGTTTCCAAGTATCAATATTAACCGTAATATAGTACTTTCTTGTGTACAATCCCGCTCACTTTTTTAATGATTCTACCTACCTATCTACCTGCATACCAAATATTAATACGCTAGTGTCAATATTAACAAAGATATAGTATTTTTATAATATTGACACGCCCCTTTGTTGAATAACGCCCACTTTTTTTCCGTAATTTGCAGTAACTGTACCTACCCATGTACTAAATTTCAGCACCCTAGTGTCAATATTATTCGAAATATAGTGTGTTTCTAATATTGCCACACCCATTTCTTGAATAACGCCCACTTCATTTACAGTGATTTTTAAAAATTGTGTCTACTCCTGTACTAAATTTCAGTACCCTTGTGTCAATACTATTCGAGATACAGTGTTTTTCCAATATTGCCACACCCCTTTGTCAAATAACGCCCACTTTATTGACTGTAATTTGTAATAACTATGCCTACCCATGCACTAAATTTCAACACCCTAGTGTCAATAATATTCGATATATAGTGTGTTTCTTATATTGCCACACCCCTTTGTCGAATAGCGCCCACTTTCTTTACAATAATTTTTTAAAATTGTCTCTACTCCTGTACTAAATTTCAGTACCCTAGTGGCAATACTATTTGAGATACAGTGTTTTTTTTATATGACCACACCCCTTTGTCAAATAACGCCCACTTTATTGATCGTAATTTGTAATAATTGTGTCTACCTCAGTGTTTTACTTTAAAGTTCAGTACCCTAGTGTCAATATTAACTGAAATACAGTGTTTTTCTTATATTGACACGCCCCTTTGTCGAATATCGCCCACTTTTTTAAAAAAGGACCTCCGCGTTCATGATATCTATCTGTTGACAAAAAATTACGGAAATCGGGCAAGTGCTTTAGAAGTTATCGATGTACATACATTTAAAAAAAAAAAAAAAAAAAAACCGGACAAACGAACGAAATTGAGAACCTCCTCCTTTTTGAAGTCGGTTAAAAATCGAAATGAATGGAAGTGTTCAATCACAATTTTCTTCATCTTCATCCAAATCGGTGTCGCAATATTTGCATGTGAAATACAAACGCCTTCCCATATTGGCGCACTTCAAGTGAATAGGCCGGCCACATGTGTTGCATTCAATGGAGTTCTTAGGTGTCAGTTCTTTAGGCACAAACCTCAAACAAATAGTGCAAAAATTAATATCCCTCATCAGATGGTTTTGATGGTTCTTTTGCCTTAGGACGCTTGGATGGTGCTGGTTGCGCCTTCTTCAGTTTTGCTTTTGCTGGTGATTTTGACTTTACTACTGTTTTTCCCTGCTTCAGATCAACAATTTTATCTGGAAAAGTCATCTTGCAGCTCTCCATTGCCTTTCGCAAAGTTTTCTCAGTCGATTTTCAAACACGATGTCTGTCGCTGACACGAGCAATACATCTGTACACTTCGATGTAACTGCAAAAATTGAGTCATGTCGAAAGATAAATTTTGCAAGAAAAAACGTAATGGTTCACAATCCAGCCCTCTCCCCCACAATATTTAAAGCTCGATCAAAGTCTTTTTAAGGGCCGAAGTGACCAATTTCATTCCTTTTTTAAATCAAACTTAATTTATTTCGCATGTTATATAAAGACCGTCTTTCTTGGGTATCCATTTTTTTCAAGCCATCCAGTACCAACTGAAATAAATACTTCTATCTCTTCGTGTCACATCTTTTTATCCAGATTTTAAAAGAATTATTTTAAATAAAGTAAGATTTCGTTCCTGATATGGCAAGTGCTGATCTGTGCTCTAGAAAGAGTTTCCCAAAGGATATCAATGATATTTGAAGGAAAGTTTAAATCGTTAACATGCACAAACTCACACCTGATACACAGCAGTTTAAACAACATTTCCACGTATAATAGTAGAATTTTAACCTCATGTTTTGGAATGTTTGAATTTAATAGGATTTGAACACCGTTCAGTGTGCAGTGTAATTGTATCGACAAGTTGGCATGCCACATGTGTGGGGCTGTACGTGAGTGACTGACTCTTTATAGAAAATCATGCTGAATAACTAAATGAAACTGACTCCGCATCTGGCGCTAGTTGCTGTACCACAAACATCCTCAAGTGGAGTGGGGCTCAGCTGTCAATAAAAACACACTCGTGCCTACACACGTCGTATACATAAAGCCTCTTCTTTACACAATTTGGAAATTGACATTTGGTAATAGAGCATAAAATGAGTTAATTTGCCGTATAGTTCACACCAAAAACATGTTGTTTCAACCAAGAATCTGTTGTGTATTTAAAATTATTGTTGTTTTCAAGTTTGAGTTTAATTAATTGTCTACAGGTATGTATGTGTGGTGGTTAAGTGTATCATGGTGTGTGTGACTGTGTGTGTGTGTTTGCTGAATTAGATTTAGTGTTTGTATTTGTGGTTAATTACTTCATCATCCGCAATTAAGTGCATGGTTTACCAATGCTACCAACACCTGTTGGTTCGAATCCTGCCAAAATTGAACAAAGCATTTACAGTAAGTTAGAAATATTTCCGGTTTTTTCTATTTCTTCAAAGGAAAAAGCAACATCAATATTTTCATATCCGCTGCTCTGAACTGTCTGTGCTATCACTTTAATAACATCACAACCAATCAAGCGTTTTAATCCGCAACTTTATCCGGCGTTGAAAGGAAATCTGATTTCCGCCAACATCTTTGAATAATAATAATATCCGCAAGAAAATTACAACATCCGCTGCATATCAATTTTAGCCAAAAGCGGCCAATGCGGGGATATAGAAAAAAAAAACACTAAAAGACCCACAACAACGCAGTCACACTTAAATATGTTTACACTAGTTATAATATATTCAGCAATGTGAGGGCTGCACTAGGCGATTATCTTGTCCAATATTTTGCACCAATAACATCATCACCATCAGGCGTTGCCACTGACACTGATCCAGCGTGATGAAAGCTGAGCAAAAAGCGTGACCCATCAATGCCAATGCTGGAGAAAAAAAAATGTATTGAAAAAAGAAAGCATTGGATTAGTGCAGGCAACTTTGTGTTTCTTGCATGTTTTGAAGGAGCTCAAGCTGGGCGCTACAAGTGAATACATAAATAGGTCTGTTAAGGAAATCAATACGCTGGCTTGGGTTTTGCTCTTTTTTTTTTGTGCTACAAGGATAATTAACTTTGTTGCAAACATTACATTCACACATACATTTAGTTCATTCGCTGCATATTAATAGAGCTAATGTGGCAGCATGAAATAAGCTGGTATTTGTGAGAACTCTATTTTCACTATTCATGCTTCGTCACTTGTTGGGGTCTTAATGTCGATATATCCTAGACGTTAATGGAATAGTTAAGCAAGCAATAAATATTAGGTAGAAGGATTAAATTTCTGCCAATGACATTGCCATGATATTTTTATAGCGGGAAGGGGTTGATTTTTAAGTACAAAAATTAATTTATACCCTTTTAATATGTCGTATTTCAATGGAGTGCATTTCCACTGAACTGGATAGTCAAGGTTATACTCATACCTAAAGTCGGGAGGCGGGGTCGTTAACCAACTACAAGCCTCACATCAATTGAAATTAAAACCCTGGAATGAATTCTAGAGATTGAAGCGGCTGTCTCTAATGGGACACACTTTGGCCAATTTGACCATTATGTTATCCAGAAGATAACTTTTCCTACTCTATTTAAACTAGTTAGAGCTACTTATGCTACTACATTTATTTCGGGAATAAATATATGTAAATATAAATAATAAATAAAGGGTGTTCTATTCAGACGCGTGGTACATTGATTTTGAATAAAACGCAAAAGGTTCGGAATTTTTCCAAACATTTTATTTCCTTCGAAAGGTCACACATTAGGATTATGTGTGAAGAATTATTTTGCAAATATGTGCACTGCGGCTATATTTTCGATGACATTTTGCAGTATGGCCTCCGGATTGGCCCGAATCACCGATATAATATTGCTTTTCAAGTCTGGAGTCATCTTCAGATCATTGACATAGACTTTATCCTTCGTGTAGCCCCACAAAAAAAGTCTAACGGTGTCAAATCGCATGATCTGGGTGGCCAATTCACATCACCGTGACGTGAAATTACACGGTTCGGCAATTTGCGACGCAAAAAGTCCAAATTGAGGCAAATTGTGTTTGGTGTAGCTCTGTCCTGTTAAAACCATATATCATCCAGACCCTAAGCTTCAACCTCCGGCACAAAATAGTCTTCCAACATAGATTGCCGTCTAGAAATAAAATCTAAGGAACTAAAGAAGGAACTAAAAATATTCACCACATAAACCAACATGCAGCACTCCATTTTACCGAAATTAAACGACCGAACTATCCAGCAATCCGAAATATCTGAGAGTCATACAAGATTCTAAGCTAAACTTAGAAAACCAAAACTGAAGATGAAGTTAAAAACATAGCATTTTACGTCTACAAAAAGACTCGTGAAAATCTTGAAATCTTGATATAACGGAAGGTATCTTGACATCACATCAAGTAATAATTAGTGAGTGCTACAACTGAAGAAGCAAACTACCACTATACTATCCCTTAACTTTGAAAAGGACATTCCCATGTGGAATGGAACGGAAATGTCACTTTTCTGGAAAATAAGACGTTAAAGGTTAGTCAATTAACTTTTGTCATCGCTAATGTTTATTACGTTCGGTAATGTTGTGGCGTCCGTGACGTAGTTGGTTAAAGTGCGTGATCTCTATGTCAACGAACCTGGAGACCCGGTTTCGAATCCCAGCAGCGACAGAAAATTATTTGAATTAAAATGATTTTTCTGTACGGCCGCCACCTCTCTGCAGACAATGGCAAACCTCAGAGAGTAATCAAAATGCCATGTAAAGCTTCTTGAGAACAAGAACATTCCGTTCATTGCCGTTCGGAGTCGGCGTTAACCCTGTAGGTCCGGTTCTCGGTCAATTGTGTACAAACTTAATAACACGCACAACACAATTGATCCTAAGATGCTAGGTCAAAGTCCTTTCAAGGGCTGAAATGGCCAGTTATTTATTTTTTATTTTTTAAGGTCCGTAGTTCGAATACTTTTTGGCAAAGAACATTTTTTCATTGTCTGTAGAAGAGTTAAAAGCCAAAAAAATAAATGCCAAAAGCATCTCGACCAGACGAGTAATTGTCTATTGAGTCCGTTGTCTCTGAACACCATACAATCAGCTCGAAAAACCTCGTCATACTTGCAGTTCGAGCAGTGATTGCTTTCTCTGAAGTCAAATATATCATGGGGTCGTTTAAAAAAGTTAAAGAACACAGTGCAAATGCGTAGTCCTCTTACGGGTTGGTTGTAGAGAAATACAAATATTGGACTACGATCAGTGTAGAATTAAAATTAGAATTAGAATTAGAATTAGAATTAGAATTAGAATTAGAATTAGAATTAGAATTAGAATTAGAATTAGAATTAGAATTAGAATTAGAATAAGAATTAGAATTAGAATTAGAATTAGAATTAGAATTAGAATTAGAATTAGAATTAGAATTAGAATTAAAATTAGAACTAGAATTAGAATTAGAATTAGAATTAGAATTAGAATTAGAATAAGAATTAGAATTAGAACTAGAATTAGAATTAGAATTAGAATAAGAATTAGAATTAGAATTAGAACTAGAATTAGAACTAGAATTAGAATTAGAATTAGAATTAGAATTAGAATTAGAATTAGAATTAGAATTAGAATTAGAATTAGAATTAGAATTAGAATTAGAATTAGAATTACAATTACAATTACAATTACAATTACAATTACAATTACAATTACAATTACAATTACAATTACAATTACAATTAAAATTACAATTAGAATTAGAATTAGAATGAAAATTTAGAATTAGAATTAGAATTAGAATTAAAATTAGAACTAGAATTAGAATTAGAATTAGAATTAGAATTAGAATTAGAATTAGAATAAGAATTAGAATTAGAACTAGAATTAGAATTAGAATTAGAATTAGAATTAGAATTAGAATTAGAATTAGAATTAGAATTAGAATTAGAATTAGAATTAGAATTAGAATTAGAATTAGAATTAGAACTAGAATTAGAATTAGAATTAGAACTAGAATTAGAATTAGAATTAGAATTAGAATTAGAATTAGAATTAGAATTAGAATTCGAATTAGAATTAGAATTAGAATTAGAATTAGAACTAGAATTAGAATTAGAATTAGAATTAGAATTAGAATTAGAATTAGAATTAGAATTAGAATAAGAATTAGAATTAGAATTAGAATTAGAATTAGAATTAGAATTAGAATTAGAATTAAAATTAGAACTAGAATTAGAATTAGAATTAGAATTAGAATTAGAATTAGAATAAGAATTAGAATTAGAACTAGAATTAGAATTAGAATTAGAATAAGAATTAGAATTAGAATTAGAACTAGAATTAGAACTAGAATTAGAATTAGAATTAGAATTAGAATTAGAATTAGAATTAGAATTAGAATTAGAATTAGAATTAGAATTAGAATTAGAATTACAATTACAATTACAATTACAATTACAATTACAATTACAATTACAATTACAATTACAATTACAATTACAATTACAATTACAATTAAAATTACAATTAGAATTAGAATTAGAATGAAAATTTAGAATTAGAATTAGAATTAGAATTAAAATTAGAACTAGAATTAGAATTAGAATTAGAATTAGAATTAGAATTAGAATAAGAATTAGAATTAGAACTAGAATTAGAATTAGAATTAGAATAAGAATTAGAATTAGAATTAGAATTAGAATTAGAATTAGAATTAGAATTAGAATTAGAATTAGAATTAGAATTAGAATTAGAACTAGAATTAGAATTAGAACTAGAATTAGAATTAGAATTAGAATTAGAATTAGAATTAGAATTAGAATTAGAATTAGAATTAGAATTAGAATTAGAATTAGAATTAGAATTATAATTAGAATTAGAATTAGAATTATAATTAGAATTAGAATTGGAATTGGAATTGAATTAGAATTATAATTAGAATTAGAATTAGAAATAGAATTAGAATTAGAATTAGAATTAGAATTAGAATTAGAATTAGAATTAGAATTAGAATTGGAATTGGAATTGGAATTAGAATTAGAATTAGAATTAGAATTAGAATTAGAATTAGAATTAGAATTAGAATTAGAATTAGAATTAGAATTGGAATTGGAATTGGAATTGGAATTGGAATTGGAATTGGAATTGGAATTGGAATTGGAATTGGAATTGGAATTGGAATTGGAATTGGAATTGGAATTGGAATTGGAATTGGAATTAGAATTTTATTTAGAATTAGAAAAAAAATTAGAATTAGAATTAGAATTAGAACTAGAATTAGAATTAGAATTAGAATTAGAATTAGAATTAGAATTAGAATTAGAATTAGAATTAGAATTAGAATTAGAATTAGAATTAGAATTAGAATTAGAATTAGAATTAGAATTAGAATTAGAATTAGAATTAGAATTAGAATTAGAATTAGAATTAGAATTAGAATTAGAATTAGAATTAGAATTAGAATTAGAATTAGAATTAGAATTAGAATTAGAATTAGAATAAGAATTAGAATTACAATTAGAATTAGAATTAGAATTAGAATGAAAATTAGAATTAGAATTCGAATCGAAATTGGAATTGGATTTGAAAATTAAATTGGAATTGGAATCAGAAATAGCATTGGGATTGAAATTAGAATTAAAATTCGAATTAAATTTGGAATTAAAATTTAAATTAAAATTGGAATTAAAACTGGAATTGCAATTGAAATGGGAATATTAGAATAGTTACTTTATTTGGAATTTAAATTAAAACTAAAATGGGATTTGGAATTCGAATGGAAATTAGAAATAGACTTGGAGTTGGAATTGGAATTGAAATTAAAATTGAATATGGAATTCGAATTGAAATTCGAATTGGTATTGAAATTGAAATTTGGATTGGAAATAAAATTGGAATTGGAAATTTAAATGGAAATGGAATTGGAATTTGAATTGGCACTAGAATTGAAATTGGAATTGGAAATGGAAGTGGAAGTGGAATTGGAAATGAAATTGGAATTGGAGTTGGAATTGAAATTGAAATTGCAATTAGAAGTGCCATTGGGATTGAAATTAGAATTAAAATTCGAATTCAAATTGGAATTGAAATTTAAATTAAAATTGGAATTGAAATTGAAATTGAAATTGAAATTGAAATTGAAATTGGAATTGGAATTGAAATTAGAATTGAATTTGAAATTGGAATAAGAATTATAAGAAAAGTAAGAATTGAAACAAGAATTTGAATTAGAATTCGAAATAAAAACAGAATTGGGATTGAATTTTTTTTTTAACTTTGTCTATGGGACAAATTGTTCTGTGCTGGAATTATTCTGGAACATCCGTGCTTATTTGGCGCGAATATATTATTTAAAGCTATAAAAAGTATACTTAATTTTAAACAGAATTAATACTATCTGAAGTATATAAGAAAAAATATAAAAAACCAACAAAAAACCATACATAAAATGCGGCATCACCCACACATAAGCTACAGCATGCAAACCTTGAAACAAAAGACCGAATTCATGATTGGATTCTTCATTAGTGCTGCGTAATTATTTAATAGACCGTCATACATATATCGAGACGTATGCTTCACATCCGTCCGGCAGACTTGCACGATTCCGGCTAGAAATACGTTAACATTTAGTTAATTTTTGTTTTATTTTTGGGATTTAACAGCTTTTTAAGGATTATTGTGAGTTTTTTCGCTCATGTGCGGCTGTCGGCATAAAACCCACATTCAATTGGTTCATTTTATTTTCTATTAAAACAAAATTAATTTCATTGCTCAAAAATGTGGTTGCTGTGAAAATGGTGGTGCTGGCAAGGAAAAGGACTTTAAAACCAATGGAACAAAACAGCTTTAAGTTTATATCAATAAGTTTTGAAATTTATTTTTAAATTGTTTGAATCGAAGCCATATATTTAATATATTTGGCTTAGCTTTGCTTAATACCTACGTCTACATATTGCCCGATTAGGGATTTGATATTGTTGTTGTTGTTTTTGTTGCTGCGTTTCCGGCTAGACTTACCAGGAAGTACATCTTTTGTTGCATTGTTTAAGTGAAACATATTGTTCTCTGCTACAGATCTACAAAATCTCCATGGTTTTCAGTTTTTTTTTTTTTCTTTTTTTTTTTTTTTTGTGTTGTTACTTTGTTCTCTAGTAACCGTTTTCATTTTCACTTTTACGTTTTCATTTTTGATTTTATAAGTATTTAGCTGCCTCAACGTCCTTTTTTGCGGCGAGTGAGTAAAAAAGTGAAACATTGTTTCATTGAAAAAATCCCCATGTGCAACATCAGTTCATTAGAGAGAATGACACGAAGCAAATGTACACATCTGTACGAATGTGTATGTGTATTTGCCATTGTTGAAATATATAAATGTGTTACGTTGCGGTCATTGTCACGTTAAGGCTAAATCACCATTATATTGTCCTTAAAGCGCCAAAAAATTTAAAGCGCTACAAAATTAAATTAATGGTATTTTAAAAATGTACGATAATTCAAAAAATCTCATTTTGTTATTTTTTTTTTTTTTTTTGCAAATTATTAAAAATATTTTTGCTCACTAATCTTACCTCAGTCCTGTTAAAAAAAGAACATTATGACTTAGTTTCTTTTTGTAACTTAATTTTAATCAACAGCGCAGGATTTTAATATTTTTTTTTTCAATTGCTTTTTGCTGTATTGTACACAGAGAGAAAACATACAATATTTTCCATAGAGGATAAAAATGGGATCTGGTTTAAGTTTGAGAATGGGAAGTGGCCTAGGAGAAACAGAAGGAAATTCCATTTAAAGTAACGCAGACACCTGCCGTATAGGCCTTATTCCACGTTGCCCCATGGCAGTGGGGTCGTGGTTCAAGGAATTGATGCCTAGGAGATAATTCGTCAGGACGTCCGTGCCATGCTAATTTATATGACGTCCATCATACTCTCCAAGGCGTCACTTCCATGACTCCAGACGCGACCATCGCCCCGTCATAGTAGTTTCAACACCGGTCACACACCATACTTTTGTTGTATATTTAAATTAATAAATATACTGTATGGATAGCAACCAATGTTGGAACGCAACGGTACCAATTATGGATGATTAGTTGGGTCATCATCCACATTTATTGGTGGAAATCGAGACCCATCTAACATCTCTTGCAATGTAAGGCATTGCCACCCGGTTGTTTAGCGCAACTCCACGCCGATCCACGCCTGTATGTTATCGTAAAGCCAAAAAAAAAAAAATGGATCCACTACACCGGGCTAAGCCTAGCGTAAGAACTATATGGGACAAGCCCAGCCAAGCTTCAACACGGATGGAAAAACGCAATTTTCATGGGTCCAAGCTCATTGTCTGTATTAGGTGTATAATAAGCTGCTCCAAACCCAGTGAAATCATCACGAGAGATAGCTACCGACTACAATTGATACACTTGAGTGATGCATTGAAGGCAAAACGATCAGAATACTTCGAAAGACACGACAAAGTGACGACCATAAATTGCAACACCGTTCAAAACATAATTGCAACTGCTCAAGTGAGAAGCCTTACCCACCCGCCATATTTATCCTATATAGCAGTGGGGCCCAAGAAATTTTAAGCGCGGGCCAATGCTTAAAAAAACAAAAAACCAACACAAAATGTTGCTCATCGTTGCGTTTGGCAAAAAATTAAACAAAACAAAAAAAAACAATTACAATGCAATAAAATCACATGTCATGAAGTACACTGCCAGTGCACTACAACAAGATTTAATTTTTATTACAATAACAATGCTTGCATGAGAAGTTACTCGACACACAAGTAACGGAACAATCAGCTTCAGCATCGACATCATCGAGTGTGCGTGTTTTATTTTGCATGCATTTGTTTTTGTAAAGTTCGCTGGAAAATGTGCTGAACATTGAACGAGTACGGTTAGTGTTGTTGTTTTTTGCAGGCGTTCTTTGATTTTAGCTCATCGCAAAGACAAAATTAAGATAGAACAAAATTTGTGTGAAGGGCCACGTTGGCCATACGGGCCACTACGTTCAATGGCTCATAGCCTGGCTGGCAGCATTTATTCCTATGAAAATGCCAAGAATTGGGTCGCTTTTTAGATACCCTGAAAAGACGTGTGAGAGATGGGAGCCTATGTTGCCAGAAAAGCACGATAAATAGTACTTATGGTATTTTTCAACGATTGTGGAATGTGGTATTTTGTATTTTGGTATTTTGGGGTAAAAAGCATGGTATTTTAACCATGGTATTTTGTGGTAAAAATCTCTCGCGTGGGAAAAAAAACACCACATGTGCGACATTTTCCACGTGAGGAAAATAAAAATACCTCAAAATACCACAAAATACCTCAAATTACCACAAAATATTACAATAGCTAGAAATACATTAAAAGAAAATCTGAGGGATCTTGTGGTATTTTGTGGTAATTTGAGGTATTGTGTTATTTTGTGGTAATTTGAGGTATTTTGTGGTATTTTGAGGTATTTTGCGAAGTGTGGTAATTTGTGAGAATTTAGTGTGAGAAAAAGAGAATTTTGGTGGTAATTTCATCTGGCGCCACTGATGGGAGCAAGCTATGGCTTGCGATGGACAATACTTCGAATGACATTATATGTAAGGGAGAGGACTGTGTTGTGAACCGGGTTTTGTTTATGGGCTCTAACTTTTCACAGAATAAAGATATCGAATAATCCAAGATACCGCTGGAAAGGTGAATATCCAAAGGAACTTTTTTATGGAGACAGATTAGAGTTTTTAATTAAAATTCAAATCTCTACTGTTCAAATCTAACTACCATTCGATGGAGTTTTTGGGTGTCAGTTCTTTAGGCGAAAAACTCAAACAAATGGTGCAAAAATCAATATCCCGATCAGATGGTTTTGATGGTTGTACCTTCTTCAGTAATGCTTTTGCTGGTAGTTTTGACTTTGCTGCTATTTTTCCCTGCTTCATATCATCAATTTAATCTGAAGAAGTCAGCTCACAGCTCTCCATTGCCTTTCGCAAAAATCGATTTTAAAACACGATATCTGTCGCTGGCAAAAGCAATACATTTCATTGGCAAATACAATACAATTCAGTGTAACAGCAAAAATTGAATCATGTCAGAAGACAAATTTAGCAGTTGAAAGATTGTCAATTAGGGAAAGAAAAAAGTAATGGTTCACCACCTTCAAGCCCTCCTCCCTACTATTTTTTTAAAGAAAACATTTTTTCACAAAAAAAACAAAAACAATATATACGAGATCTTATTCGAGCACCCAATCAGTACTATTTTGAATCCATATTAAGTATTTTTAGTAGTGTATCTTCCAAATTACGCCTGATTCCATTCTAAAACTTCGCTGCTTAGAACAAATTAAGTTTTAATTTTTATTTTACTTTTCCTAATTATAATCAATGTCTTTTGGAAAAATCATAAAGTTTTCAAAAGGAATAACTATTAAATATACATATTTTACAGAAATTTCTTAAGCCCTGTAATAGTCTTCAAAAAGACCCTACTTTCGTTTTAGTCATTTTTACAAAGCCCATATTTCAGTAACGGGACTTCGGTAAGAACGAAAATTACATTTTATCAAATTTGATATTTCCAGATACTCGTTTTCAGACCGAAAATGATTCATATATAAATATAATAGTATAAATTCTTATTACGAGGGCAATTTGAGAAGTCTACCATCTGTTAATAGACTACTGTCGAATTTTGAGCAAACTGCGTCATTTAGTTAGTGTTTGAGAGCCATCAAAAGCAGAAAACCTCGTGTATTCCGACTAAAATTAAAATAGGTGAATTCAAGCATTATTTTTTGCTTAAAAAAACCATCAGCGAAACCAAAGAAAGACTTGATAAATACTATGGGAGCTCTGCTCCATCAATTTCAACGGTTACCTGAATTCCGTTATGGTCGTACCAGCGCAAATGACTCTGAATGTTCAGATCGCCCAAAAAAGGTCGTCACACCATAAATCGTCGATAAAATCTTTGGTATTATATTGGACGATCGGAGAATGAAAGTGCGTGAGGTGGCCAGGGGCAGTTCCAGGAATATATTTGGGTGGGGGGTTTCAAAAATATTTATGTACGTTATATATATAAAGGATAGTTAAATTTTTAAGGCCGATGTTGATTTTGAATAAAACACAAATTATTAAGGAAATTATTGTCATTTCTTTTTATTATGATAATATTGGTATGGTTCAATTATGCATGGAACAAAATATCGACTAAATGGCCTCCGCTACCTCGGCGGCACACCTTCATCCGATGGTCCAAATTTTCGATGACGCCGAGGAATAAGTGAGGTTCTATGCCGTTAATGTACCGAATTATCTCATCCTTTAGCTTTTGAGTTGTTGCTGGCTTATCGACGTACACCTTTTCTTTCAAATAACCCCAAAAAAATCAAATCACATGATTGGCGGCCAATTGACATCGCCACCACGTGAGATAACACGGCCATTGAATTTGTCGCGCAAAAGAGCCATTGTTTCGTTAGCTGTGTGGCAAGTGGCACCGTCCTGTTGAAACCACATATCGTCCACATCCATATCTTCCAATTCGGGCCATAACAAGTTCGTTATCATCTCACGATAGCGAACACCATTCACAGTTACTGTCTGACCGGCCTCATTTTGGAAAAAATACGGCCCAATGATGCCGCCAGCCCATAAACCGCACCAAACAGTCACTCTTTGTGGGTGCATTGGTTTTTCGACAATCACTCTAGGATTATCATTCGCCCTAATGCGGCAATTCTGCTTATTGGCGAATCCACTGAGGTGAAAATGTGCCTCATCACTGAAGATGATTTTCTTCGAAAATTTATCATCCACTGTTGCCATTTCTTGCCACCATTCTGACCATTGACGACGCTTGAAATGGTCAAGAGGCTTTAGTTCTTGAGTCAATTGCACCTTGTAAGCGTGTAAATGCAAGTCTTTATGCATAATGTTCATCAACGAGGAGCGTGAGACGTGCAATTGTTGGGCACGACGACGAGTTAAGGTGGACGGCTCTTCAGTCACACTATCGCGAACAGCAGCAATATTTTCTGCAGTACGAGCTGTACGAGCATGTACATACTGGTGTTTTCACATCTCCTACAGACCTGGTTTGTTCAAATTTTTGCACGATTTTTCCGATTGTACGCACATTTGGACGACTAAATTGACCGAAAAAATCACGAAGTGCTCGATATGCATTTTGATTTGAAAGCCCATTTTCATAATATGCCTGAATTACTTTAACGGTTCAAATTGAGTTAGTCTGAAATTGAGAAATGTCAAATGAAATGCAGGAAAAAAATTGACATTTAGGTGTGGTTTATATTCAACATCGGCCCTTAAAATTTAACCACCCTTTTTATGCATTAGAGCGGGTTAATTTTTTTTTTCAAAAAATCGTAGGGGTGGATAATGTTCTACGGAGCAAATTCAACTTTGCTCAAGAAACCGTTAGTCTAAAATCTATTTCGAGCCTCTGGTTTTTCAAAAGAAGGTTATAATTTGTGTTTTGCTGCAATATGTGAAAAAATTATTCCATTTATTGGAAAAAACTTTGCTACGAACAAAATAGCCATCCACCATTCACTCCATATTCACTCCATATGATTGTGTGGTGCTCAGGATTATTTTTTTGTGTTAAATACCACAAGCTGACGCTGGGGTGAAGATAATTATAATAATAAAAGTTATTTCTCTGTTTATTTGGCCAAAATACAAATCTAAAAAGCCAACATAAAACCAACATCAAAATAAATAAAAACTACAAAAACCGGAATTTTTCTCCATTACTGTATAAAAAGGAATTTTACGTCTACACTGTGGGTTTTTAAATTAAAACTGTGCGGTGTTTGGATATATTTTATCCAAAAAATGCGGTGTTTTTGTGATTTCAGGTTGAGATTGTATGTGTGACTGTTTACAGCTACAGGCGCGATATCGCAAAAACAAACAAAAACTGGAACAGAATTCAGTATTTTAGCAATACGTGTAGAAATAGCTACAAACGTTTACAGCATAGGGGTGTGAATATTTAAAGTAAATTATAAAAAACCAATGTTTTTCCTTTTGGTACTCTTAGCCCACATAATAAACATCAGTACACCACATTTAAATACAGGTTCTTTTAGAATTTCGGGGGCAGGGTTTGAATCCCCCAATCCCCCCCGGGATCCGCGCCTGGTGGTGGCTGAGGCTGTAGGCATCCTAACTGAGTAGGTACATCACATTTTAATAGATATTTGGAAAAGCTATTCGCGATGGATGCCGGGATCAGGGTTGCCCTAGTATAAAATTTTGTTTACCAAAATTCCCAAAGAAATTCCTAAACAAATGTTTATCAAATGTGATCAATCAAAAACTTTATAATTTTTTGTTTTTTTGACAAAGAATACGTCATTCTCGGAGGTAAGAAGGGTGGTTGATAGTGATCAGGTGTCGGTATTTATATCACTTTTTGACCTTTTGGTGGGCCTAAAGTACTGATCGTTCAATGTTAATGTTAGCACTTGTTGGTCTGCTTGATCCTCAATGGGACAAAAATTCATGTTAGAACTCTCTAACTTATATAAATTTTACACAATTACATGAAATATAAAGCCAACATTTGATGTTTTTGTTTGCTTAAACTTGCTACCTATTTATCGACGGCTTACGGTTTTTTCGACGGCGAAGACAGCGCCATCTAGCGTGAAGACATAAATCTTATAATTAAAACAAAAAAATCATACTTTTGGGGGCATGTTGTTTTAAACAGACTTGCGTAGCCCAGTAATACTGAGTAATTTTGAGGGGCATGCTTTTTTAACAGAATCTGTTATTGAAATGTCAAAATTCCGCAGCCAATTAAACATCCGGGGCATATTATCGACAGTGAAATGTTGACACATGGGTTGTTGAACTTGGTAGCATTGAACAAATTTTGTTTGCTTGTTTAAGTTTTCTACCTATTTATGGACAGTTTCCGGTTTTATCGACAAAACCATAAAATTTGTATGGGAGCCCCCCTAAGGAGTGGTCGGAGGGGATAGGTGTCAAAGGCAAAAATGTTCCTTTTGCAAAAGTAATGGGGGTTGGTGATACATATTAACCCTCTCCGGCACTCTCTTATAGGTCATATGCTCAGGTGTATGGAATAAATATTTTTAAAAAATATGTCATCAAAAGTGAATTGAATAATTATACGTCTTGTGTTACGACATAGTCGAAACTACTGTATCTTTTTTTTAAAGTTTTAAAATATCCAGTGAACATAAAATTTATTATAAAAATATTTTAAACATAAATATTCAATTCATTTAGTATTCCATCATTCCTTTTTTAACTTTTTTGGAAACCTGCGCAGTTAAACCTAACGTAGTCACGTCAAAACAAAACGTTGACGTCAATACCTCCAGCTGTGTAGATATGCCGCTGTTCGCCTTGCGTTGCATTGAATTGTTACTTGCTCAGTATATGTAGGTCCTACGATAAAAATTATAGACCGACAGAATGGAAAAATAATTGTACGATAGTTAAGATTAATTATTTGATTGTTTAATAAAAATAAAAAGAAAATAAAAATAGAGACGTTATCGAATCGCGAAGGGACTGCCTAAGCAACGAAACTTGTTAAATGGAAGTATTACGTGTATGTGCTACGGTAAATAAAGAGACATAAAATTCATTAAGTTATTAGGCCGCGGAGAAAGCCGCTTCAAAATAAAAAATGCACCAATCATGCAACGGCGTTGCATATAATTATTAAGAAAAATTAAAGATCTATACTTGGCCTTATTACAAAAATAAAAAAATATATTTTGACGACGCCAAATGGTAGAGGCTTATGCAACAAAAATTCAATAATGTTGCACGGAATCAATACTCTCTGACTAGAAGAAGAAGAAGACTAGAAGTCCTACGAAGAATTTTATTCCTCGACAGTAAAAAATAGTTATTTGACCTCAGAACGAAAATAAGAAAAAAATGTTTTGGGGTGACAATTCCAAGGAGGCTACTGCGTAATGCAGTAAAAATGCAACAACAATAATATAACGTTGCATGGAATTTTAACTTTGTGACTATTAACGCTACGGTGAATTTATGGAACGACAGTAAAGCTGAGGTTTTCAGTCACATAATAAAAAAATAAATAAATTAATGGCATCATGAGGTCTCTCGGGGAACCCGTTAAAGTAACCGTAATGCAACAAATGCAATAGCAAAAGCAAAAAAAAATTAAAAATAAAATAAAAATTAAAATAAAATTAAAATAAAGACAACAATAAAAACAAGGGTTTGGATAACGGTTAGGACAAGAATTAGAAAAAGGATGCGGGCAAGGAATTGGACAAAGATGAAGATCAGGAATACTAAAAGAAGTAGGATAAACATTTGGACTAAGATAAGAGCATGGAATTGGACAAGGATTAGGATATGAATTCAGACAATGATTAGAAAAAGGACTACGAGAAGGATCGGGATTAAGTAATAGCAAAGATTTATACACACCTAAACCGATATTTAGGACAAGATTGGGAAAAGGCTAACGACAAGAAATGGAACAAGGAATAGAACAAGAACTTGGACACAATTCAGACAAGATTTATTGGGAAAAGATTAGGAAAAGAAGTCGAACGAGGATAAGGTTAGGGATTTAGGACAAAAATTGGGGAAAAATGTTGGACGAGGATACGGTTAGGGATTCGGAGAAAGATAAGAGTTTGGACAAGATGAAGGACAATTATAAGAACCAATTTAAGAAAAAGGACAAGGATGAGAACAAGTTTGGCACAAAAGGAGAGGATAGGAACAAGAATAAGGATATGGATGAAAAAACTGATGTCACTCCAAAAACTACGGGTGTGCCCACGATACAGCCAACTATTTTTAATTTTTAGCCAAGATTGATACTGGAAAAATATGAAAAGTGATTTTACAAAACTTTTGCAATATAGCAAATAGCTAATTTCTTGCATCACTACTCCATACTTCAGTGGGGAGCAAGAAATTTTAAGCGTGGGCCAATGCTTAAAAAAATACAAAAAAACAAACACAAAACGTTGCTATTCGTTGCTTTTGACAAAAATCGAACAAAACAAAAAAAAAACAGTTACAAGACTTATTTTCTATTACAATAACAATTCTTGCATGAAAAATTACTCGACACACAAGTAACGGGACAATCAGTTTCAGCATCGACATCATCGAGTGTGCGTTTTTTATTTTGCATGCATTTGTTTTTGTAAAGTTCGCTGGAAAATGTACTGAACACTGAACGAGTGTGGTTTGTGTTGTTGTTTTCTGCACAGTTCCTTGATGTTGGCTCATCGCAAAGACAAAATTAAGATAGAAAAAAATTTGTATGAAGGGCCACGCGGGCCATACGGGCAACTACGTGGGCATGTTGGCCATACTTACTTCCCAATCTTGCTAGTATTGAGAACATCCGTAAGGAACATTTCCTACATACGCAGGATTTTACCAAACATAGATAAGATGTTCTGAACTATAATGCCATTTCAAACGAATATTTGAAAAGAATCCACTCTTCAACTTTTTGCAGTAAGCCAACGATATGTTAAATGGCCTAAATCATACAACACATGAATGCATTTTCTATCCTTGAAGAAATTACCCCTGCACAATTGAATTTTTTATTTTATTCAAAAATTCAACGAACCACTTGCTATTCATTCCATAAAATTACATAATTATTCCCATTATTTTGCTGCAATGTGGCAACAATTTGTCAAGGACCACTACAACTCCAACTCCAAAGGGGGAGCAAAGTGCATACTTCACTGTCAAGTATGAGTACGAGCAGCAGGCAATCAGCTGCAATAAAAGAAAAGCACAACAACGACAACAAACAAACAAACAAATGCAACAATAACAAACAAGTGGCCACGTTTAACAAGCCGTGAACAAGTGTCTTGCATGTGAAGCTGCAGGCAGGTCTTTGTCAACAACCCTCTATTTATTTCTTATTAACAGTGGGCACACTTTAAAATCATTCTCCACATAATCCAAAGAAAAAAAAAACAACAATAATTAAATAATTGCTGAAAATGAGTGAAAAAGCTCAAATTTAACTTAGAAATTAAGTGTTCCTTTCGGTGTGTGTGCCTTAAAGTAACCCAAACCTTTTCTTGTTATGGCTTAAATTGTTTTTTAAAAAAATTAACTTCCTCCACCGGACTAAACCGGTGCATCCATGGCATGGGAAGTTGAAAAAAAATACGGAAATGAAACCCTTCTCAGCTGCTATTATATATTTAAATTTCATTTTATTGTTTAAATACCGCAATTGGCTGCTCAACGTCGCCAACCTTTAGTCGCAAAGGCTGTGAAGCCCGCGAAAAGGACCCAAAAACAATAACAACAGCGAATAACAAAAAACGCGAATCGCGAAGTCACAAAAAATCATGGAAAGTCATCACAACAAAGGATGAGAAATACACAGCATAACAACAACAACAACCACCTGACCCTAAATAAACAACAAAATAGCAGCAAAGAAACTTATGTAAAAAAAAATAAAAATAAAAAACAACGCGGTTCAAGGAACGAAAGGATATTTTTGGATTTTTTTTTCCTTTTAATTAAATGAAACCAGAAGAATTGACCTGTGTAGGCAAACGTATAAATTGCTTAAAATAAATAAGCAACCGAAGAATATAAACACGGAGATGGCAGAGTGTGAGGAAAAACTGAGTAAGAAGTGAAAAATTCGGAAAACAATTCAACGCATTGTTTTCTCTTTTGGGAATATCCGTGATTTCCTTCTTTTTTTTTATTTTCGTTCTGCTCAAATTTATGCTAAATATTTTCTATAGCAATGTTTTGAAGAAAAAAAAAATACCTAAATAAATTAAACCGCCAATAAATCATGTTTCCGGTTCCATTTTAAATCACCCACCAAGCAGGGGGCCAAGGAATGTGTTCGATTCTACTATCGCATGGATGGGGTTGAGATGTTTTTTTATACACATTTTTTTTATATGCATTTTTTTTTTTATTAAAAAATTCACGATTTCATTCCAGTCAATAAATGCTTAAAGCTTTCTATACAAATTCCATTTATCTTTAATATTGGCGGCCGTGGCGTAGTGGGTAGAGTGCGTGACCCATACGCCAGAGAACCCTGGTTCAATTTCTATCTGACACAGAAAGTTTTTTCAATTAATCTCAGAGAGTAAATAATGCCTTTTTTTTTGCTTCTTGTAAAGCTTCTTGCTTCTTGAGAACGTAAAGCTCAAGTTTGCAAGCTTCTTGAGAACGTGCACATTAGCCGTTCGGTGTCGGCATAAAACTAGTAGGTGGTCCAGTTCTCGATCCTCGATCAATTGTTCGGTTAAAGTCTTTACAAGGGCTGAAATGGCCAGATTATTTTTTTTATTTTTTAATTTATTTTTATAAAAAGAAAATTATGTTCGGTGCATTTCATTGAAAATATGAAGCAACGTTGGCTCAACTAACTGATTTTTTAACAAAATTCTCATTTTTTTTAGCGTAATTCGAGCAAAAAATTTTCTCCCTCCTATCAAAATTCTAGGAATTCCTAGGTGCAATGTTAAAAAAGTCAACACTTAGAAAAAGCGAGACAACGCCCAACCCATTCTTATCCCCCAAATTTACAACTCTGAATATTTTGTAACAAAGCTGTAAACAGTGACTCCTTGAAAATTGTTCATAAGAAAGAATTTTATTAATAAAGAAAGTACATTTTTCCAAAACAATATAAAAGCTAATACACTCCATATCCGAGGAAAATCAAGGATATTGTCCAGCAAACAGCTCAATTTTATAGAACTGCAAGCAAATGCAAGCAAATGATTATCAGCCTCACACATGGGAGCGATGCTCTAATCAATTGATATAGTAAATATCAAGATGTGATCCGGAATATGCAACTTTACATCATACCTGGCAATTTTACACCAAGCTGATTAAATCCAAACATGATTATCCAGAGCGAGACCATGTCCGTCTCGCCTGGCATATGCCGCAGGTAGACCCCATCTGTCTACCCTTGCATATGTGAGCTTTGCTCTAATTCTGTTTCTACACACATTATAGAACTTAATTATCAGCCTCACATATGTGAGCACTGCTCTAATCAATTGATCTATTAATATCAAGATGTTGATCAGGAATATACAAAACCTTACATCATACCTGGCAATTTATTTTTACTATTATATATTAAATCTGAAATCCTTTAAATTAATAATCAAATGTATAATGAATTGTATAGGATATAAGTTAATCAAACAAATTGTTGACACATTCTTATAAAGACTATACCGAAAAGAAAGTGCACGCTTTTATTTGCTAGTACCATAGCGGTTCTTTTTAAGTTTTTTTTTAACTTTTTCTTTACCAATAATATAAATATCTTTATTCAATTTTCATTGAAATCTTAAATAAAATTATTCTCCTAATTTAAGTGGAATATATTGTTGAAGTGAAACTTCTTTGGCTGCAAGTGAAATTTCAAGGTCTTTTAATCGTGACGATGTGTATTTATTTGAACGTTCTCAATTTACATGAACATTTTTAAGTCCGCTTTAGAGCCCGAACAGAATCAAAGCGATTGGCGATCGACGATCCTCTCTTCTCGCCAATCGCTCAGAACACGTCCAGAATGAAAGCGATTAGCGATTGGCGAACTATTCAGACTGAATTGTCAGAATGTTTTGTTTTGTGTTTGCATAATTGACATGAAGAAAACAGAAACACAGACAACAAATTTCGAAGATAATAAAATTTAAGAAAATAGCACTGAACGTACCCCATCATTTGGAAAAATACGGCAACACTTAACATGTTTGACACCACTTAAAGAGAGGATCGCCTGGTTGCCAGAGAAAAAATAGAATAGCTTCTAATCTGGCGATTGTTCTTCGCGATCGAAGACCAGCGATTTGATTTCGGACGTGTTCATACGTTTTCATACATTCTATTGCTTGAAAATATCGCCAATTGTTCCGTTTCTAGTAGTGTTGTCAAATATTCGACAAAATGTAAAAACCGGTTTCTCGAATAACCCGAAAATGAACATTTTTTAAAAACCGGATTTTCGAATACTTAAAAAAAATAACCGGCTCAAATCGGTTTTTGAAAAATATATTTTTAAATTTAATAAAACATTAAGAGGAAAATAAAAGGCATCGTAAATATTGTTCTTTTATATATATATAGTCCATTTTGGCTCTCCGCAAAAAAGAAAAATCGCCCACAAAAAAATTATGAAAAATCACCCAATTTTTTTCCATACAAATTTGGGTGTTTTTTCATATGAAAAAAAAATTGAGTGATTTTGCATTTTGTTAGGTAAAATTTCGTTTTTTGGTTTTGGGCGAAATTTCACCCAAATATGTTGGGTGAATTTTCTCTTTTCGTTTTTGGGTGATTTTTCGTTTTTTTTTTTTTGTGATCTTTCGTTTTTTAATATTTGATAAGAAGCGTCAATCAGTTCTTAAAGATAACGGTATTTAAAGTAAAAGCAGCGGTTCTTCTTTTTTTTTTCTTTTGTATTTGCATCATTTGCTTGAGTTTGCTTGATCAAGTCAAAGAAAATATTGGCGGCGGATTGCGCGTATCACGGCGCGGCGGATTACGCGTCGCACCGTTTGCTCAGAAAAAAAATGGAAAATTTAAGAATTTTAACCCGACCAAAAACACCTGGTTTTTCGAGTTATTCGAAATGCACACTTTAAAACAAAAACCGAAACCGAAAAAACCGAAAAATCAATAAAACCCCGGTTTCTCGAATAACCCGAAACCGGGAATGACAACATTAGTTTCTAGTATATCACAGACACAAACCAATGCCTTTCAAACATTTAATTTTCAACCTAAAAGCATGCACGGAAAATTTATTTGTTACTTTTGAAGGAGCATATCATAAGGTCTGTTTCCGTACTCGTTTCAAGTAACATTTATAGCCATATTTTGTAAAACGAACGCAGTCACTTGCGTTAAGATTTTCAGTCTGGCAATGCCTTTTTCATATGAAGTAAAACAAAGTCTCTTTCTCGCTCAGAAATTTTCTACTAAAATATATTGCCAGATAAGAAAACCCGAAGTGACGTGATTGCGTGCGTTTTACAAAATATGGCCATAAGTTACTTGAAAGCGTTTTCGAACACATTTTTCAAATAAAATAATAAAACGACACCCAGGAAGTCGAGAAGTTAAAAACGTCCCGAAGCTAAGAAAAGTATCGAAAACAGAAGCAGAGCTCGTTTTAGATAGACATAGACAGCGAATTAGATCTCTTAAGAATGCAGCCGAGCTAGATCTGCAATTAATGGCGTTTAGAACATAATTTCAACAAAATTTTGAAGCCAACCAATTTGATATGCATAACAATCAACATTCGCTACTATACGAGGCTCTCTCTCAACATAGCAGCTATGATGATCAGGAAGCAGGAGATAATATTCAAACAGAATTGCATTCGCTTTCGGAAGCTCGTCAACCAGTACTGTGTAAATGCAACCTTATATTCAAAAAGTGACCAAGTTGAAGAGGCATTAGAAAACTGATAAATCTCCCGCTAACCGTTTTCGCGCTGATAAAAAACGGAGTGGAGTCAATCATGCACAATTTGTCGCTCAAGTTAATGCACATCATTGCGTTGCAGTTGAAACAGCATCTCAAGAAAATATGGGCAACCAAATTTGTAAGCGTAAAAATAAATATTTGCTTGCTTTACGAGGCCCTCACTCCACAAAGCCGCTATAATGATCAGGAATCAGGAGGCAATAATCAACAAGATTTGCCTCTGCGTTCGGTCAACGAGTACTATGCAAATGCAATCTAGCATTCAAAAAGTGACGAAGTTGAGGAGACATTCGAAAGCTACTGAACGTTCTTACGCTTATAGAAAAAAAAAGTAAATTTATCCCATTTTGTATTGCATTTCTTTTTAGATACTTCCTCTGTCTATTTTACACTTAAATCTCTTTTATTCTTTACTTTTTAAGAAGTTTCACTTCTGTAACGTGTACGTTGCTATACGCGATTTTTTTTTTATTCCTTTCATTAAATTCTGCACAAAGTATATTGTGACGGCACTGCTTGACCTACGCCAGTTTCTTTGAAATTCACCACACGCAAAGAAATTTTTTGTTTACCACAACTGAAAAATTCACCAACTATACTTCGTTTGCGGGCTGTATTTGCCGCAAGTCACAACTTGTCAGTTGTCACAACTTAAAAATATATCTTATATATATATACCGCAAGCTATTTCGGTCATTATTATTTATTATATTAACAATCTTTCTCAATATGTCCGTCCGTCTTCTTATGGATTGCACCTCTGTTACTGCGCGGTTCGCGTATTAAGCAAACTACCAATTTCCTTATATAGTACCAATTTGTCCAAAAAGTAACTCTAAACTATAAGCGTTATGTTTATACAACGAAGGGAAAAATAAACAAAATTTTCAGTTGGGAAAAACGAAGTTTTCAATTGCTGCAATTTAAAAATCACTCGCGTTTATGACAAACGAAATTAATTTCCTGCAACTTTATGATGCGTTTCTCGCAAATAACGATTTCAAGCACGACAAACGAAGTTCGTTTGCGGCAAACTGGCGAAAAACGTTTTTTTTCTTTGCATGCAGGAACTTGACCATCTTTCCTTAAGTTTCGCTTCACAATGACCCAATACATTTCTATTGGACGAAATTCAGGGGCATTTCGTGGGTTCTCCTCTTTTGCAACGAAATTGGTGTTATTCTCAACAAGTTCAGAGTTGAGAGGCTAAGTCTGACCAAAATATTTTTTAAAAGGTAAAAGTCGGCGTTGCAAGCACTCTTCTATGTAAACTTCGGCATATATAGTGCCCTTTGTGAAAAACGGGGTGGATTTATGGCCGCAAGAGCAAATAGCTTGCCTAATAAAAATTTTCTCGCCAAACTTTTCTACTCCAATTGTAGATATTGACTGATCGATAGCGCTACCTTTTTCTTTTGTGTAGAACTGAGGGCATGGCATTGTTCTGGAGTCCATTTTGGCGTACTTTTCGTCATCCATTATAATACATTCAACCGTATCTCTAAGTAAACGGTCATACAATTTTCGAAGCCTTGTTTTCCCCACTTTTACTTGCTTTTCACTTTTTTTGGGTATTTTTTGTTTTTTATACGTTCTTAGATTGTTTCTACGATTAAATAATTGAATCATTGATGCACTGGTTCCAGCCTTTTTTTGACAAATCCCGTACCGACACACATTTGTTTTTTGTTATCAAAGTTATCCACTTTTCGGTAAATCTCGGAGAGAACATATATGTATTCCGTACTTGATAATATTTTTTTTACACCATTAACACTGATTTTATAAAGCGTTTGGCCAACTGTTTGTACGAAACTTTTTTTGGAGGACTGTGGTTGTGCACAATTTTTTTTGCGCACGTCATTTTTGATACGAAGCATCTGATCACGCTTTCTAACGGTACTTGTGTTATTTTAAATGAACATCAGAGCTGTAAAAAATTGAATCATTTTGGAATGCACACACTCTCAATGCATTCAAAAGCTGCATCAACCAGATTGCAATCTTATGCTTCTGTAGAGTAAATGAATTACAGATGCACAATTCATCATTCTTTGAAGATAAGAGAATGCACACCCAATGCTCTCTAAGGAATGGGACTTATGGAAATATTCCCATTCCCATTCTTGTTGGCTTAAAAAATCTGATGAATGCACTCAGTTTTATCATTCTTTTCAAATCTCAAACACTGGACATTTTATTTACTACGATTAAATACTACTAAATATAAAGCAGCATTTTGCATTTTTGTTGTCATTTGTTTTCGACGGCCGATCTTAATGACATGCTTCTGTCTTTCCTTTGACATTTTCTAGAATAATAAAGTGCTTATGAACATTAAATATTATTAACAAAATGTATAAAAATTAACTTCTACAATTTGTTGTATATAATAATTTTTCTATACATGATATCAGCCAATGGCAACCCATCATGCCCAACAGTCACACACGCATACACAAATACACACTAAACAACTTCAGACGCAACAACAAATCTTTGCGGCTAAAGCCATCGCCGGCTGCATTCGCTAAAATTTCAATTCAGTGTGCATTCTTTACGTTTTGCAATTCATGACTTGAAAACAATTTTAATCAGCCTAAAGAGTACACACTTTGAATGCTAGAAAAAAAAGATTTCAGCTTTTGAATTTTTAAACAAGAGAATGAAAAGTGAAAATGAATTTACACTTTTACAGCTCTGATAAGCATACACCCTGCAAGAAAAATATAGTTAAATGCGTGCACTTTCTTTTCGGTACAGTCCTTAGTGTGCATAAGTGCACGCAATACTTGAACATGCCTGCATAATTTGGAACCCAGCTTTTGATTCTCATAGTAAAAGAATAGAATGCCAACAATGACCCAAAACGATCAGAAACTTTAGCATGTTCCAAAGCAGCACAGAGCGAAGATATTTTGAAGTGACAAAATGTGGGATCATTTGGTGGAATACTCATCTCTTACTGACATTGTCCTTCTTCATAGAACGAAGGATCGTAAAAGCTTGTTTGGCTATATTTGACTGACCAATGAATCAACTTGTGCAGCCCAGATCTTAGAAATCGTATTAATCATATAAATATTTAGTTTTCATCCGAGGTAAAAATCCAGAATGTAAAAAATTTTGCATTTCATCATTTTATGAAAGTTTTTCAACATATCTAAGGATTACTAAGTTGGTTAATTTCTTTTTTTAATAATATGTTTTCATGTGTGCTCACCTTAAGGAGGGGGGTGTTGTAAATCTGTGGCTGCATATGACAGTTTCTCAAATGCTTTTTGCATGTTCTCTTCAGAGCAACATTAAAAGCCCTCAGGACACAATTTGTTGAGATTTTTGTTCCTCACCTACCATCGTCACTCAAAAAGACGAAATTCATCAACGCAGTGGTTAAACGTTCTTGATATTGAAGGTCTTGATACTGAAATGCATTCTTTTATGCCGGATTTATACAAGAAAACATACACAGAGAGAAAAAATCAAGCATTATATGCTTGAATCATGCAAATAGGCTATCAGTTTACACTCAAGCGTAAATTTCTTAATTCAAGTAATATCCCAGCAGTTATTTCGGAGTCAATTGAAAAAGTGAACTATGTAGTTCATTTCTAGCGCAGTTCGCATTAGCTCTGAAAAAGTACAAAAGGCGTTCAGTGTAGAACAGTTATCTTTGCTTTTGTTTTCAAAAGTATTGCTGACAAAAATAAACGCGTTCTGGCTACTTTTTAAAATTTGCTGCGCACAAGAAAGAATAATAAAAAAAAAATGTTTATAGACAAAATGTTTTCTGGATTGTGGATGGAAAAGATGGTACAAATGAGATCTTTAGGACCTTTCCATTGCACTAAATTCTTACACTTTTGATATGTTCACTTTAAAACTAGTTAAAAAAGAACCACTTTCAGGCTACTGCGAAAGCAACCAGTTTAAAAATGTTCCTAATGCAACTAGTTAAAATATAGGGAAAAAGGAGTGTTTCTGGGGACAATTGTCTTTTCCTATGACATCAACCCGCAAAAAGCGTCAGTTCGTTCAATGTTAAAGGGTATTGTTGTGGAACTAGTACTGGTCCTTTTTGGAACTAGTTCAGAACTATTTCAAATTTGGTCCACTTTTCTGCTGGGATTTTGCTAGAATTGAGCAAATTTAAAACATTTATTCTTGAATTGAGAACAATTTGCTTGATTCAAGTTAAGAATTTACTGAAAACTGTAATAATTTGCTTGATTCAAGTAAACAATTTGCTGAAAGCTAGAATAATTTACTTGATTTGAGAAACTTATTTTCCAGGAATTGCGAACAATTTGCTTGATTGAGCAAAGATGTAGGATGAAGAATAACCAACCATAAAAAACTACTCGAATATACTAAATATATCTTATAGACGCTAACATGTTTCCAAGTAAGGCAACAGATAAGACACTCCGCCTTCAAGACATGCCATAGTTTGTCAATCCGCACCATCTTAAAATTTTTTTTTTTTTATTATTCGTCAATGAACAGAAGTTCTTACAGACTACAAAAAATATTTTATATATTAGAGACATATGTATGTATCTGCCCTAAAATATATAAATACAATTAGATACTTATTACAAATTAAAAAACAATATTATTTTCGTATTTCAATAATAATTATTTAAGGAAGTCTTGAGAGAATCCTTCGAATTAGCAAAATCTATATTGCAGTATAGCATACAATTATTAAACTCAAGCATAGATCAACACATTGGCGAGTTTAAAGCATAATTGGTTCTGCACGTTCCTAAATAAAACACGTCAAAGTGTCGTAAAGTTCTTTGTGGTACATTAAAATTTATTATTTCAAGCAAATCAGGGCAATCAACCGTAATATAAACTAAAATATCATAATAGTGATAAAATAGTTCTTCTATTTTGAAGAGTTTTTAGGTTTATTTGACTACAACGATCAATATATGATGAAATCAGATCTCGAGAATTATTGGCTTTAAAAACAAACCGAGTAAAAGCTTTTTGCACTCGTTCGAGGCGCAGTGTGTGAGTCGCATAAAAAGGATTCCATACAAAAGAGGTATATTCTATCTTCGATCTCACAATAGAGGTATAAAGACACTTCAAAGTTAGAGGGTCATTGAAATTTGAAGCATTCCGTCTAACTAACGCAAGTAGAGAATATGCTTTAGGAATAATACTATTAAGATGGGAAATGAAAGTGAATCTAGAATCAAAAATAACTCCCAGATCTTTAATTTCACTAACATATTTCAGTGGCCTATTATCCAAATGATATGATGTTTTTAATGGAACCAATGACTTCGTATAAGTAGAAAACATACATTTTTCGTGATTAAGAGAGAGAGAATTGTTAGAGCTCCAAGCAAGAATGGCATTTAAGTCGGATTGCAATAGCGAAACATCATACAAGGATTGAATTTTTAGAAGAATTTTTAAATCGTCTGCATATAGAAGACACTGGGCATTTTTTACTTTCAACGTTATATCATTGATAAATAAAATAAAGAGAAGGGGACCTAAAATGCTTCCTTGAGGAACACCCGAAGAGGCAACAAACGGCCTTGAAATTTCATTTTCAATATATACATGGCAAGTTCTATCACTCAAATATGAACAAAGCCATTTAAGCAAGCTAGAGTGAAAACCCAGTTTAGTTAATTTCTTTATTAATATGCTATGTGAAAGTTTGTCAAAAGCTTTTGTAAAATCTGTGTAGATTGAGTCAACTTGATATCCCTAAGGGAGAGGGATCAGTCCCAATTCTGCCACCAACATATGAAACCGACCGGTCCCTTTTACACGGCGTTGTCATTGAGAGGGGTCAATTGGCACCTGCTGCGTCACCTTGAACCTGTCCCGTGACCGGCCTCGAAGAACAAATTTTTTATCTATCCCAACTATCGAGTAGTTCGTTGAGCAATTTCGTTTGTTCGCTAAACAATCATTTGATATTGCGATATTCGACAGATGCAAAATTTTTTATTTTCAACTTTGAATTTCCACACGATACAAATACAGCTTTGAATTTTAATCGATCTGTATCCGCTTGTATTATATTAAATTGGTCCGTGCTAAGTAAAATAAAACCCACCCCGTATCAAGCACAAAGAATCTGTTCGGTGACAAGTTATATCAGACCCGTCCTGTGATAGTTTACATTTGAGCTGCCACGGGACCAGTCACTTAAGAGCAATTAACCCAGCTTTCTCCGTAGGGTAATGTGAGGTTTGTAACAGTTGATCAACCTGATACAAAACCGTGCTGGGAAGGAGAAATTACCCGCTTTACCGCAAAATAAATTTTTTCCTTTACAATTGATTCAAAAAGCTTGGATACAGAGGTAAGTTTCGATATCGGTCTATAATTTTCAATATTGTTTTTGTTACCGGATTTGAAAATCGGTGAAATAAACGATACTTTTCAATCTGCAATGAATAACCCAGAAGAAAGAGATTTGTTGAAAATTAGTTGAAGTGGTTTTATCATTTTTAACATGATACTAGCAAAACCATCAGCATCAGGTGTAGTTGTTATTTTAAGATTTGAAATACCCTTTTCAATGTCTTCTTCTGATATATACAAAGAACCCATATCAAGCGATTTTCATGTAAACATGTTGTGAATTATAAGCATGCCAATATAAGCTGAAGTGAGAAAAATTTGCGCTATTCAAGTAAGCAATTTGTTGAAAACTAAGGTTACTCTCCGCGATTTTTAATTTCCAGTTACATTAAGCAAAACATTTGCCTAATATGAGAACATTATTTCTCTCTGTGTACGTAGTAGAGATCTGCAACAAGTCAATTGAAAATCAAGTAACTTGAAAATAATCAAGTTTCGACTTGACTTGTAGAAACTTGATATGTTTCTACCCTACAAGCCTCGACTTGCTTCTGAAAAACGAATCATAAGTCAGACTTGACTTTATTTTGTTTCTACCCTACATTAATTGGTAGAAAAAACCAAGCTTTCTACTTTTCAAGTCTGTTTTCAAGTCTATGCGACTGCGCTGCCGCAGAAAGCCACTGACGAGCGTTGGACTGTTTTTCGTTCGTTTTATTTTTGATGCAGATCGTAAACAGTTATTGCGTTGTGGTTTTTTGTTTGTTTTTTTTTTTTTGCTGTTTATGTTAATGCGTTGTGCCCTTGTGCTATGTAATACCCTTTACTATGTATGGGGTATCGTTTTGATCGTGAAAAATGCAGCATCTCGGTTAAAATAAATAATGGAGCAATGAAATTAGGTGCTTGCGATTGGACAAAGCACAGTGGTATAGATAGGATATTTCAAATTTAATTTAATGGTATGTAGGAAAATGTGACTGCAATCGAAAAACGGGAAGGAGAGATGTTAAGACTACATATGGTAAAAAAATAACTTCAGACATTTTTAGAATACTTTAATATTAAACATAAATTTTAGAAAATCATATAATTGACACATTGAAGCTTATTTAATTTTACTCCTTCTAAGGACTTTGAGCTTGTCATGATGACTTATGCTTAAGCGCGTAAGCCATGGTATAATAATACCAGGTAGCATTGACAACTGCTTATTTTCTCTTCTACAAGAAAACATTTCCTGTCAAAAACAGCTGTTTGTTTTTACTTCAGCGTTTTTAACATTATTCGTTTTTCAATGACCGATTGTGAGCGCTCGCTTTTTGAGTATATTTTCGACAGGAAATTTCACTCAAGCTGTTAAATTTTTATTTGGCCTCTCTTTTTCTTCAAATGGTCACCATATTGTTTTATTTTTTTGGCGGAATAAAATTATCCTAGTTCAGGCGATAGCCACTTAAACAAGGATTAATTTGGTTTTCTTTTTTTTTCTCGAATGTTCCAGACTGGTGATATCCTGCACACCGTTAATTTTTTTTGCATTTTTTCAAAAAAAAAAAATCAAATAACGTCAAAAACTATTTAAAAAAGTTTGAGACAAATTTTTTTTATTCTTTAAATGTTAGATAATAAATGTGCAAAATTTGAAAACGATTTCTTTTTTCCTTCTATGAAAAAAATTCCTAAAAACATTTTTTTGTTTTAAAAATTTGTAACCTATATGCCCCCTTAGGTAAATTATATGAAAAAAACAATGTAATAATTATTATTTATAAATTATGAATACAAATAATTCGACTTAAATTTTTTGTGCACTACTCAATGAAATTTTTAATAACTCTTTTCTATAAAAGCTTCACAAAAATAAGAAACAACAAACAAAAACAATTATACTTTGCTGAGAGCGCCTTTGGTGGTTCGCAATACATCGGTTGTGGTTGGCACAAAATATTTTATTTGTTATATTTTATTTTTTACACTTTTATTTAACAATACATGTTTTTAGTTAAACAAATGTTTATATTCTGAATTTTCAAAATGAAAATTTTTGAAGTACAAAATTTTTTATAACATTTTTAAAATTCGAAAACTTAAATATAAGGTAGGATAAATTATAGTATTTAATATATATATATGTACACTACAAATAATATTATATGATCTTTGCCTGAAGTCTTATAACAACAACCAAAAAATCTGTTTCAAAACAAAACACACCTAAAAACAAAAAAACAACAACAAAAACAACAACAAAAACAACAACAAAAACAAAAACAAAAACAAACACTTCAATCCAATGCTTTAAAGTTAAACTGTTTTCTCAGCTCGGGAGACAAACTTGCGAAACGAAGTTTACACTGACAACACGAAGTTTATTCTACGAACTTCGTAAATAGACTTAAAATAAACGATTTGTAGGCAAAATAATTGCTTTTTCCCTACATTTCAAGTTTCTACATTTCAAGTTTTCTACATTTGGCGTCTTGATTTTTGCTGCCTATGATTTGCGCAAACTTGTTGTTTGCCTGCCTCGACTTGCAGGGAGTTGAAAAATTAAAGGAACTTGAAACAGCAAATGAATCCATTCATGCAGATCTCTGGTACCTTAGCAATTCCATTCGAAAATTTGACATTTGCTACCATAGACGTTCTCACAACGGATTTGGTGTATGTGGGCTTATTGTGTTGTCTGCAGTGGTTTGAAAATTGTATTTCAGCAAAGAGTGGAATTAACATGTGAAGAAAAGAATGTAGGATGTACATTAACGGCCCACCGTTGAGACTTTGAAAAACTGGTTTCGAATTCGACTTCAGAGTGGAAAAACTGTTTCGAAAGTTGGTTCAAATGAATGCAAAAGTATATTGATCATCTTGGAGAATGCTTTTAAAAACAATAAAAGCATTTTCACTAATTATCCACAGTTTTTTTATTGATAGGCGCAACACCTAAAAGGCAACCCTTGTAGTAACCCTCGTATTGATAAAAAAAAAACCTGACTCATTTAAAGTAACTTAAATAAAGTTAAATTCAAAGCTCCCACTCAACTTTTGATGGAAATTGCTTTAAGACACATTTAATTTAGTCTTGGCTTTCTTTCAAATATATTTTTACTGTTAGAATTTGATGTATTCCTTGATTAATTACGACTATCGACCTTCACCCAAATTTTTTGGAAACTTCATTTTAGTCACATAACTTATACTGATAAGGTTTGTAAAAACTAAACCAATTTTGAAAACTTTCATCATATTGATCAAGATAATTGCTAATTCAAAATTAATAGCATGCACGTATTTTTGTAGTTTTCTAAACAAACTTCAACTAAACAAATATTTCAACGAAATTAAATTCTCATCCAATTTTGATATTATATCGAATAGTTTGGAAAACATGCATGAGCATAAAACTAACGGAACTTTGGGAATGAGAATAACTATGATTTGTTTGCAGTTAACTTCAACGCGAACGGACGAACGAACGAACAAACTCCAGCCATTTATAATTTTCCGTAAACTTTTGCTGACCATTGAAAACTCAAATAAATTTTCTTTTTCGAATATTTTTTTTTTCGTTTTCCAATTTTTTTTTTTTTTTTTGTTTTGAAATGTTAGAAAGCTCATATGTAACGGTTGACTACACATACATACGTTCCAAGTGGGGTAGTTATGGAAGAGGTGATGGGGTGGTTATAAGTCAGCGGACATGTTGACAAATCGCCACTCAACTAGATTAAATCAGTGTCCAGATAAGAGTAGATTTAGTTCTAGGAATAGCTATATTTCAAATTGAAAAGAAACTAACAATTATTTATTATGCAGTCGTATTAATTGAAATATGAATAGCAAAGCATCGAAAAAAGAAAATTGGTAGAAAATTGAAAAAGTTCACATAAATCATTTTATGCATTGAGGCCAAAATATAAATTAAGTTATTCGTATATAAAATTAAATAACTTACAAGGCAATAAATAAAAAGAATTGGCATTCGATAAATGAGAGTGGATTAATATAAGTTTTGGCGCTGATAAGAAATTCTTGATATATAGAAATTATTGATAGATAGAAATTATTGATAGATAGTCGGTATAAATAGCTGAAGGAGAGTGAAAACTCCTTTTATTTCTATTAATTTTTTTTTTTGTAAAAATATATAAAAACTCAAGTAATAATAAAAATATTTGAGGAAATATAAAGGGTGTCTCAAAACAAATGAACATTTTCATTCGGGCACTACTTTTTTTATGCCAAGCTTAGAGTCTATGACAGCAGTCAACCGGATTAAGATGCGTAAAGTTATGGTGAGATCTGGTCAAGAATTTTCCAACTACGTAGTTCAGTTAACGCAATTTTTTACGGTATGCTCATGTCAATTCAATATACGAAGAATACGAAATACGATATATGCAGCATAACGAAGTGACATGAATATCCTTAGTAAAAATTTGTCGGAAATGGTTTGTCAAACCCGCACACTTCTATCATCAAAACACACCGTCTCGCAACACTGTGGTTAATTTAATCAATAAATTAAATAGACTTGAAGTGACAGCCATTGGACTTCTTCCTTTGGGCTTCCTCAAAGGGAAGGTCCATTCCAATACACTCCAAACGAATCCAGAGCTGAAACAGGAAATTCATCTGGCTATTACAGCAATTGATCCAGAAGTATGCCAGAATGTCATGCAAAATTTCATTAAAAGGGCTCGCGTATGCAAGCTAGGTCGCGACGGTCATTTGAGCAATCTTATATATACACTGAAAAAAAAAGTTAGTTTAAAATTAAACACAATGTGTTGAAAAAATGTGTTCATAATTTGCCTTTTTTTCATATATTTTTCAAAAGTTTTAAACACATTTGCTCTTATAGCATGTTCAAACCGACTTCATTTAACGTGTTATTCGAAAAAAGCTTTTTTTTTAACATCATCGTTCATACTGCCTTAACTAGTTTAAAAATGTCAGTTTATTTGTTTATATTTTGAAAGAAATAAAAAATTGTTTATTCAAAAATATAAAAAAATAAAAAAAAATAACAAAAAATTCAAATAAATTCAAAAATTTGTCAAAAAATTAAGAAAAATTTGTCAAAGAATTTATTTGTTTACATTAAAAACATCAAAATAAAAAGCTCCTATCAGATTTGGCTGCGTTTAAAAAGCAAAAAAAGCTTTTCTGACGTTAGCAAGAACACAAACCAGTGATTTAACGAGTTTTGAAACGTGTTAAATCATTTAACACGTTAAATTTCCAACAACAATTGTACGCATTTAACTTCATCAAAACTTCATTTCAGAACTTGTTTTTCGATTTAACTTCATTAACGTGATTTAACATAATTAACTGCTCGGTTTGAACATGCTATTACTTTGACCAAATTTGTTGCAAGCTATTTTTTAAACACAAAATTATAACAATTGTCGTCAATTTTAAAACATTTTATTTTCAGTGTATGTATAAAAATAAGTTGCATTGTGTATGAAATTGATGTTCTCTGTAATGTGTGAACCGATTTCGTTTCTGGATATTTCCCATGAAAGGTGACGGTCTTTGTATGTGTATTGATTCATGAATTATAGGCATTTTAGTGAACTTATACAACAATACAGGTATGTACAAATACAGGTGCGCATATATGGTGTATATGGGGAAATATTTGCAAGGGAAATTGGAAATAAATGCAATATTAGAATAATTTGGCAAGTCTCACTTTAGTTTGCATTTTCGCGAAAAATATAGGCATAGGAAAAATTTTCCATACCCCTTTTCTTCCATATCCCTCTTTTACCGACCACAAATCAATAAAAATGCTATATTTAAGACGGTGTTGGTCGTATTAGACTAAAATGTGGTAAATAAGTTCGTATGGTTACTGTCGGCAACTATACTAAAACTGGGCGTGGTCTAACTATATATATGTATACGCCCACTTTTTAGAAATCATTATTATTCCTGAGTTGTACATGTTTTGATAGTTAAACTTGATATGTAGATGCTATGGGCCCAAAAGGCAGTTACTATATATTTGAGCGAACATTAGACAAGGGGAATTTGGCCACACAGGCCAAATTTATGATATCGAATTGCTTTGGAACTAAATGTCGTATAACAATGAAGGTATTTCTACTGAAAAACTGGCACGGGCATTCGAAAAAGGGGCGTTGCTCCACCTATATAAGCCAAATTTACGATACAGCATAGCTATAGAAGTAAAAGTCACAGAACATTGAAACTCAGAATGTAGATACCATTTGGTGATGTCCTTCTACTAGATAAGGTGACATGCATTGGACAAGGGGGTGTGTCTCCACCCATACAAGCCAAATTTATGACACAGAAAAGCTATGGAAGTAAAAGACAAAGAACAAAGAAATAAGAATGAAGTTACTACTTGGTAATGTCCTGCTACTGGGAAATGAAAAATGCAAAAAATTTACAATGGAGAACGCTGCTATAGACTCCAAAACTACTGGGCCGATTGAGCTCAAATTTGTGCAGTAACTATGGGGTCATTCATAAATTACGTTACCAATTTAGTAGAGAGAGAGGTTTTTAAATTTACTACGATAAGTAACGAATGGGGGGAGGGGGTCTCAGATATAGTAATGTGACCTAAAATAAAAAAAACTCGAAAAAATTGAAAATAATTCAACCCAACATTTCAAACCATTTTCATCTTTACATCTAAATGTTTGACCGTCTAAATTGACTGTTAACTATTGGAAAGTGTAGTAAGGGCATAATTTTGCTTTGCTTGCTTTTCGACAGTTATTTTTTCTATTTTCGAATATTTTTTAATCAATTCATTTTTTTATTTCATATACTAAGTTACTTTATGGAGGGGGAGGGGAGTGTTTTTGAAATGCACTACAAAGAGTACCGGAGGGGGGTAAAAAAAATATTGGAAATCGGTCACGTAATTTATGAATGACTCCTATATTTCGAGTACGAGATGCTTTAGAAATAATAACGCTGAAGGCATTGCAACATTTTCCGGTACTTATCTAGATAAGGTGCAGCAAAGCGCACCGGGAAAAAGCTAGTGTTTCAATAATAACCTCCATGTCCCTCTTTTATAATTCAATAAAAACTCGCAGACATTTAAACAAAACAATGCCTTTTATTAAAAAATTAATATGTCTAATGGGTCTAATATGTCTTAGGTGTTAATAGGACACCCTAGAAAATTTTTAACATAATTTATTCGTACTTATATCAAGAACTCATAAATATTATGAGTTAACTTGAAAAAATCAGATTTTAATAGTTATTTTTTAAGTTCTATGCAATCATTTACTAACAACACCTATTGTAAAGTATATCGATGGAAATTTATTTCTACAATTGTTTATTCATGTGGAAAGGAATGTTTTACCAACTGTGCACAAACACTTTGTATCATAATTTAAATATTTAATACAAAAGTTATATTAAATAATTGAATAACTTTGGGAATCAAACCAAATGGCAAATTGGAGCACTAACAGCCTATTTATTTCTACGAGTTTTAACACAATAGTAACGAATGAAACTTCAATTGAGCTAAATATATTTTAAGATAAGGATAAGAATTTTTGAACAATGTTTCCACAAACAATACTTAGTTAACGAGGATACGAAATTCGATCTAGTTTTACAGGGTTAAGTTCATAAAGCCCTACAATATGGGCTTAAAACAGCTATTAGTAGTAAAATATCTAAGGAAAATAAGGATAAGGAAACTTAATAGAGTTAAAAGATATATTATTAAGATTTTATAAAAAAATGACAAATACACGCCCTCTTACGAGTAAAAATTTTCAACAAAACCAGAAATGAAAATTTCAAAAGCTATAACTATCAACACAAATATAATAAAACTTACAATGTAGGCAAATGTGTGAACTACAAAGATTGGAGTCTCACGCCCACTCAGGCAAATGTGCGTGCATTATTTGAAACGACATAATTTTAATTTTAATTTATAATTAAAATAATTTTAATTTTAAAGGAGGACAAAGTTTATATGACACAAAGTGAACATTTTTTCATCTTAAGGGCACTCTTTACCTTGGCGACCCAAAACTTAATGCCTCGCTAAAAATTTAATTGCACAAAAATTATAAAAGATAACGACAAACGGGGGTTTTTTTTTTTTAAGTGAAACTTCTTTAGCCGCGATGGGCAGTAAGACCGATGAATCAATTCGCCGATGAAGCACTTTGCCGTGAAACATTTCGGCGTGTATTTGACATGGTCTTACGCAAAATTAAATCTGCAATTATAATATAGTATAGCTTTTCATATAATTATAGTAATTAATTATAATATTGCCATAAAAATTCGAAGCATATGGAGCATGTCTTTCATATTCATATTGAAGATATCAACCTTAAACAAAAAAAACAAACACTGACTCCTGCTAAGTAACAGAGTTGTAATGTACAACATTTTAAACTATATTTCAAACTTTTGAGAGTGACAGAGGAGTACACAGAGTATATTTCTGTATTGCATTTATTTTCCTTATATCTCTATGTTTTTGACACAAAAATCTACATATCGCAGAGGTTTATTATAGAGGTTTATATTAACCCTCTCCATCCCTCCCTTAAAGCCCCACCGTTCAGGTGTAGGGAATAAACATACAAGAATCATAAAATTTGTTTGGGAGCCCCCTAAGGAGTAGTCGGAGGGAATATGTCCCCAGGAGAAAAATGTCCCTTTTGCAAAAATAATGGTCTCGGTCATACATATTAAGCCTATCCGGCCCTCCCTTAAAACCTCCATGTTCTGGTATAGGGAATAAAAATTGAGTATTTTGAGTTTTGTGTTTGAGGAAAAAAAATAAAATTGGTAAAATTATTTTTATTTTTGAGCATGATATAAAAATGAGAAAAACCTTTATTTCTGCGCGAAAATATAAAAATTGAGAAACAATTTTTATTCTTGAGCAAAATAATAAAACTCAAAAATAATTCTTATTCTTGAACAGAATAACAAAAATCAAAAAATAACTTTTATTTCTGATCAGAACAATAAAAATCGTAAGATAATTTTTATTGTTGAGCAATATAACAAAAATCTAAAAATAGTAATTAAACTTTTAGTTTTTGGATATCGCTTATAATAATTATGATCCCTGATTAAAACAGATTTAATTTACTCTTGTCATTATATGAAATGTGACTTTTTGAAGTGAAACTTCTTAGGCGGCGCTTCGAAATTTGAACGAGAATTGAGGAGTGAAATTTCAAGGTCACTTTACTTAATTTCGTTACACGATATAGAAGAAAAATATGTTTTATAGTAGAGAGAATGAGAGAGATATACATTGTATAAAAGACTGAAAAAATTTCCTTCTCACCGCTGAGGATCGAACCTACGAACTCAAGGTTACAAAGACAACGCCCTATCTATCGAGATAAACTCTTCATATAGAAATATACTCTACATACCAATTAATCAAACTAATTTTGCTGTAGATGGCAAAAGCCGCAGATTGTGTGCTGATTGCGTTCTATGTGTGGTAGATAGGGGGGGTTGCCATGACTCGGGTAGAAGAGAGAAAGATTGAGCGAAGCAGAAGTGAATAAGAGAGTTGTCCTGAGCGCATTATGATTTTCGCAAAGAAGACTCTCATACTAGGGCTGACATGCAAATATTTTTGAAGTGGAACTTCTAAGGCAACGCACACTGGACTGTTTGGCCTATTTAGACGGAATTAAATCTGTAACTCGAGTTTGAGTGCACGGAATGAATTGAAATTTTGGGAATAAGGCTATTGAGTGGCATATCTTTCTTACGTGTAAATTTATACAGATAGACCGTATGGTACCAAAGTTACAAAAATTTGTATGGGAAAATTTGCCTTTTCGCTTCCCTACATCACAATTTTCTAATTTTTTTTTTTTTAATGTCATAACTCCTAAGCGAAGAACTTCATAGAAACGGTAGACTTTTTATAAACGCCAATGTATGCTCATACACTTCTTATTACAACAAAAATTATATTATCCATTATTATTATGTTTTTGTTTAAGAATACGCTCGAATAACCAAAAAAGGTAATTTTTGCCATATTTCAGCTGAAATTTTATCCTTCCTTATATGTCCTTGTACTTACTTTTGAGTTTATTATATTAACTTAATATTTTAAATAATTTTAGGTTTGGCAACTTTTGGCAACTTTCCCCTCAAGGGGTTTTCGGCTGCAACCCCTTAGTTTATGTAGTTTTATGTATTTTGGTGTGCATTAATACAGCTATTACACCATACTTTATTATTTTCGTGTAATGTAAATAAGTTTAAAACATAGATTCTTTTCAACCCCTCCTTCCTCCCCTGTCCTTTGTCACGCCCTTCCTTCAAAATATCTGAACATTTATTTATTAAAACGTTCGAGTGTCTCCTACATATAACATACCGCTTAGATATTAGAAAGTGGCCTATTAGACACCTAGCTGATAAATTTGTAATGGAAAAGAAAAAGAAATCATTCAGTCACGCTTTAAACTGGAGATGGGGCTATTGATAGAGATATGCAAACCCGGATACGAAACTACTCATGACGGAAATACAGCCAGAAGATTTTTTTGGATCACGAGAAATCGCAAGTATTACTGGCATAGATAAAAGAATAATTAGGAATTTCAACATCATTCTTAGCTGTCGAAAATATTTCAACTTTTCTTGCGTAATTTGCGTTTTTTGACAGCTCGTTACTTATAACGAACAGAGAGAAGAGATAAAAGAAACGAGTCAGAAACTCATTACTTTTAGGGATGGCTCTTCTAAATAAATCTTAAAAATGTCTATAATTTTTTCATTGATAATTTCTCAAAAGAACTTTTTTATACTCAGGATTTAAGATTTTTTTAATAATGAATGAAGACATTTTAAGTATTTTTGTGTAAATACGATAAAAAATTCCCTATTAAGAACATACCAAATATTTTACAAGTTTGTAGCCCTGCTTAGTCTGAACGTAAAACGCAATCATTGAACTCTGCCATAATTTTCTTGCGTAAATTGTGCCAGCGAGTAGACGGACGCATATGCATATGGCCATGATACAATTACCAGGTAGTATTATTCGCTGAAAATCAGCTGTGGAAAAACTGTCAATATGGGCATATAGTGTCAAAATGTAGCGAGTAGGTGCAAACAATGTTGCTTATTGCATTTTTCAAAATGAAAATAGCGCAATTTTTATAACAATTTTTTATATTTATGAAGTGAAAACTTCTTTTAGCGCGTTGATCACTTTTTGGTAGAGGGTAAAACAATAGAATCGCGATATCATGTTTCTTACATCAAGGACGAATTTGTTTCTATATGTTTCAAGCGTGAACATACATACATACATACCTATAAGAACTTGTGCGCTATGGTGGACACTGCCAACACAGTTGTACTTACTTTTATATTATACAACTGTGTACAACTATATACTAACTGTGTTGTTGGGTTTTGTTGTTATTGTTGATGCAGTATTCAAATAATTTTTAAAGTTTACATGTGTGAGTGTTAATAAAATAGAGATGAATACTTCAATTTAATCATTTCATTATATTTGCTTTAAATATAAAAAACAAAGCAAAACCTTAACAAAGGTTTAATTTCGTCATTAATCATTTCATTCTTAATATTTTAAATGATTGGTTTATATATAAAAAACAAAAAAAAAATCCCCTTTTACTTCTTGCTATGATTGCAATACTTCTATTTGACACTATATGCCCACAGCAACGAGTTAAAGTAGCGATTAATACTACCTGGTAATTGTATCATGCATATGGCTATGTTCACACGTCAGTCAAATGACTGAAGTTCATCCCGATTTTTTACTCTCTTTTACTCTCTCTGAAAATTTTGACTGACGCCTGCTCACACACGATCTTTTGATTGATGCTGTAACGACGCCATTTGTTAGTTTTCTGCTACCTACTAAAGGGTGATTTTTTTGAGGTTATGATTTTCATGCATTAGTATTTGACAGATCACGTGGGATTTCAGACATGGTGTCAAAGAGAAAGATGCTCAGTATGCTTTGACATTTCATCATGAATAGACTTACTAACGAGCAACGCTTGCAAATCATTGAATTTTATTACCAAAATCAGTGTTCGGTTCGAAATGTGTTTCGCGCTTTTTTGTTCAGCGATGAGGCTCATTTCTGGTTGAATGGCTACGTAAATAAGCAAAATTGCCGCATTTGGAGTGAAGAGCAACCAGAAGCCGTTCAAGAACTGGCCATGCATCCCGAAAAATGCACTGTTTGGTGTGGTTTGTACGCTGGTGGAATCATTGGACCGTATTTTTTCAAAGATGCTGTTGGACGCAACGTTACGGTGAATGGTGATCGCTATCGTTCGATGCTAACAAACTTTTTGTTGCCAAAAATGGAAGAACTGAACTTGGTTGACATGTGGTTTCAACAAGATGGCGCTACATGCCACACATCTCGCGATTCTATGGCCATTTTGAGGGAAAACTTTGGAGAACAATTAATCTCAAGAAATGGACCGGTAACTTGGCCACCAAGATCATGCGATTTGACGCCTTTAGACTATTTTTTGTGGGGCTACGTCAAGTCTAAAGTCTACAGAAATAAGCCAGCAACTATTCCAGCTTTGGAAGACAACATTTCCGAAGAAATTCGGGCTATTCCGGCCGAAATGCTCGAAAAAGTTGCCCAAAATTGGACTTTCCGAATGGACCACCTAAGACGCAGCCGCGGTCAACATTTAAATGAAATTATCTTCAAAAAGTAAATGTCATGGACCAATCTAACGTTTCAAATAAAGAACCGATGAGATTTTGCAAATTTTATGCGTTTTTTTTAAAAAAAAAGTTATCAGGCACTTAAAAAATCACTCTTTATTTTGTGAAATCGTATCGTGCTGTAAACAGAAAGTAAACACAACACAATAAACAAACCCCGATTTTAAATTTTTTAATAGAAAAGTTGTGTTGCATTTCATTTTATTCGCAAGGGTTACAGATTACATCCTTTTCTCTTCAAAAAAACTACATTTGTTATCAAAAAACTACTAATTAACTACTTTTTTTGATATAATATCCTACTAAACAACAAACAATTAAAATAATGCAACCAATTGACTGATTGATCCAGGGCTGGAATCGGCTAAGATGATAGTTGATTATCGTTTTTGATTGTCTTTTTTGATTATCAACTTGTCGTTGCTCCGTGTAAAGCGATCGCTAAATATTTTCAATACTTGGCAGCACTTAACATTCTCTCAGAAATTAAATGTCATTTTGGCCAGCTGTTAATCATTTATAATTGTTTGTTCCAATTGTTTATGTGCTGCTTTTCCTGTGCCTTGTTCAGCTATTATGGAGTCATTAGGAAAGGCTCAAGTGGATAGCCGCTGTCACCTAAAAAAATGTTTTAGTACAAGCCGTTTTTAATACGCATATTTTGTTACCAAGTAGCCATGACGATCTCCTGCCTGATTTGTAATCTCTTTCCAATGCATCTCTTTCGTTGCTTTGGCGCCAAACAAAGCTGTCATGAGCACTTCCGCCATATCGAGCATTTATAGCCAAAATTTTTGTATTTTCATCACATATCTATAGAGTAATTTTTTAATAATGTTGCAATTCGTTATTTGTTTTATAATAAACTTACAATCATTGCATTAATACTATGCCTTCCTTTTCGATTAAAGAACATATTCTCATTTTCCTTTGGACGGAGAATCATAATATGACTTCCGTCAATGCACCCTATAACTGTGAAATTAAAAGGGCAAATATTATAATAAGTCAATAAATGATGTTGATTAACAGTACGTACCTCCAGGAATACGGTACTTTTCAAAAAAATATTCTTTTGTTGAATCCATGGGCACAAATTTAATCATGAGTGGACATAGTACGGTCTGCATTTTTTTAATAACTGCTGCACTGATTTCAGCTACAGTACTTTGACCCATCGGTGCAGCCCAGTCTTGACCAATTTGTCTTTGGTAACCACCTCTACCAAGAAGATTTAGAGTTGCAGCCAATTGCAGGATAGGTGGGATGTGCGTTGACCTTACTCCATTTGGCAAGTCAAGCAACCGCAAAACAATCATAAAAGTTTCCTTATCCAAGCGAAAGTTTTTCAAAAAACTAAACAAAAAATTAGTACTTTTATTAACAATTAACAAATATCCATAAATACACTCGTACATTGGGTTAGGAAGTTCCAAAATATTTGCCTTGTTTCTTAAATTTGTTCTAAGAAGTCGAAAGATCCGAATCTTTCTATAATTATTATTTTCTTCTGCATTTTCTCTTCTAAAAAGTTGAAATGAGGTAAACATTTCACTTAATGCTTAATACTGAAATAAATACTCTTGAACTTATTATTTATTGTTAACACTAGATTGCCCAAGGAAGTCATTTTGACTGCTTTTTAAATTCAATTAGAAAAATATTTATGTATATAATGATACAATTTTTTAAAATGTTTATGTTTATGTTATGTTTTAATATTTTTTATTATTTATTAATAATAAGTGATATAACTGTAAATAATATAAAAATATTAAAAATGAATTTTAAACAAATTTCTTTACACATTAGTTATTCTTTCACAATGCAGCCATTTTGACTGCTTTTGGGCAATATAGGTATTTTCTAAGTTCAGTCTTTCTAGTGTTAAATACTTTTTATTTATTTTATTCAACACACACTTCACTTTAAACTGTTTCGATTTCAACGAGTTTGCAATTGAACTGTCAGAAATATATGAAAACGACACCTAAATAGCTGTCGCTTAAAATCGATAGCTAAAAGCGATAGTCAATTTGATAATCACCTTACGTGGAGCAAAAGTGATGATTTTGATCATCAACTGTCAACTATCACCTTAGCCGATTCCACCCCAGGTCTTGAGCTCAATCAAAATTTTGACTGACGAGAGAAGAATTTGGAGTTCATTTTCGCTCTGAGATAAAGTTCATTTTTTTTTACATAGGAAGGCAACAACAAATTTTGACTGATTCAATCATTTGACTGACGTGTGAACATAGGCTATGCAGTGAATGAACTTCCCGCTTAAGACTGTATTAAAGAGTAAATCAATTAAACACTTAAAAATAAACTTTTTTGGATTAAAGTTTCACTTCACACATATTTTTTTTTTTTTTTTTCTTTTTGTTGAATAGATAAACTATCAAATTTTGTTAAAAAATTATTGTTGTTGTTCTCGTTGTTGTTATTTTTGTATGTTATTCCAAAGTAGATCAAGAAAAAAAAAGTATGCTGCTGGTTGTTATCAAAGACTGTTTTTATGACTTAAGATAGGTCTAGGTCATGATTCTAGTACCGACGAGAATGACTAGTGTTTAAAGTATGTGGTGCCAAAATCCTCGGGCGAAGTTATTTCAGTGTCTTTACATCTTGTACTGAGCCAATCACTTGAAATTTTGTAATTATGTTTCGCTTATGCATCTGAAAGGGCATATGACGCGAATTTCTGTAATAAAATTCAAGAAACTAATCGCTAAATTTCAGATACGGTAAATTTTAAGCGTTTACCAATGGTAAATGTCAATACTTGGAAACTGCCTAGTAACCACCTTTTAAATAATACACTTTTAAAACTTTATAGCTCTTGTGGATACACATATGCAACTCAAACACTTTTCGGATATTAACTACCCTATAACCCGTTGCAGGCAATTCTTGCTGACAGTTTTAGAATAAACTCAGCTTAAATTATTTTAAAAGTTATTATTAAGGCCTTGCACGAAATGTTTTTTTATTAAAGCCAGTTTAAAAAAGTCAATGACATGCCACGCTGAACACATTTTATTTAATACATTGCCAGTAATGTACTGATTTGGCTAATGCGATATGAAGCGATTACATTTTGAGGTATCAAAAAATAACTTCAAGTTACAAAACCAGTTATTGAGTGCCAATGACAGTTTCTCAATCATTCGATTGAAATGTTGTCCTCACCTTTTTGCATTCAAAGTTGACGACTTTAAAAATTCGTAAGAAATATTATAACATTGTAAATAAGACAAATGGTTAAAAGATAATTTGCTCAAAATATTATGCAAATATCTTAAATATAACTTAATATTATTTTTTAAAAATGCTGCTTACTCAATGAAGTAGACGCTGTGCAATTTTTATTGTTATTGTTTATATTGCTGCACCATTTAATTTAACGAAATTCATAATTTTATTAATGCCTTGACTGAAAATTATACAGTGCTTAAAGCAACCTTCTCCCCCCTCAGCTGGCTTGAATCTTCAAATATATTTTATTTATTTTTTAACAATTTTTTCTTTTGCTTTGCCAAACAACTTGAAAGTTCTGCCGCAAGGATGGCTTGCTTGCACTCCTAAGTGTATGCAATAAAAAAAATGAGAAAAAAAACATGAACAGCGGCTTTTATTAGCAAAGAAAAAATGCCAATCAAAAAACGCAATAATCATAATTGAAAAAATTATGCCGCACAGCCAGTCACAGGACTCTCCGCAGAGTACTTCAAATGCTCCTTTAGAGAGCTCGAGTATTCGAGGCATTTACTGTGAAGTTTGTGCGCTAACGACAAGTATCGCATTCGGCGTGTTGGTAAGAGACGCCACAGAATTTTAAAGCCAACGATGATTTGGAGGCTTAAGAAATTAAAAAAAAAATATGCTATACTTCAAAAAACCAAAAAAAAAAAAAAAAACAGGTACAATTTTAGTTGTTAAAACAACAGCCTGTTAGATAGAAACAATGTAAAATCTTATATTTATGCAATAACGCGAATCTTCTGCCATGGTATGCATCCGGGCATCACCTCATGGGAAGCGTAAAAAACGAGCAATTTACAAACTTCTCAGCATGGCATTCCGTATGGAATTTTTACTGATTTTGGAGTTCTGCTCTTTCGAAGGCGCGCTTTTCCGCAACATTGTCGGTTGGTCGGTCGTTCAGTTGGTTGTTGGTCCTTTGGTCTCACTCGACCTTATGTAGCAGCAATAAAAAAGGAATGCAGCAAATTTTTATATGCCTTCCCTTAATACGGCATAGGCCGAAAAGAAAGAAAAAAAACAAAATGCACAAAGTGTACTGCGAAAAAAAACCACTTAGGTTAAGGCATGACAGCAGCAACAGCGAAAAAACATAACCGAGAAAAAACAAAAACAAAAAAAAAAATAAAAATTAAAAAATATACAGCAGAACTGCATGGGGAAAAAAAGAAATAACCCTCGAAATCCATAACAGTTCTAAAGATGAATAATGATGGACTCACAGCGGATATCCCGCTGTGCCAGAAAACCTAGTGCGCCGTTCAGCGCTTAAGAATGTCTAATGAAAATGGTATGAAGCCATAATTTTTTGGTAAAAATCTACGAGTAACAGAAATAACTTTAAACAGGGCATAAGAATCACTGCTTACTTGGCTTGAAGCTTAGAGTTGGTGTTTGAAAGAGTTCAAACATCAACGAAGCAGACTTTCTGCTTAAAGAGTATCTTAAAGTACTTTTGACTCTATATAACGGGCACTACTACGAGTACAACAATTTATGTAACTATTTTCAGGATGGTTCGCTGATATACAAATTTAGTTTATTTTTAATTTTTTCCTGCGTTCTTGGTTGGCTTGAGGAGTTACCATATTGTTCATAGATCTAGTAAGAAATGATCTTCGAATGGGTAAAAGTTAAAATATCCCCACAGCAGAACCAAAGTCTTAAGCATTCAATAAAATGTTTATTTGTAAAAACATTCTCGTCATAGTTTCAACATAAAATATTCGCTTTTGTTTTGCCGTGACGAAGTTACGTTTTACATTTGCGTTGCATTGAATTGTTACTCGCTGAGTATAAGAGCTATGATTAAAAAATTATAGGACCGCTAAGGTTAAGTCTTTGACTTCATTATAAAAACAAAACAAACATTCATAATGTCATTGGCACGCGGTGGGAGCTGCTTAAGCAACGCAACTGAAAATTTGTTACATGGAATAATTACTCACTGAGTATTAGTGCTAGGATACAAAATATGATACAAATATGATAAAGTCCTATTTTAAGCCCTTACAACAAAAATAGACAAAAAATTTCTGATGTCATGGGGACGGGACACAGGGAGAGCCTCTCAAAGATCGACAATGCAACATTAATTTAACGGCGTTGCATTCAATTTTTACTCGATCAGTGCACTCAAAAAAAATCCGCATTTGAAATCAACATTTTAGCATTTTGGCATAAAAACTTTTGATTTTACCATAAAAATTTTGAAATTAAAGTAAAAACTGTTGTCTCAAAAAATAAAAATTTTGAAATAACAAATAAAAATGTTTTCTCAAAAACTGTAAAATGTTGATTCAAAATGTTAAAAATTGTTAAAATAAAACCTTTGAAAACAAGCTTTTAATGTCTTAAATGAAAAAAAAATACATTGAATTGAATGTAGCTCCGTTATGTTTCACAGATTTTTAATTTTATCGATATATTCTTCAATGAATAAAAAAAAATTAAAAAATTTAAAATTATTATAAGCAAGTTAAAAATTTTTAAATTATAAGCAAGCATTGGTTTTGTTGCATATTTTTTTCTTCCATTCGTTCGTTTTTACATTTTAATTTTTTGTCTCTAATATGAAGATATCGAGTTCTTTAAGTTTATTTTTTTAGGTTATAAAAAATTTATTCATTATAATTATTTTTAAGTGACTATTAATAAACATAATTTTTCTAATTCATAAAAACTGTTTCATTTCAGAGTTTTAGGCAAAAGTAATATACATCTATTCTCAAATATTGAAATAACATTGGGTCAGCTTGCATCAACAATTTTATAACTTTTAAATCAAAGTAAAGGAATGTTTTGTTAAAAGTTGAATAAATGTTGAACCAAACTGAAGTATTGTTGTTTCAACATAGTAAAGCTGTTCATTTTAACATTTTTTCTATTTCAACTCAAATCTCAACAATTTTGTTTTTACATTTGTAACATTTTATTTCAAAAAGCTACACGATATAAAATCATTTAAAAATGTTAAAAAAACATTTTGTAGTATTTGATTATACAATAACCCATTTTGTTTCAACATTTTTTTTCAAAACTTTTACATATTGGTTTAAAAGGAGAAATTTTTTAAAACAACAGCTTCAGCCATTTCAATACAAAAGAATAAACTTTTGAGCATGAAACAAAATGTAAAATTGGCAGATATACCAATGAAAAATTTTGATTTTACTAATGTTTTTTTTCTGAGTGTGTTTAAGCTACGATAAATGTTTAAAAAGGAAAATTAATTTTTTTTTACTTTGCCTTACGACAAAAATAAAAAAATAAATTCAAACGTCACCAGGTCGTGAATATAGCAGCTTATGTAACGGAAATGTAATATCGTTGCATGGAATTATTGCTCACTCAGGAGACGTGCTACGGTAAGTTTTGTTTTACGACAGTATAGATGTGTTATTACGCCTCACAACTAAAATACAAACAAATTCTTATCGTCATGATTTAAGGGTGGCAACCACATAATACAGTATCAATGCTACAACCATGAAAAAAGTTGCATGGAATTTTAACTCTGTGACTACTGAGTTACGTGGTGTAATGTTAATCTGTGTAATTCACCATTATTCACCATATCATTGTTGACTTCGTTTATTAGTCGGTGTTGGACGTATTTTGTGTAATTAAACGATTGCGTTTGTTTTTTGTTTGTATCTAGTATTTCGTGAGTGTTTTTATAAATACAATTTATAAACGTTGTGATTTTGGTAAAAGTTAAAGTTTTCTTTTATATATTTAATAAATGTTATAATTAAATTGGGCTGTGCTAATAATTTGTGCTAATAACATTCTTGTTTTAGTGTTTTTTGTCTGCATTAGTCTTGCTTAGTGTGTTTTTGTTATTGTTTTAATTTTATTCTTCTTTGTGCTCTGTTTTGTTATTATCAAGCGTAGTGAGTGTTGTATTTGTTTTTTAACTGTGCGCTCACTGCATATATAGCAACAGATTTTTAACCCTTTAGGCACGTGCAGCTCAATTTGTAACATGGATTATTTTTCTGTTGAAAATATTGCTGCTTGTTCCCTAAACGAGCTATGCAAAAGCCAGAATATTCTGAACCCAATGTTCAGTTGTTCTGGCCCATGTGAGCAAATGTTTCATTCGAGATGTGCGGGTATTTCCAAATCGTGCTTAGACGATTTAATGTCTGTCCGATCAGGTCTTCGCTGGTACTGTGCTTCGTGCAGGGCCCTTTCCCCAGATGAGCTTTATTCTAAAATCAAGCTATTTGGAGAAAGTCTTAACTCGTTAAATAACAATTTTAGGGAAATTGTAACATTCTTTAGCGAAGTTAGTGCCGCACCCAGTATTAGCGTAAATTATGAATGTTCTTCACCGGAAAAAATTTCGCCTTCTTTGTCTCAGACAATCTCTTTCGGGACGCAAACAAACATTCAGTCTGAAGAAGACCAGACTATTTCTAAAAAGAAGAGGAAGAATAAAAATAAAAATAAAAATAAAAATAATAAGCGTCGTAGGACGTCTTCAAACCCTCCTCAGGCTATGCAGCCCTCAGCTATGCCTTTAATTCACAATAATACAATTATTTCTTCACCTCCTTCTTATACTCCTCCATTGGCTAATAGTCCAAATGTGATTTCAACTGAGCCCAATAACCCAATAATTAATTTAAGGGCAGTGTCGAGGCGAAAACGCTTATTCATTTCACGTCTTCAGCCCGACACAACAACTGAAAATATATTGACGTTTGTCAAACAAAATATTTTATTTAGTCAAAATGCATTATGTTCATGCAAAAAAATTGGCAACAAGCCTTCCCACGCCTCCTTTATTCTAACGGTTGCAGCTGAAGAGTTCGCATCTGTTCTTAACTCTAAAAGGTGGGCCGATAATATCCTCGTTTCTGAGTTTACGCCTAAAAATAAGTCTAGAAGGACGAATAAAATCGCCCATCAGACACAAAAAAATTAAATAGATTATCCCTTTACTATCAAAATGTAAGGGGATTACGTTCTAAAACACGCGACATATATTTGGCATCTCAGAATTTCTCTGAGGATATTATCGCGTTAACAGAAACATGGCTGAACGGAAGCTTTATTGTCTTGGAACTGTTCAACAATAGTTTTCAAGTTTTTAGAAGGGACAGACACACTGACAATATTTCTGCTGTTGGTGGTGGTGTCCTTTTAGCTGTAAGGAATTCCTTTGTCAGTTCCTTAATTGATATTCCCTGCTCTTCTAACATCGAACTTTTATGCGTTAAGGTGTTACATTGTAATTCCAATGTATATGTTTTTAATGCATATCTTCCCCCAAAGAGCAGTGCAGAAGTCTATGCAAGCCTTGCGGATTGCATAGAATATATAATTAATCTACTTGACGTTAATGACGACATTTTACTGTTGGGCGATTTCAATCTGCCTGCCTTAAAATGGCATTCTTCCGACGATGATACATATTTTTGTGCATCAAATTCGAAGACTCGCCAAGAGCATATATTTTTTGACAATATATGTTCTGACTTACAACAAGTTAGTTGTATTTATAATAGTCTTGAAAGACTTCTTGACCTGGTCTTAACTACAGACAGTAACAATGTGATTGTTAAGAGGGCCCTCCATGCTCTGACTATTGCAGATGAATACCATCCACCATTGAGCATTTGGTATAAATCGGACAGAGAGAGCATAGTTAATTCGAGTTCAATCCATAAGGTTTATGAATTCAATTTTAAAAAAGCTGACTTTTTGAAGTTGAATCATTTACTTAATAACAAGCTAAATGTTATTTTAGAGTACTTAAATGGAAATAACCTTGATGATTCCATATATTTTTTTTATACGGAGCTCTTTACTGTGTTCTCTCAGTCCGTACCATATAGCCTCAAATTTGCGAAAAACTGTGCGTACCCTTGGTACACAAAGGATTTAAAAACTCTTCGCAACAACAGGAATAGGGCATGGAAGAAATATGTCTGTAGTTTAGACTCAAATGACCTGGAAACCTACAAACGTTTGTTTCTGGAATTTGAAAATAGCTCAGCTGCATTATATAATAAATATTTAGACAATATAAAGTTGAGAATACTGTCTGATCCAAAGAAGTTTTGGAGATTCATAAATACAAAGAAGAAATCCGATGGATTCCCTTCATCATTCAAAACTGTTGATGGAATTACTGACGATCCCGTCATTATTTGTAGTTTATTTGCAAATCTTTTTAAAGAGTCATTTTGTTCGGATTCCTTTGATCCTGATGAGGGGTATTTTGAACATATGAATTCTACACCCAGAGTTTCTTTGGACTCTTTATCCTTTACCTCAGAGGATATTTTAAAATATATTAGTTCGATCGATGAAGATTTTAGCGCTGGACCTGATGGAATTCCTGCCGCAGTGTTAACTCAATGCGGTTCAATTTTGTGTCAACCACTTTCTTTGTTATTTAATAAATCTATAAACGAAAGTTATTTTCCACTGTTTTGGAAAAAATCATTTATTAGTCCTATTTATAAAAAAGGTTGCAGAAATGATGTTATTAATTACAGGCCCATTGCTAAACTGTCATCGATTCCAAAACTTTTTGAGCGAATCGTGTATGATCGGGTAAAAATTCACTGCCGTGAAGTCATAACAACTCGTCAGCATGGTTTTGTTAATGGCAGATCTACGGTATCTAATCTACTCGATTTTACAACCTTTTGCTTAAACACCATTGAATCTGGTTGCCAGGTCGACTGTATCTACACTGACTTTAGCAAAGCATTTGATAAGTTACCACACCATCTAATTCTATTTAAACTTAAGTCCATTGGATTTCCACAATATTTTGTAAACTGGATTAAATCGTATTTGACAGAGCGATCTTATAAAATACGATTCCGAGGGGTTTTGTCTACTGAGTTTATTGCGTTATCAGGTGTTCCTCAAGGAAGTCACCTTGGTCCACTTCTGTTTATTTTAGCCATTAATGATGTGACCCATATCATTAAAAACTCTCATCTGCTTATTTATGCGGATGATATGAAGATATACAGAAAAATAAATTCTCAAGACAATTCAGCCCTACTCCAGTCCGATCTGAAATCTTTTGAAGTTTGGTGTTCTAAAAATAATATGTTTCTTAATCCAGATAAATGCCAAACTTTGACCTTTTCGCGAAAAAGGAATAATTTAGTTTTTGATTATAAAATAAAAGATACTGCTTTATGTCGTGTGGATGTCACGAATGCTAAGCTTTCATTTAGCATTCATATTGATAACATTTGTAAAAAAGCATCTTCTATGCTTGGATTTATTAAACGCTGGGCCAAAGAATTCAATATCATGATTACGACTACAACGTTGTATTATGCAACAGTGCGTCCTCACTTGGAGTACGCAAGTCAAGTTTGGTCTCCAAGTAACAATGTGCATGTTGATAGAATAGAGAGAATCCAAAAATGCTTTGTTCGGTTTTCCCTAAGGGGCTTAAGTGGATTTGACATTTTTAACCTTCCTCCTTACGAGGATCGCTTAAAACTTTTAAAAATGCAATCATTGAGTGAGCGAAGGAAGTCTGCAGATATCGTCTATTTGCACCAACTCATCACCGGTGTATTCGATTTTCCAGAACTTCTTTCTCTTATAAATTTTAACTCTAATCGTAGAAGCAGTAGAAATGCTAACAATTTATATTTACTTACCATTTAGTAGAACAAATTATATGTTAACTGCTCCATTAAACCGTATGAGTAAATTAGTAAACAATTGTAGCTTTTTTGAAGTTAACTTGTCGAAAGGTCAACTCAAGAGTAGATTAAAAACTATTGTGTAATTGCATGGTTATGTTTTTGCATGGTTAGTCGTGATGTTTTGTGTTGTTCTTGAGCCCAACCATATTTTGGTGGGTAAATTTTTCTCACATTAACTTATTTTGAGCCACTAATATCAATATCGTTGAAATTTTCAAAGATTTTTGGGTTGTGACTTTGAATGCGTTAATGCTGAGAATGTGCGAAAAAGCTGTAGTAGCTAAACTCTATTGTTATTGCATATTATGTGATGAATTTTAAGGAGCTAAAATGAACGTGCTCACAAGCAACAAAATAACACAATGAAACCGGACTATAAAACCGGAAAAGGACTATAACATGAATTAGGATATGGATTAGGACAAAAATTAAGACACCTAAAACATATTAAGACACCTAAAACACGCCTTTCCAAACTAGAAAAGGGATTCAGTATATTTGATTGGGTCAAGAATTTGGTCTTGGACTAAAACAAGAGTTTGGACATGAAATAGGAATATAAAGAAACACCGTCACGTCAAAACCTACGTGTGTCCACGACACAGCCAACGCTTTTTTTATAAAGTCTTTGTATGGGAGGTAGGTTGTATGGGAGGTAGGTTGTATGGGATGTAGGCGTGGTTTTCACTCGATTTTGTTGAATTATATAGTCAGAGTGTATATTAAAGCTTATTTGCAAAATTTCAAGTCCATATATTAATTTTTTTGGAATTCTAAGAGAGTTTACCTTTTTGGTAGAGTTACTTTGTATGGGAGGTAGGCGTGGTTTTCATCCGATTTTGCTCACTTTCAAATTTGATCTTTATTTACAATTAGATACAATAGATACAAGCTTAAATATCGAATTTCGTGATGATAGCTTGAAAGTAACGGCTGTAATCGTGATCACAGACAGACAGACGGACAGACTGACAGACAGACATGGCTAAATCAACTCGGGTGGTAATGCTGATCAAGAATATATACACTTTTCTATACGTACCACGCCTCCTTATGGGCGTTACAAACGGAGTGACAAAATTAATATACCCCTTTTACGTTTTTTAAACGTGGGGGTATAAAAATAGAAAAATTTTCAACACATTATTTTTTTTTTGCAAATGAATGTCCTAAAAAATATCACTTTTTTCCCATATAAATCACTTTCACGAATAAAAATCTCGAAATATTCTTCGATCGATCTCATATCTGACATTCATTACTTTTTCGAATAAACTTTTGAGCCGAATCATATTAGCTTTTTCATGAATAAGGACCACCTTAAAATTTCTATTTTTTATTATAAATATATTTGCTTTAATATATTTGTCTACATATTTTCCATACACACACGCACATTTTAAGTTGAAAATTTTTGAAAACCCTTGAGACTTCACGACAACACAGTTTCACTGACAACAGCCACGAAAAGCTCAAAACAACTCTACCCTTCTCCGCTACACATTCAATTCTTGCCAGTTTTCCTAATTTATTAAAAACCAAAAACCTCAAAACCACAACTTCTACAAAATGCACCGAAAATAATTATAATTATTCATTGTGGAAGAACACTTCATAAAAATTAACAGCACCACCACCACAAACACATACGTACCCACACAAACAGACTCATATAAATTTTCCAAAAAAAAAAATATAAATACAGACATCTTTGATAGCATCACTCTTACTTGAAACAGTCGCAACACAGATTCGTAGACACCAAAAAGAAGCCCCGAAGATTCAAGCTGCAGACATGCAAATATTTTATGCAAACACCGCGAAAAACAGAATAATTCACGCAAATAAGCTTTATGTGTACACAAGATACAAGAACCAAGAAAAGGCAGCGTGTGCAGGAGCAACAAGAAAATGAATCCAATCCTGTGTTGCAACAACAGAAACAAGGCATAGAATCAGCGGTTTTTAAGAAATATTTCTAGACAAATATTTTACGTAACACTTTAAACAGAGCAAAATATCAACGCAAGAAAAAACTGCTTCTTAAGTTATTTCTAGGTTTAAGAAAAGTTGCACTTTCAGCAAAATAATTGCTACATTAGATATTTCAAAAGATAAACTCATGCAAACACGGCCGAAGAGAGCGGCTTCATATGGAATTTCACTTTCACTTCATATATTGAATTCAGTGCATTTTTGTATAAAGCCAGTTAAAGAAATAGAGGGAACTGATACGCAAACTTCATGGCGATTGGTGAATTTCTATCAGAAAACATCCAATCAAAGATGGTTATTCTCTAAACAGACATAAATATAAAAATTATGGGACTTTTTTAAAGCTTACTTTAGCATCTTGGAAAAGTTTAGTTAAATTTGATCCACGGTACTTGTAGTGGGCGCACATTAAATTTTTTGCTTAAAGACAAGAGAAATTTTATGTGGAACATAACTCGTTCCAATTTAGTGGGACCAAAAATTGGTTTTACATTTCTATAGGAACAATATCGAAGTAAAAGTACACGCAAAGAAAAAAAACGTTTATCGCCAGTTTGCCGCAAACGAACTTCGTTTGTCGTGCTTGAAATCGTTTATTGCAAACGTTTCAACAGTTGTCATAAACGTTGAACGAAAAATAAATAAAATTTTCAATTGTGAGAAACGAGTCATTTAGTTGCAGGAAATTAATTTCGTTTGTCATAAACGCGAGTGATTTTTAAATTGCAGCAATTGAAAACTTCGTTTTTTCCAACTGAAAATTTTGTTTATTTTTCCCTTCGTTGTATAAACATAACGCTTATAGTTTAGAGTTACTTTTTGGACAAATTGTTACTATATAAGGAAATTGGTAGTTTGCTTAATACGCGGACGAAGATAGCAACAGAGGTGGAATCCATAAGAAGACGGACGGACATAATGAGAATGATTATTAATATAATAAATAATAATGACCGAAATAGCTTGCGGTTTATATGTATAAGATATATTTTTAAGTTGTGACAACTGAATATTCGTTTGCGGCAAATACAGCTCGCAAACGAAGTATAGTTGGTGAATTTTTCAGTTGTGGTAAACGAAAAATTTCTTCGTAATAATAATATCAAGTTATTAATGCTTGTAATGCCCAAGTTGATGTAAGAGGAATACAAGAATGTTGTTGAGAGAATGAAGAAATTAGTTAAGCTTGTGAGGTACAGGATGTATCTATGGACTGATTTGAAAAAAAAAAAGATTTTTGAGATAATTTTGAACAGAGGTACAGAATCTTAAAAAAGATTTAACCAATCCACTCCTTTTTTTTTGTGCATTTTTTACAATGCTTCGACTCTATACAGGTTGGACCAAATACAAGTTTTTTTAAAAAATAATAATAAATAACTGGTCATTTCAGCCCTTGAAAGGACTTTAACCTAGCTTCTTATGATCAATTGTGGTGTGCGTGTTGTTAAGTTTGTACACAATTGACCGAGAACCGGACCTACATGTTTAACGCCGACTCCGAACGGCGATGAACGGAATGTTCTTATTCTCAAGAAGCTTTACATGGCATTTTGATTACTCTTTGAGGTTTGCCATTGTCTGCAGAGCGGTGGCGGCCGTACAGAGAAATTATTTTAATTGAAATAATTTTCTGGCGCTGCTGGGGTTCAAACCCGGGTCTCCAGGTTCGTTGACATAGAGGCCACGCACTTTAACCAACTACGCCACGGACGCCACTGTTTTTTTAATACAATAAAATTAACAAAATTCAACTTTTTTCAACAGCCATGTATTATGGCTTTATTAGTAAGAGCAAACATTCCCATTAATTATGGAACACAACGTTGCACAGTGGTTGAGCCCCATACAAATAATGTCAAAAAATAGAAGTAGTCGTCGTTAATCAATAAAATTAGACACATGAGTTCAATTTGACTGTATCAAGATAACAACAAAAATTTTTTTATAGCCGCCCACAACCACGCGTACCTCCCATATAACATAAAAATTGAAAACACTACATTTTTTCTATGACTTATGTTGAAACCGACTTCATTTAACGTGTTATTCGAAAAAAGCTTTTTTTAACATCATCGTTCATACTGCTTTAACTAGTTTCAAAATGTCAGTTTATTTGTTTATATTTTGAAAGAAATTAATAATTGTTTATTAAAAAATATAAAAAAAATAAAAAAATAACAAAAAATTCAAATAAATGCAAAAATTTGTCAAAGAATTAAGAAAAATTTGTGAAAGAATTTATTTGTTTACATTAAAAACTTCAAATTAAAAAGCTCTTTTCAGTTTTGGCTGCGTTTAAAAAGCAAAAAAAAGCTTTTCTGACGTTAGCAAGAACACAAACCAGTGATTTAACGAGTTTCGAAACGTGTTAAATCATTTAACACGTTAAATTTCCAACAACAATTGTACGCATTTAACTTCATTAGAACTTCATTTGAGAACTCGTTTTTCGATTTAACTTCATTAAATTGATTTAACTTCATTAAATTGATTTAACATAATTAACTGCTCGGTTTGAACATGCTATTATCCTATGATGAAACCACATTGTCAGAAATCTTATATTAAAGTGTTAAATAAAAAAAACTTTTTTCCGCCATGCCCATCTCCCCTAAAAAATTTTTCACTCCACTGGTTTTCCAAATTTTAAACTTTAAGGTGATATAGCATCTAAACCGTTAAAATAAGATGTTCATATTACTGTAAGATATTATTTTAAAATTACTTTGTAAGACAATGGAAACAAAAATTTTTCAAAATAAAGATTCCCGTTTCGCTATAATTTAAAAATATTTGATTGAACCTTTTGCATTCTGCAACAAATTAATAATTATTGCATAAGCGATGATAGCAACTTTCAAAATGTACTTGAGTATACTTTTAGGGATAATGTAAAACCTGCTATCAATCTTCATATCCGTAGTTCATGTTGTAGCTTTTTATGCGTTTAAACACATGCTTATCTTTCAGAAAGATTTTCATCTTTTTTATAGTTTCTTATAGTCGCAAAAAATATAAAAATTCGTTTGTGAGCTTTAAATGGTCAAGTCAGTGCAATATGACTGGTACCATAGTAAACAAGATAAAGTATGTCACACTTTTTAACGAAGAGTTTGGCCAAGCCAAGCCTGAAAGTATACTAAGGATAATTGCTAACTAAGCCTTGAGACTGAGCAACTCTATATTTTTCTCAAAACGGTTTTAGTTATTGTTATATTAGTATATCTTGTATTTATCTTTATATTTAGTTATATTATATATCTTGTGAAAAAAGCTCAAAAGAGCTCACTTTTATTATTTGAAACATTTGCGTAAAATATCAATAAATACATTCCGTTGAAAGATTTTTTGGTGTAACTTGGAGCTCACAAAGTAGCATTCTGCTAAAAAATAAATTTGCGCTTTTTTTTTAAATTTGAGTTTTTTTAAAAATAGAGGTAAAACATATATTTCAAATGCGCAGAACTGTATTTGAACATTTTCTAAAATAAATTAAAAAAAACAGGAGGGGAATACCTCTTCCCGTTTTTTTTTATAGTAACTCTGAAAAAATATTAACTTTTTAAATCATTTTTCCAGTTTTTTGCATTGTTCGAGTTTGAGGGCCTCTAGAGAAAAAACCATTGAATATTATTCAAAAATATTTTGGATTTATGCTAATTGAATAATTTTTAAAGGATGTAAATTAAAAAAAATGTGCAAAAGAGAACATGAATTTTGGTATTTATTTCCACCTTTCAACCACTGTGCGTCGTTCAAGTGGCTGACTTCGCAATAGCGCATTCTGTCACTTCAATTTTGCAAGACCTTGTTGATGGTTTCGGGCTGTAGCTCACGGATTGCTTGGATGATATTGGCCTTAAGTGCTTCAATCGTTTCCGGATTGTTGGTATAACATCGGTCCTTCACGGTTCCCCACCAAGAAAAGTCCACAGGGGTCAAATTGTAACTCTGATGCGGCCAATTTTCATCGCCAAGACGGCTGATAACACAATTTGGGAATTTGGGGCGCAAAAGATCGATTGCGGCATGGGCTGTGAGATATGACGCGCCAACCTGCATGAACCAGAGATCGTCCAAATTCATTTCTCCAATTTCAATAAAAAGAAGGCGGTTAGCATGGCTCTGTAACCTCCACCGTTGACCGAAACGTTGTTTCCATCCTCATTTTCGAAGAAAAATGGACCAATAATGCCACCACTCCACAATCCGCACCAAACTTTCACTCTCTGTGGCTGCATCAGCTTCTCAACAATAACGTGCGGAATTTCTGAGCCCCATATGCGGCAATTTTGTTTGTTAACTTAACCGCCGAGATGAAAATGAGCCTAGTCAGAAAAAATTATTTTTCGCCCAAATCATCTTCTTTTCAAATAACGCACTGTTTAGGCTACACAGCACTCACTTTGGAAATAAGTTTTCAATATTTCCCAACGTTGTTCCGCGGAGGTATGATACTGTCTACTGTCTAAAATAACCTACGATTTCAAAAGAAACCCCTAGATAGCCCACCATGTGCACTACTTTGCATAGACAAATAAGAATAACAGCCCTATTCTGGCATAATCGTCACAATCAATTGATACTGAAAAATTGTGATTATTTTGATTCGGTCTCTATTGATTCGTATTCAGGTTGAACTGTCACAAGCAAAAAGCTTTAAAAATTCACCACATCATGTTGTAAAGCTTTTTGAATTGGTCACCTTCTTTTTATATCAACTTGCTCATCAGTTGTCACTGGAAAATAAATGTCGATACATTTTATTGTAACAATGAGCAGTGAGATATGCTGAATTGACCGCGATACCGATGATTGGCTCATGGAAGTCGAAAAATGATTGCCGACATAGTAAAGATAAGAGCCATTAGCATAAACATAAATAGTTGCCAAAAACCTCAAGGCAAATGGTATAGACGACCTTCGCTCATCATGTGGTTGGAGTTCCTAAATTAAATTCCAACACACACTGTATTCGGCAGTCGAAATGAATTTGCAAAGACGATTTTGGTGTCCTAGAAGCCGTCTCCTTAAGATATTCCCTTCTTTTTGTTATTATTGTTTTTTTATAAAATTTTATTTGTATGAATTATTCGCTGTGACTTTCTTAGCTGCTTGTCACTATATTGATCCCTATTGATACAAAAAGAGCTTTTTAAAAGTGCTCAGGGAATTTCTATCAATTGTGAATTCTGTATCAATTGATACTGAGGTGGCTTTTGTGACTTTGTTAGAATAGAGCTGTTAGTTGATTATCAACCGATTTTCAGTTTTTTCCGGATTCAGAAAGAAGAAACTTACACCTTTTGAATGATATAGTCTTTAAAGAAAACTTGAGATATTTGAGAGATTTGTCTAGCAAACCTGATTTAATTTTCAATTTTTTTTACCTTGTTTCATTTCTCACACTGATTCTTGTTTTACTCAAAAATAGCTACAAGAAAAATAGTATCACTTCCCAGTCATTTTGGACTGTTGCTATCATCGTACATTATTTTTGCTGAAAGTAATATTTTTCTTAACCCTCCGTTACATTCGCTATTCGGAGTAACGTCATTGCTAACCTGGGTGTAGTCCACCCATAAATTGTAATTCAAGAATTTGTAAAAAATAACATTAAAAGAGTAAAGCGGTTCGGATTTTATTAAATTCAGGTATTTTATTATTTTATTTAACATAAAATTCGTTCAGTTAAACACGTATTTCATTTAAATAAAAATATTTAAAAAAAAAACGTTAATTTGAGAACTAAAAAAAAAAAAAATCATAGCGGTTTGGATAATTTCCCATTCTGAGGACAACTTATTTGCCACGTTCTTTGACGGGACCAATTTGAAAAGCTAAAAGATGAATAAAAAAAATTTATTTAATCAATTTTTTTTTTGCAATGAAAAATTTTTGAGATAATTACCTCTAAATTATCGTCGTATGTGGAACTGTTGTCTCAGGTTTTGAGGCCATCAATTCGTGGCAATTGATGCACAACTGAATCGTATGACTTTTGCAAATAAGTTTGTCACAATAGTAGCACGTTGTTTTTGTCTTGCGATCTTCCTAGTAGCTGCATATTCGGCAGCGACCCTGCTTCTCCACTTTACCTTTTTTTTGTTGGGCTGATCGATGTCAGATTCTACGCTCACAAATTTTTTAATGCTTTGTTTCAGATTGTCGCTTATATTACTCAACTTGCTTCGTCTATCAATTTGAGATTGAATAAGACTTAAAGCCAGCTCTTTTATGAACAGAGAACGTTTTTTTTACTTTAATGGAGGATTTTCAGTCGCTAGCAAAATTATACGAGCGTTAATGGCAGCCAGGTGTACCAAGGAAAAAATATTACCAAAGGCCACCGTCGCGTATTTCTGGCGACATTGTAAGCAGCGCACAATTGATCTGTAGTATCAACACCTCCTTTCGTTTTGTTATAAAATTCAATAATTTCTGGTAGGCAATTCGGACCATCAATTATTTTTCCGTCATTATGGAATGTTGAAAGTAGTAAAACACACTTCTTTTTTTTTTTGCACATATGATAGTAATGTAGTTTTTTTCTGATAACAAAAAATTATTGATTTAGACGCTCTGTGTTTAGTTACAATGAATGTTGGTGGTATTACTCGTTTATTTTTCCTTAGAGTCCCAACCAGTGTTGTTTTATGATTCAAAATATGCATAGATAATGAGTACGTCGTAAACCAGTTATCGGTCGTTATATTTCGGCCAACGCCTTGAAGATGGCTGGTTAATCGTTTTACCACTTCTTCTGGCTTATTACATAAATTATATGGGCCAGGATGTTGTTTCCCAAAGTAAACTTCGAGTTTTGACGTATAGAATGACGCAGAGTCAACAGCAGAAAATATTTTAATACCATATTTTGCTAGTATTAAACCATTTCACCATTTTCATTTTACTTGAGAAAAAATAACACTATAGTAAATAAACTAGCGTGATTACAAATGTGGGTGTCAGCCACACGAAATTCTTGTTCCTACAATACTAACGTGGGTGTAAAACACTTAAACACTTTTTAAAATGGGTTATTTTTTTAATTTATTTAAAAAAAAAGCACTGAATTTTGTTTTATAGAAAAAGATTAGATTTGATATAATGCACGTACCATTTCCCTATCAATTCATAATTTCTATTTTTTTTAAAGTATGGGTGTAATGCACCCTAGCGAATGTAACGGAGGGTTAACGCATAAATTGGCTTCACCAGTGACCACTAGTTCACAGTTTTTGTCGTGGTGCATGGTTTGAGAACCGTATTAGTAAGTCATTAGTACTTAAATAGCATTTGTATTAAAATTAAGTATCATGTAAAAACAAAATATCAATTATCAAACCAAAAAAGTCATTAAGTTGAGTTATTACCATTAAATCAACTTAATGCCTTCTCTTAAAACCAGCGTAATGAAATGTTTTTGTTTTTTTATTATGTTTTCACAAGCTTGACGTTAGAAGATACGAGCATCTATCAATTTTTTACTGTCACTTTTATCTGTTGCTTCAGAAACATAAAAACATAAGTTGGCCTACATACCTATAGCTTAAATGATAATCTAAGCTATTTTTTAAACCAACACGAATTATGTTAGTTAGTTGGAGATTCAAGCGAAGCTATTTTATAAATAAGCCTTTAGATTAAAGATAAGGTAACAAAAATACCATAAGATAAGCGCCCTATCGAAAGATGTTGTAGCAGCTTAAAGAGCTTTATAGGTCATTAGAAGATTTCTTTTGATGAGTAAAAGAAGAACATATATTCCCTTAGGCTATTTTTTTGTATTAAAAACATAGATATTTTTACCAATTTTATTTATTTTGTAGTGCGAAAATTCCTCAAGTTCTTACAAAATTTTAACTTACTAATTAGTTTGGGTTTTTTTCCATAAAAGCAAAGCGTTGATTATTCTGTCTTAAAAAAAAAAACACAATTTCGTGCTGCACGAATCCATGCACACCTGCTTATACCAAAAAGTAAATTATGCTTCAGTAACTAAGACCACGACTCAATGCCAAAAACTTAACTCATGACTTGATTAAAAATGAAGAAAAACAAAACTCATAACAAGACCCAGATTTGGAAAATCAAAGAAAAACACTTCGATATTTTGCAAGTTAATTACCAAATATTGCAAAATCTTTGCCAACAGTACTTAAATAGTACTCTATCGTGTAGTTGTTGTTATTGTTGTTGTTTTTAAAACACTTTTAATTGCCAAAAACGTAAAAATATTATCATTGCCATTAACGAATGATTAAGATACCAACTAATTGATACAAAAAATACGCTCAAACAGGGTGGACCTTGTTATGGAAGAAATGTTAGTATCAATTTTTTTTAATTTTATTTTTTTTTTAGCTTGGGACCAAGGATTTCAGGTTAATACTTATTTAGCCAAGTCTGCTTTGGTTCGAAATAAATAGATTAATGGAAAGGAAGGGGCAATCAGACGAAACATGCGTTGGATGTTCTATGCGTGGTGTAAAGCGGTAGAAATATGTTCAAGTTTTTCAATTCAAGTTATAAGGCTATCTACAAATCCACAAGCTTCTCTACCACCAAGTACACCTTCAAGCCGTAAATATTGATGAGTTTCTAATTTTAGTTGATCAGGAATGAGGATAGAAAATTGTAAATGCGAAATGTTAAAGCGTAGGACCATGGTCTGGCCGAGATTTGAACCCGGGACCTCTGGGGTGGCAGTCGAGCACGCTACTCAACTACCGAGAACACAAATAAGTTGCTTTGATTCTTGAGAACAATATTAAATAAGAGGGTACAGATTAAAAATACTGCCAATAAAAGTTTTTGTGAAAGATATAGATCTAAGAAAAGAAAACTGCGGACTGTTCATTGTGGCAAAGGTTCGGTTTTTTTTAAATCCAGGTTCGTTTTAATTCAAGATTTGTTTCATAAATAAAACGAAAAATTTTTTGGATATCTCGTAAATTTTTATTTGATCATGAAGTGGACACATAAAGATTATTTATGAAATACAATATCTTTCAAATGGCCTTTCAATATCTTTAGCTTGCAGACCTTAATCCTTTTTTCGAATTTGCTGATCACTCTTTTTCATAATTGGGGCTCAATTTCTGCAATCGCGACTTCAAAGTATACTTTGAGAGTTGGAATTGTATGCAGATGGTTAGCGTAGACCTCTTAACCTTAACCCAATAACATCAAAGGAAAAAGTCTATCGGTGTGAAAATACAAGATATTGTTGGCCAATTAGTGTCTCCCAAGCCAAAAAGTACGCGACCAATAAACTTTGTGCGCAATACTGGGTGATTCACAATGCTGCGTTTGGTCGCCCGGACTTTGACAGCTAAAGTAGAAACGCTTTCGTATGCAGTAATTTAAAAAATTAAAACAATTAAAACAAGCAGTAAAGTAAAACAATTCGACTTCATTAATTGCGGTGATCGTAAAAAACAATATGAAGGGGTAACGTACGATCTAACAATATGAGTAGATTTCTCATATACAAGTAAAATTTCTACTTGTTCTGCGTTTTAACATTCCTTGCTATGGTAGGGTTGCATTTTGCTGAGATAGCTTCATATGTGGGTGTTTTTTAGTTTCGGTGAAAAACAATTTAAAAAATAAAAAAAAAATAAATAAATGGTCATTTCAGCCCTTGAAAGGACTTTGACCTAGTTTCTTATGATCAATTGTGTTGTGCGTGTTATTAAGTTTGTACACAATTGACCGAGAACCGGACCTTCATGTTTAACGCCGACTCCGAACGGTGATGAACGGAATGTTCTTGTTCTCAAGAAGCTTCACATAGCATTTTGGTTACTCTCTGAGGTTTGCCATTGTCTGCAGAGAGGTGGAGGCCGTACAAAAAAATCATTTTAATTCAAATAATTTTCTGCCGCTGCTGGGGTTCGAACCTGGGTCTCCAGGTTCGTTGACATAGAGGCCACGCACTTTAACCAACTACGCCACGGACGCCACTGAAAAACGATTTATAACTATTAAAAGACTCTTTTTAGACTCATATATATAAGTTTTTATCGTCATAAAGCGCTCAAAAAAAGACTCTTTTATGAGTACATTTTCGTAGGTTGTGGGCTTAAAAATAATGGCTGCTTTATGTCTCATTTTGGACTCAAAATTAAGACTCTTTTAAGACTCATAGTTAATACTCTTGTAAGACTCATGATAAAGATTCTTTAAAGACTTATAATAAAGACTCTTTTAGAACTCGAATAAATGAGTCTTCTTGAACTTAAAATCAATACTCTTTTAAAACTCATATTTAATACTCTTTTAAGGCTCATAATAAAAGACTTTTTAAATACTCGAAATAAAAACTCTTTTAGAACTCATATAAATTAGTCTTTTTGGACTCAAAATTAAGACTCTTTTAAGACGCATATTTAATAGTCTTTTAAGACTCATAATTAAGAATCTTTAAAAACTCATAATAAATACTCTGTTAAAACTCCTATAAATTATTATTTTGGGCCCAAAATCAATACTCTTTCAAAAGCCATATTTAATACTCTTTTAAGAATCATGTAATGGAATCTCTTAAGACTCATCCTGAAGACTCCATCAGAACACATAGAAGTAATAATGATCCGTTAAGGCTGAAATGTATTTTTAGATTAAAATTTATTTAAAATACCTAATATTTTAAATTTATTTAAAAAATACCATACTTACCACAGAAGCAACACTGTAAATCATTAGGGGTATTCACAATGTGATGTATTTAGTCTTGTATTATGTATTTGTGATAAATATGGTTTCTGTGGTTAATTACACAAAAAAAATGTAAGCAACTTAAAAATACGATACTTACCACAAATGCAACACGGTAAATCGTTGTATTTATGATGTATTTGTGGTTATTGCTTGGCAAAACCAATAAAACGGAGAATTTAGTGCGCGCTCTAAGTCAAGTTATTGATGAAAATAAGTTTATTTTCTACCTTGACTTATAATATTGTTAAATATTATAGGATGAATTGAACATGGAAAATTATAAAAAAAGAGAGAAACCCAATAAGAAGTGGACCAGCGAAGAAGTCGAAATGAACCTTGAGAGCACCCGAAATTGTTCGGCATCTTGTTGGTTTTATAACAAACGTCATTAAAATCAGCTGATTGTAAATAATTAACAAATTAACATAAGGTATGTTCGCAATCTTATTCTAAGTGTTGTAAATTTTTAACATATTTACTACAAATACATCGCATTGTGAATACCCCTATTGTTTATCATCTCTCTATATCGCACTTCATTGACTGCAACGACTCTTTCGTAGTCATTTTAGAAAAACTATATCCCTATGACGCCTCTGGCCCACAATTCGCAGCAAACGTCACTCATTGAGAGAGCATTGACATCACCTGAATCACTCCGGAGTTTTCGGATGCCCAAATACAATTTTGCTTATAAACGTAGCCATCACTATGAAAATGAGCTTCGTCAGAGAACACGAGTTTTTTTCAAAAAATCACCGTCGTCTTGAGTCAAACACTGCAGTTCTTGATTCAATTGGACCTTGTTCGTATGCAAAGCCAAATATTTTGTCAATATTCACTGCAGTGTGATCGTGAAGAGGTCAAGTTCTTGAGTTTTCAAACTGTCCTTCACTGCTTTTTTGATATTTTCTACCGAACGTCCTGGGCGAAAGTGTCGTTACAGTGTTTTTACATCTTCCATTCAGCAAGTCTCTTAGAATTTTTTTTTATTATGTTTCGCATACACGCCTCAGAAGGCACATGATTAAGTGTAAAATTTACTAGAATTTTCGTAATAAATTTCAAAGAATTCTGTTCTCTCTTTCCTTGTGTGGCTTTTTATGGTAAATTTCTGGAAATTATAAGTAACAAATATCATCATTACGTAACTGACAAGTGAGCAGCTGTTAAATAATACGACTTTGCAACCCTATATTTCATGTTGATACATCCTTTAGATCAAACACTAAAGTCAGATTTTTTTTATCCAGGTTTATAACCAAACAACGATCGGAGTTTATAAAATTGAATGTTTTTTATGCCACCTAGATGTGGTCTTTGCTATAAATCTAAAACAAAGTACTTTATGAGATCAAAATAAGTGAGAAAATATTGTTTTTATGCTTCATTGGTAACCCTTTTTCTGTAGTTACGTAGATTTTTTTTTTTTATATTTTTGTAATGGTCAAAGTCAAGAACTATAGGGCCTGAAAGACTTAACTTTGGAAGACAAATTCAAGAAAGTTGTTGATCATTTGCATGCCAGGACTGAGAAATAGTTTGATACGAAATTATAATATGTGAGGAAGACTTCTTCTGAATAGTGTGATCTTGTGTCTCTTGTAATGAATAGATAACATCATTATTTTATATAGTTGATATAAAATATCAACCGGCCTTCTTGAAGATTATGGTCTCATTATTATTATTATTATTATTATTATTATTACAAATTATTACAAATTAATAGTATTATAAATTAAAGCAAAAAAGACTACGATCTGTAGCTCCGAAGAACTAGTGGCGATCACAGACAATTCTACGTAAATAGAAAAAAAATACAATTTTATCATAGTTAACTTTAACATTTTGCTTACTTATTAAAATCGACTTAAAATATAAAAAGCAGACAATAGCCATAAGAGGAGTAATAATAAAAAAAAAAAAAAAACAAAAAAATGTAGCCATACAATCCAATAATAGGATACAAAATATAAAATTCGAATTTCTCAAACAATTATTGCAAGATTTGCAGAATATTGCCTAAGTCTTCATAGTTAAAATTAAATAGCCACGATTTCACTCTTTTGAGAAATAAGGTCTTACTGCGGATAACCCGTAAATCTTCCGGTAAACGATTAAAAATTCTTGGTGACACTGAGGAATAACAGTTTAAATAAATTTGCAAATTATGTGATGGAACTTCAATTAAGTTTTGAAAATTGGTTCTTAAATCATAACGCATAGAAAGCCTGTGCTACAAATGACCAGAGTTACTAAAAAAAGTTTAAGAACTTTGTAATAATACAAGTGCTTGAGTGGCAATATTGACAACTCCTTGAAAAGACCAAAACTTCTATCGTAGCGAGATCTATTACATAATAACCGAATAGCACACTTTTGCAAGTTAAGAATAGGGGTCAATTTGTTTTTATGTGTCCCACCCCAGCAAGTCAAACCATATTCCAATTTAGAATTAAAAAAAGAATAATACACACATTTCAAGAGATCTGAGGAGCAGTAATTTTTTAGTTCAAAAAGTTGACGAATAATATTTCTAAAGTACCTTCTCAATTCACTACAATGTAAAGACCAATCTAATGTGTAATTCAGCCAAACTCCAAGATATTTATAAGAATCTACGATCTCAATTTCAAAACAAAGAGAAGAGCATTGTACATTTCCAAAAAATGTCATATCAATATTAACATTACTACATGAAGAACATACCTTAGGAAATTTAGTACAATAAGGTCCATGATAATGAATTTGGCCAAAGGGCACCTTATACCCAGAGATATTAAAAAACATGAGCTTAGTTTTATCACTAATAACAAGTCTATGTCCTTTGAACCATCTACTCAATAAATCCACATCATGATTCAAATCAGAGTAAAGATCAATAAGTGATTTACAAGTAAAAGAGCACGCCATGTCATCAGCAAATGCAGTTATAGAGCTTCTTAGTTTTAAAGAAAATAAGGAGTTAATATAGATGGGAAACAATATTGGTCCTAAGACTGAACCTTGTGGGACACCTAGGCTCAAAAACCTGTTTGCACTGACACTAAAACCAACATTAACTACTTGCTGTCTATTCGACAAGTATGAAGCAAGCCAGGAGAACATGAAGCCTCTGAAACCACACCTATAAAGTTTGTCCAACAATATTTTTGGATGTACAGTATCAAATGCCTTTGAAATGTCTACAAACAAAGACGCAGTTACCTTACCCTCATTCACACCATTATAAATATATGAACAGAAATTCTGCAAAGCATCTTCAGTTGACATACCAGCACGAAAACCAAATTGATTTCTATTGAAGAACTTTATTTTGTCAAAATTGTAGGCTTTATCTTGTAGTAAGGCTGAGGCCGTACGGTATAATCTAAAATATAAGTTATTTTATCAAAGCCAACTTAGACTACCCAAGAGTATAGTTTATAAAAATTTTTATCTAACTTTGTAAAACAAATCTTAGATTATTTATTACCTTAGTATTTAGAAATCATAGGTCGAGCTAAACTTTCTTATATCTGAGTTAAATAACTTAGATAATTTTTATTTGTTTGAACGTTTTCGCAGAAAATTATAAATTAACATAAGCAAAGTAGCTAAGTTTCATACAAATTTTATTAGTTTATTTGACAAAGAAACGTAGATAGAAAAAGAACATATAATTTTATTGTATCTCTCATATATTAGCTCGATTCTTAAGTAATTTAACATAAATTTTTTTCTGTGCATTGCTACGCATCGGTGATCTTATTAAACGCCTTTTTATCTATGCGCTAGAGGCGGAAGCCTAACAAAGAAGTTTTTGGAAGAAATGTTCAACTTAGAAAAATAAAATAGATATAAAATAAAAAACATAGAGATCATAGTTTTTGAAGCATTAAAATTTTAAAAGAAATCCTCTATTTAAAATTGTCTTAACTAAAATTTTGATATTTGTTGTTTTAATATGATATTGGAGGGCATTTTTGTAAAAGTTGTATCGAACACATTCCAATAGACTTACTTGGAAGATTATGTCGACATGAATTCTTATAAAAATATCTTGTATGTATTTTGTATTGTATCGTATTGTATTGTATGTATGTATTTCAAAATATATATGTATTTTGCAACAAGCCCACTGATATTCTAACATTGCGCCATCTTTTTATGTGGGCGGAAATTTTGAAAAATTTTGTTTGTAAAAAGGACTGTGCTTCAGTACATTGATACTAAATTAATGAAAAACCAAAAGAAGAAGAGAAAATTAGGTTACATTCTATCATCTTGCTTGAAGTAGTCAAAATCGGGATTTAAGGGTATCAACCGGAAATTATACCTAAAAAAATGTAAGTTCTATATACACTAAGAAGTTGAAACCAGAGAAGTGGGTCAAAAATTTTTTGAAAAATAAAACTTACTTTCTCAAAATCTAGGTCACAGCTTATCTTAATCCTTGTCCCTCTATTCTTGTCCCTTTCCTTTACTTTGATCTCAAACTTGTCGTAATCCTTATCCTTTTTCAAACTTTGACTTTACCCTTGTTGGAATCCCTTTCCTTATCCTTATCCCACTTCTTTTCCCAGCCATAGTCCTAAATCTTGTCCTTAGTGTGTCCAAATTCTTGTTCTATTCCTGGATTTTTTCCTTATCTTGTCCTTAATATTGTTTTAGGTGTGTTTAGATATTTATTCTTATGCTTGTCCCAATCCTTGTCTGAATTAATGTCCTAGTCCTTGTCCAATTCAATGCTTTTATATTTGTCCATATCTTTGTCCTACTACTTGTCTTATTCTTGGTCCTAATTTTTGACCAAATCCTTGCGCTTATTCTTTTTTAATCCTTGTCCTAATCCTTATCCAAATCTTCGTCCAAATACTTGCCTTTGTTTTAGTTTTAGTTAATTTTTAGTTTTTATTTTTATTTTTGCTATTGTATTAGTGTTGTATTAATGTTGCTTTAAGAGGTTCCCTGAAAGACCCTAATAGCACCATTAATTTTTATTTTTTTTATTTTCATCATGTTATCGAAAACCTTTACTGTTGTTCATAAAATTTACCGTTGTGCAAATAGTTATAATTCCATGCAACGTTTTTTCTTTGTTATTGCATTTTTAGAGCATTTAATAGTTGTCTCCGTGGTGTCGTGGCTCCAAAAAAAATTTTCTTTTTTAGTTTTGAGGTCAAAGAACCATTTTTTGCTATCGTAAAATAATATTTTTTGTTGCACTTCTACTCATCGAGTAATAATTACATGCAACAATATTGCATTTTTGTTGCACAAGTTGCTACCTATGCGATCTGATGACTTAATTTTTTATTATTTTATTTTTGTCATAAGGCTAAGTACACATTTTGCATTGCTTTTTATAACATTTACTGTAGTGTATGTACTGACCGAGTACTAATTCGATGCCACGGCGTTGCATGATAGCTGCATTCTTGATTTTGTAGCGGGTCCCTCCTAGGCCTTATAATGTCATGAATTGTTTGTCTTTTTTTGCTGTAAGGGCTAAGAATCAGCCTTTACTGGCACGTAATGATTTTTACTGTGTGACAAATTTTCAGTTGCATTGCTTAAGCAACTGCCTGCGCTTTCCAAAGACGTCTTTTTTATTTTTTTGTATTGAGGTCGAATAATTAAGTGTCGTACCATTATTTTTACCATATCACCCACACTTCACGAGTAACAATTCCATGCCACGCGGATTCATTTGAAAATATTCCTTTTTCTAATTTTTCTGGAAATCTGCGCGGTAGAACGTTATGTCGTCACGTACATACAACGCAAAAAGTGACAAAACAACGCAAAAAGGGACTTGACAACTTTGAATTAAATTTCTTAAGGCACCCTTTCACTAATCATCGAACTGTCACTGTCAATTTATTCAGTAAACTCAACATTTTCGTCATGGTAAAGTATACGAACGAACAACGTTTGCAAATTATAAAAATTTACTACCAAAATTCGGAGTCGGTGATCGCAACTTTAAGAGCGTTAACTGCAATTTTCGGTCGTAATTCTCGCCCTAGTAGACAAACAATAACAAGTTTAGTGCAAAAATTTGAGTCTACATAATCGTTGTGTGATGTTGCCGTGCCAGTGAGACAACGGGTTGGTCGAAGTGTCAAAAATATCGCTGCCGTTCAGGCGTCCGTATCAAACGATACAAAGAATTGGGCATCGCCCAGACCACTTTATGGCAATTTTTGCGTAAGGATCTTGGTTTACACCCATACAAGATCAAGCTGACTCAAGAATTGAAGCCGATGGACCGTTGGATGCGACGTACGTTCTCCGATTGAGCTCTAGAAAAAATGCGCCAAGGTTATGAATTTCATCGCAAAATCATCTTCAGCGACGAAGTTCATTTTTGGCACAATGGGTTCGTCAATAAGTAAAATATGCGTCATTGGTCGGGTGAAAATCCACATGTGCTTCATAAATCACCACTTCATCCACAAAAAATAAGTGTTTGGTGCGGTTTGCATGCCGGCAGCGTCATTGGAAGTTATGGCGCCATGATTACCGATTATTTTTGGCCAGAATTGGAAGATATCGACTTGGACGACATGTGGTTCCAACAGGATGGTGTCACAAGCCGCACAGCACACGTTACAGTCGATTTATTGAAGAGTAAGTTTGATGAGCGTGTTATCTCACGAAATGGGACAGCCGATTTGCTGCCTCGTTTGTGCGATTTAACGCCTCTAGACTATTTTCTTTGGTCCTACGCCAAGTCATTGGTCTATACCAACAAGCCGACGACGTTGAAAGAGCTTAGAGCCAACATTGAACGCGAAATAGCGGCTGTTTCGGCCGAAATGCGTGGCCGAGTCATCGAAAATTGGGTCCAACGAATTGTCCGCTGCATACGTGCCCGCGGTGGCCATATGAACGAAGCCGGGTTCCATTCATAAATGTTTTGATTGTACTTCAAGCCGATAATAAAGTTTTTGAAATATCTCAAATGGTTTGCGTTTTATTTAAAAAAAAAAGTTCTCAAGTTCTTAATGGAAAACCCTTTATTTATATCGACTATACCACTTATTTATCGACTCGTACCTAACTCCAACCAATTTCTTAGGTAATGCTCTACAGGGTGACATAAAACCACCGTTATGGTTTGAAACTCAACATTTTCTTAATAAATTTTTTAAAAGATTTTTTTTTTCAGAATTTTATGAAGATAACTTAGGGACTTTGAAATGGAACAATGCACAACAGAACAGCGATCAAAAATTTTTGAATTTTATTGTGAAAATAAACGGTCAATTGTGTGGTTACAATACAATACAATACAATACAATCAATACAATACAATCAATACAATTGACACAGCGTGCATATTGTAGATTTTTTAATGTAACCAATAAACAATAAAACGCCTGGTTTCACATTTTCAACAATATGGTACAGTAATACAACTTCCATGTATCGAAACACCGGTGCACACGGAACAAAATATTCAACGAAAATATTCAAAGGATTTTGAGCCATATTTTTTTTAATATCCACATGGCGCCGCAGTTAGGTACAGTTAATACAGCTGAATATCGAAAGATGTTGGAAAATTCTTTTTAGCTGCTGTAGTCGACCATCTACACTTGTGGTTCTATCCAACAAGATGGAGCCACAGCCCACACTACAAGGGACACATCTTTGGCGAACGCATAATTTTGCTCAGAAGCGATTTCAATTGGCCTCCACGTTCGCCGGATTTAACAACACCCGACCGTTTTTTTTTTTTTTTAGTTATTTGTAAGAAAGGGTGTATAAGCCAGTGACCATACCCGAACTAAAAAACAATATTCACAATGAAATTCGAGCCATAACACCTGATATTTTACGAAAAGCTATGAAAAATAGCACGAATGTGCGAAGCTGAAAATGGCCACCACTTGCAAGATATAATTCTGCATATTTAAGCCAAAAATATTCCCCATTAATTCCCCATATTACTGTTAAGAAAAAAATGATTAACAATTAAGTATAAAAGTTATTAAACATTCAAAAATAGCGGTAGTTTTACGCCACCTTGTATTATTTAGTATTTTTCTATAACTTTTCACCACGTTTCTGTTCTTGAATGGATAAAGAATCAGAGTTTAACTCGTTTTCACTTCATTCCAATCTTATCACGACTTGAGACTCACTCAATTATATGAGACTCACTCCTTTTATTCTATTACTCTTATATTCTTTTCCTTTTCTCGGTATTTCTTTTTATTTTTTTAATTTCCCAAAGAAGTCAATATCTTGAAAAAATATGTATCCAATGTTTTATCTTTTCAGTATTTCCAAGTTGTGTGTAATCAGTGAGTTTACTCACTGTATTTTCCCGAAGAAGAAATATCAATCAACTTTTTCTTAAGAAATAAGAAGCATTGAAAATGTGATCAGAATATATTACATGTTCTTATATATAATTGCTCAAGAAAGTAAGAGTAAAATAAATTTTGTAATTATTTTTATTCATTGCGTTGCTACTGTGGCTCAATGGCTGTGATTGTTGCATTATAAAACTTCATATATTTTGTTTTGATTTTAATATAATTAAAATTCAGTTGATACGAGAGTTATATAAGAAGTATGATTTATTACACCGAGAAAAAAACTAACAGTAAAATCACCTAAGCCGACTTCGGTGGAAAGAATTTGTATAGAAATGGATTTTTATTGTTTTAAACATTGCTTTGAAAGCACATACTTTGATACCCTGCCAAAAAAAATGTTTGATTCACCCAAGCCAAGTATATAACATATTAACCAATAGTGTAGGTAAACCATCGAAAAGTTTGACACTTTATAAAAATGAACACTTAGTTCGTCAGATTAAGCAAGCACGCTTATATAAACTGTCGAAGCCACAATGTATAAATTACAAAATACTTAGTTAATTTATCCAAATCAATTTCGGTAAGTTAAACATGTAAAACTTAGATGTTTTGACGAAGAACATAGGAGGCTGAAAACTTCCAAAGACATCTTATAAATTATACTAGGTTTTTTGTTAATTTTGCATAAGCTTTTTTCTCGGTATATTTTTCTTTTTTCAAAATGAATAAATTTGGCATCTATATTTATTCCCTAAATACATGTAATGACCCTCGTAATTCCAAAACAACCGAGATATGTTAAATCTGTTATCAACTTAAATGTTATATATAAAGTTCTCCATAAAAAACACCCTTTAAAAATGATTTATCAGTTAGACGGCTTAAAAAATAATATTGATTTCATATTCGTCATAATTGTTGTAAAAACTTGAACGATGCAATGAGCCATGGAATTATGAATCAGTTTTCTAGCATTGAAAGCAGATTATTTTTGAAAGTGCGGAATATACGCTTAAGTAAGCAACATTTAACGCGAATAAAACAGGTGGGTTAAACCTATACAAAAAAGCTAAAAAGCCAAACTATAAAAATTATAGTGTACATTAGTGTCGGCAACATTTTCTGCAGAAGAGGGAAAAGGGTCTACATGGCAAGTTCACGTATTTGAGAACAGTTTGGATATATTGAATGAAAAAAAAAAGAATACTTGGTTAAAATTTGTAAAATGCTTTCGAAAACTTTAGCAAACAATTTTTGTAAAAGTTAAACTTTACTATAAAGTGATTTTTGTACACCGACACCTACTGATTAAGGGGTACAAGGGTTGCCTTTTAAGTTTTGGCCTAGCAATGAAAAAACAGTGGTTAATCAAAGAGTGAAAATGTTTTTATTGTTTTTTAAAGTATTCTTCAGTACAGTGGCGGATCTACATACGAGCTGAAAGGGCTTTAGCGCCCTTCCCCCCTTGGAGAATTTTTTGTATGGGAAAAAAACGAAAAAAGTCAAAAAATATGTTCAGCCCCCCTTGGCATACAAAAGTGTAGTTTCAGACCCACCCTTTGGCGAATCCTATATTCGTCACTGCTCCAATATGATCAATATCATTCTCATTGAACCAGTTTTCGGTAGTTTTGTCACTCTGAAGTTGATACCCCTAAACCTGGTTCTTGAAAGCCTCAACGGTCTGTTCGGGAGTAGAAAAACGCTCGTGAGGGAACAAGAAGAAGTCATTGTGTTCCAAGTCGGGACTATAAGGAAGATCAATTCCATACTTTAAGTCCTACAAAACTCTTTTTTTTGAGTTGATGTGTTGGAACTTGCTCTATCGTGATTCAGGATGATCTCCATTCCTCAATTCTCTAAAACAAATGGTTGTGTACCATTCAGCATTAACAATTCTTCGTTGTTTTAGTAGTAAAGCTGCGACATATCGGGTTTTTCTGAAAAAAACCAGTAGCCACTTGCTTGAATGTGCTCCGTCTTGAAAATTTTGACGTGTTCGTACAATTTTCAAACCTATGTAAGCAACACAATAAATCAAATCGTTGTGAGTACGTTTATGCTATAAAATGTCAAATTTTCGAATGGATCTGTCAAAACTCATCTGGCAATGCTTAGTGTTACAATGGTGCATGACTTAAAATGCAGCCCTCGCATATTAAGTTTGTCACGTCTGTCCAACGTCACGATTTCAGTCGTAATTTTGAAGCTATAGTAAGGAAATTATATGAATATTAATATGGATACTAAGCTGATTTCTAAAATATGAAGAACAAGTTCAAAAATGAGCCAAATCGGATGAAAACCACACCTACCTCCCCTACAAAGTGACTGTATCAAAATCGTTAAATTTAAAAAAACTCCAAAAAAATTTTTCTAAAAATCAAAGCTTCACACATACATTAATAAACCTTGATTACAAATATAAACTCCATATTTAAAATTTGTCAAAATTGCATGAAATCACGCCTACTTTCCATGCAAATTGACATCATCAAAAAACAAAACCTTCATTAATTTCACAAAAATTAATTGACATTAAAATAAAATTAATTGATTGACTTCATAAACATAAACTTCTATACAAAAACGTACAATGAGTTTGAAATTTAGATAAATTTAATGAAAACCATACCTGTCCCATGTGGCGTCCGTGGCGTAGTTGGTTAAAGTTTTAATTAATTAAAATAATTTTTCTGTACGGCCGCCACCTCTCTGCAGACAATGGCAAACCTCAGAGAGTAATCAAAATGCCATGTAAAGCTTCTTGAGAACGAGAACATTCAGTTCATAGCCGTTCGGAGTCGGCGTTAAACATGTAGGTGTGGTTCTCGGTCAATTGTGCACAAACTTAATAACACGTACAACACAATTGATCATAAGAAGCTAGGTCAAAGTCCTTTCAAGGGCTGAAATGACCAATTATTTATTTTTTTTTTATTTATACCTGTCACCATACAAGCTGATGTCATCAAAATAATTAAACCTTTCTTAATTCGCAAATTATTACTTAACACGACTTGGAGGTACTTTAACTTTAATCAAGCCGAATATTAAAATCGCATGGCTCCAAAATCACACCAGATCCCCTTTCTAAGCCCTGGAAAGCATTCTATTAACAATAATTATATAATAATTATGTAATAATAATAATTTCGTAATAATTATATTGAAACAAATTTGAGCTTTAGGGCAAGTATGTTGACAACAAGACAACATGAAGACAATGAAAGCAACAACCGACAACAACAAAAACGGCTCTGTAAAGAGCAAATCATACAGCAGACTAGATAGACTATTTCGTTGGCCTCTACACCAACTCATCAGTAGTCTTGCATGACTTTTCACTGTCATCCACTCAAGCTACTTAGGTTATACTGCCAATATGCCTACAAAGTTACCCGGAAGTTTATTTTGGCAGAGAGAACGCTTTTACATTAGTAACTGAGTTCTTATCTACTTTTGATGTACCCTGTGTCAAGGTTAACCTTGATCGTGTCATACTTTTAGGCGTAGCCTTAACTCATGTGCATCCTCGAAGGTCGATCAACAAGCTTAAAGCTCGAATTTCTGAAAATTAAAAAAAAAAAAAAATTTTAAAAAAATAGTTTTAGTTTTAATTTTTTATTTTTTTATAAAATAAAAAAAAATATAAATAACTCAATGCCAACCCTGCAAGATCATTCAACTGTATAAAAATGTCTTAATCCCCATAATTGGCTTCGATTTCCTCTTTCTTTGCTTTCGTTTTAAAAAGCCCACAATTCGGTATCAAAATTTTTCACTCAAGTTATTGTCTTATACAAAATATCCAGAAGAAACTAAATCTAAGCCATGAACTTTTTTTAATTGTCCACTTTTCGTGAAATGCCCCAATAGTACTATCAGTTATTCTGTCTCCGACTATTAATTTGTCTTTTTGATTAATTCACTGGACAATCTTAAAAAGATTGAAAAAAAAAACAATTTATGCTATTGTAAAGATCAATAGCATAAATTGCATTTTAATTAATAGTATAAATCGACCAATTAGATCAGTGGGGCCCACGAAATTTTAAGCGCGGGCCAATGCTTAAAAAAAAACAAATCAAACACAAAATGTTGCTCATCGTTGCTTTTGATAAAAAGTCAAACAAAACAAAACAAAAACAATTACATTGCAATAAAATTACATATCATGAAGTACACTGCCAGTCTTATTTTCTATTACAATAACAATGCTTGCATGAAAATTTACTCGACACACAAGTAACGGGACAATCAACTTCAGCATCGACATCATCGATTGTGCGTTTTTTATTTTGGCTTTGCATGCATTTGTTTTTGTAAAGTTCGCTGGAAAATGTGCTGAACACTGAACGAGTGAGGTTTGTGTTGTTGGTTTTTGCATGCGCTCTTTGAATTTGGCTCATCGCAAAGACAAAATTAAAATAGAAAAAAATTTGTATGAAGGGCCACGCGGGCCATATGGTCCACCACGTTGGCATGTTTGAATTAGAGCAATAGTACAAATCGTTCGACTTGATGGATGAATATTAAGTCGAACGCCATAGAAGACGTATACATACTTATAACTATTCATTCTCACAAATTCTTGCATTTTAATTCACAAGTGCGCAGTTTTTTTCGGATCTTTACTGTCACTGTACTGATATAAGGTGCGTTTCATAATCACAAGACACTGTTTTTTTTCATATTTTGGCAGCAAAGTAGTATTTTGACAAAATAGTTAGTCTTAGGGAAAAATAAACAAAATTCCATTAAAAAATTATTGGTTTGTTAATGAACAAAAATATGATTGAAGAAATACTTGTTTTCGGTTCTTTCAAAATGAAAAGATACGTTTCATTGTCGTTTAAACTAATGAAATAAGCACTATTTTGAGGTTTTTTCTTTTTTTTTTGTTGTATTACTTATTAATTAATAAAGTTATAAGAAAAAATTTGTGATTTTAAGGTGAAATTTGACCTTGAATTTCTCTCTTGTTTGACCTAATCCGATAAAACTGAGTATGAGGGCATAATATATAGACCATGCACTATTAGAAACCATTGAAATATTTGAGGTTATTCCAACTGACCCTTAAATTGTCGCACAGTGTAATCAAGAGGTGCGCCACTGGCTTTAAAACACAAACCAACTTCTTTTTTTTTCGATTCAGAGTAACTTGCTTTGGCAATAATTGAAACGCTTCTGCGCTGTCATTGTCGATTGTTTACATAAGCCCTTGTCACTTATGTACCCCGCACATTTTCAATAGAATTTAAGTTCGGGGAGCTGGCCGACCAGTTCTTAGTTTGTATAAGACAATCAGTCAAACATCGCTACGTTTCGTAGCTAACACCAATGCGAGCGTTATTCTGTTGGACCCTCAACAATATTTTGAATGTAGAATCTTTGCCTTTCATTCGCGACGATATGAACTGTAATTCAAGAGTGGCTTTTGATGTAAAAGAGAGCCCACACCATTGCAAATCCTCCTCGAAATTACGTTTGGAAAAGTTAAGGGGCTTCTTTCGCAAAACTCTCCAATAGAATTGGAAACCATTAATGCCATTAAGATTCCATTATAAGCGTCCGAGAAAATAACCTTAACAGCCAATTGTATCAGACAGATGAATTTTATGATCAAAAGCGATAACTAACTATATCCCAATCGGTATATACCTTCTGATAAAAAAATTCCCGGAATTTCTCTTTCATACAAACCACGCTTTAAATATTCTCATCTGGAGCTCAAATATCTGTTTGAAAGCCATTTTTCAGCAGTTTGTGCGTGTAGCTTTATAAAAAGTTAGATTTTGTTGTGTTCGGTGAATTTCGCAATGTCGAATTTTGTTGCAAAGAGTTTATCCAGAATTCTGAAAAAGCAACTCGTGGTTTCAGAAAAGTATTATACTCTAAGGGAAATAACGCATATCAACATTATCCACGCTGTGTAAACAGTTTATTTTAATATTTACGTGGATAAATCAAATATTTTCCTTACAGCTCGTTTTTTTCCGTATTTAAATTTTATTTATACCACACACCTACATACCTATTCCATACAGCTGAAATAGCCGACAAGCAGCAACAACATCGCACTCTGTTCCTGCAGTTTATCAATTAAGTTTTTAGAATTAAGATTTTTGCTTTCGGTTTCTTATAGTTCTCATTTGGTTTTTGTAATTAACATTATATAGCCTTGATATTTAGCTAAGATAATTTGTGAGCGCGATGGGTGATCGCATGATGCAATTATGTATGGTAAGAGTGACAACCGGATATTTTCTCACGAGTGTCTTGCAGCGATGGTCATTTGCCTGCATATTTTTCTTTTTATTTTCTTTTCTACTTGTTCAGAAAACAAAAACAAAACAAAAAAATAAAACAGAAAATAAAATATACAGACGAATGGTGACATTTGATGTACGCAGCTCGTGAGAAAATAGTCAGTTGTCAAGGCTACCTTGTAATAATTGTATCATGATGGCTGCAATATGAAAAGCTGTCACTCCTCCCTTGTATAATTATATCATGCGTGAGCGGAGCTCGGTTCCCCACAAAATCTCAACCACCGCACTTACGAAGCATCTTGGCTAAAAATGTAGGCTCTATAATCTTCATTACTAAAACCAAACGAGAACTATAAAACTATTAATTAATTAATTTCAATATTTTTATATAAATTTTCTTTAAATCGATAGTTTTATTTTTAACTGGTAAATATGTGAAAGATATTTAAAAAATTCGTGCATAATTTAATATATTTTTTATTAATTCTGTTTAAGTATTTTAATATTTTATTTAATTAAAAAAATATTTATATAAAATTTAACGGCTGTATTCATAAATAATTATGAACCTCTTATAAAGCCTTCATAAGGCAAAAATCGAAAAAAATTTAAAAACAATATTCATAAACGTTCAATAGCGCTAAAAATCTCTTTTAAATACTTAAACGAGAAATGCTATAAACGAGAGAATTTTAAAAATGGATGAAACCTTCAATAAACCTTCGATCATGATAGAATTATAAGGTAGGGCCGACTTGAAGAAGAATGAAGTGGAAAGCAGCGAAAAAGGGGGCTAGTTGTCAAAATCAGCTGTTCATATCGAGTTTCTTTATGTTCATGTTTCGCAGTTGATTTTAGGTTATACTTTTTACAAGCTTTTTTTCAAATTTAACACATCCGCGGCATTTTATAGATTTATTTACAATGTTTTTACAATATTTCCACTGAAATTAACACAAACTTAACACACGTGTCCGCACTATTTACAAATTGAAAACATGATATTTCTTTTTTCATTTGACATTTCCACCAACTTCGTCATTTTGACAACTACCCAACCTTTTCACTATCCACTCTTCGTTGACGCGTGAGGGCACTGAGCGACTCGGCCCTACCTTATAATTCTACCATGCCTTCGATAAAGCATTTTAAAATTCTATTTTGTTTTCATCTGAGCACAAATTATGTCAAAAATATATCAAATTGTTTCAAAACATGGTATAATAATATAAGGTAGTATTGACAGTTGCTTGGGCAACGACCATCTGTCAAAAAAAATGTCTAGAAAGAGAGCGTTCAATTATTTCTTATGTATTCGCCATTGTTTATGTTTCAGCGCTTGCAAATAACCAAACATTTTCTTACAAAATATTGCCTATTTTATTTAATCAATAGTGAGTTATTATTACTAGAACGAAAATAATTTGTAAACTTAATGTTATTAAGTGCAAACATAAAAAAAAAGGTTGAAAACGTTTAAGTGCAGCAACCTCAGCAGCTGCAGATGCATGTGGACGAAATTGAAGAAGATTTCAATTAAAATTAAAACACCACGGCTGGAAAACGTTAAACACATATCACACATAATTTTTTCACAACTTTCATTATTATAATTGTGTATTTAACGCACATATTTTGCGGAATTTATTTATTTTTACATCCGTTTAATTCTTGTTGCACGAACAACTGTTTTTGACAGATGGTCGTGTCCTTGTTGCTGAGAAAATCTATACTTGTCAATGCTACCTGTATAATTGTATCATGGTTTCAAAATATATCAAAAACAAAGAAAATATCAAAAAAATTACCCTTCATAAAGCATTTTTAAAATTATTTGCACTTATTTGAGCACAAATATTGTCAAAAAAAATTAAAATATTTCAAAACTTTTGAAAATATGTCAAAGAAATTCAAAATATATAAAAAAATTCACAACAAAAGAAAATAACAACAAGAAAATTTGTCAAAACATTTCAAAATATTTACAAAACACCAAGGTATATTAAGGAAGGTAGAGTTAGTAGTTGAAATTCTCTCTTGTGGTGGGTACAGCATCTGTCAAAATCGGCTATTGAACGAATAAAAGCAAAACAAATAACAAAATTTTCCAATTAGACTTGTGTTGTTGATGAAAATTAGTTAAGCGATTTAATGCCCAGAAGTTGCGCAATTTGTAAGAAGCCTTTTCAAAAAGAAAATGGCTCTTCTTTTAATGAGAATCCTCTTAATGAAGCAAGACGTAATCGCTGGAACGTTGCTTGTTCCACAACATTTTTCCAATCAGCGCGGGTCTGCGAAAAGCATTTTTATAAAACGAAGTTTATAAATCCTCCGGGGAATAATTGGGGTCCACTCCGCTTGCAGCCAGAAGCAGTGCCTTCCTTAGTGTTATTCTACCTTCACGAGAAATACTAAAAATAAACATTCAGCACACACAAAAATAAAAACTATGAATTTTAGCACATTTGACAGTTTTCTATTCACTGTTTTTTTTTTTAACGCTCTTCTTATATTTGACAGCTACTGTACCCACCACTCCGAGATGAGACTACCTTGTTGAATATACCTTGCAAAAAACGATAGTAAAATTACAATTTTTTCAGTGCAGAGGGTAGCTTCGAAAAAATGTTGATGTTTAAACATCAAAATGTTGACGGAATTGTGACAAATAAATGAAAAATCATTGAATTTATCAAATACACAAACCATTATTGACACTCTTCCCACTTCAAATCGAAAGTGTTTCTACTTTAACTACAAAGCAGTTACAACATTTTTATGAATAACAAAATTTTAAAAGACTTTTTAACATTAAAAAGCTTTTTAACTATTGAACGTTTTAAAGCTATTTTAAGATATTTTTATGAGTACGGCTGTAAATATTTACGTTGTCGATTTATACAAACTAGTATCACCTTTGGTCGAGATTCGACCATTTAAAAATTGATTTTTTTTTTTTTTTTGTATTTTTATTCACTCATATGCAAACGTAACCGAACTCTTACAGCACCAAACGCACCACCAGCAAGAAATCACAAAACGGTAACTCAATTCTGATTTTCCATGTTCTGTGATTTTTACTTTTAAAGCTATTCAATATCAAAAATGTGGCTTATATATATAATGTGGTGTGGGCGGAGCCACACCCCTTTGTCCAATGCCCGTCACAGTACCCTACTTCCCTTATTCTACTTTCTAGTAAAAATGCTTCCAAAGCTATTTGATATAACAACTTTGAGTTGTATGAGTGTTTCACCCCCCTTTGTCAAGGAAGGAAGTTCTTACCAAGTTTCATTGATTTGTGACTTATAGTTCAAAAGTTTACCGAAAACTTGGGCTGATGAAAAGTGCCTCGCCTCTATTTGAACGCACATCAAATGTAACCAGTGGAATGGAACGTCTGATTTGAGAGATATTCGCTGCACTCCTTTTCCCTACTCTTATTGATTTAAAATAAAATTATCAATATTGGTTGAGAAACACGGGAGAAAATGTTTCTTAACTGTTCTGCGTACACCTATTTATATATAGATATATAATAATAATATGTACATATAATATATAAAGTAGATAAAGAAATGGCTTAAAACATGGATTTGTGTATATAACTTTGGAGTGGTTTGAAATATTTGAAAAATTTTTTCACAGAAATAATTTTTTAAGCTGTAGAACTTTATAAAAAATACGAAAGCAACATTTTGAAAAATGTAATTTTCATCAATCATGATTTTCGATGATAGAAACACTTAATTAAATTATGTGTCAAAATGAAGCAATTTTTGCAAATAAATGATATGGTATATGAAAGAGTGTGAGAGAAGAAAATAGAAAAACAAAAATAAAATTACAAAAAAAGAATGTCTGGTCTAATTTTTAAGCAAAAATTGAATATTTTAGAGTTATTTTGAAAACAACATAAGAAATTGAATTAGTGAGATAACTGGAAATCTTTTTTTACTTCTCAAAAGTTATTTAATTAAGCTTTCAGACAAAGAAAATTTAGGGAAAATCGATTGAAAAATGGCTGAGATATTTGCATGCAAAATCAACATTTGAAATATCAACTGTTTTTTTCTCATTCTGAGGCAATGACATTGCTTTAAGAAATGCGTTGCATGGAAAAAATCTACAGGTTTCGAAATATCGCAATACTTTTGATGTCATAATAACGGGAAATTTTTTTAGCATACTATTCGTGGAAAATATTAGCAAAAAAGTTTTCGTATACCGTTATTTTTCTCAACCAACGAATTTTCATACAAAAAACGTTGTACTGAAAACATCTATAGTTTTCGAGATATCACAATAATTTTGATGTCAAAATAACGGAAATTTTTCAAAATTTACTATTTGTAAGCAATTTTACCATCACAATATATATTGACACTTGTTACATGAAAAAGTGCCTATTGTAGGGTAACCGTAAACGATGGTGAAAAATATCAAAGTATATTTTGCACATCTTATGAATGTCTAAATTTCTCTCTTATATCATGTATCAAGAGATGGAAAATCTCTTGCACTTTAGCTTTTATTTAATAAATTCTCTTTTTCCGCTCATAATATTCAATCATATTGTGCAGCCAGACCTTTCATCTGATATCACATTCTTCATTTTACCTCTTCCCAGTTCTGAGATCCCTAACTAAAATTGATATAAACTTTCAACGTTAATATTTCGGGTCAAAGGTCATGAATTTAAAATCTAACATAATTCGGCACATCTATGGTGCAGTACCTTTCGAATGATGTACGTTTCATTGTCCTTATTCTAAAATAAATATTGAAAAAGTGTACGACAACATTCGATGTTTGCGTATTAATATATAAGATAGGATGCCTTATTGGTGCCAAAATTATAGTGCATACAAAATAATAGAAAATTTGAAAAGCTTGAATAATTTTCAAATAGAATTATAAAAAAAAGTTGAAACAACTTGGATCATTGCATTTTATATAATAGTTTCGAGCACTCAAACGATCGTTCGTGCCACTGTGCGGCGGCGCCCAAGTTGGCGCAGGACTTCGAGTCTGAGAATTTTCTGCTCGAAATTTGAAATATTTTAAGACCAGACTCGTTGTTTGGCAATATTTTGATACGCTCATCAAACGACATTGGTGTATTCTTTGCATTTTCTTTAAAAATTATTTAATTTTTAAATAACTTTAAAAAACCGTTATAATCACTTGTACGAGTAGTCTCATTAGACTACAGTCACATTCCTGTCATTATCTTATAATTATGAAACAGCTAAATTTGCAGCAAAAGAGTCAATTGACATAAGAAATATAAAGCTTCTCACAACAATAACGCTTTCTCGAAAATAGAGAAGTATAAAAGTTTTCTCTTCACTGATTTTAATTTATTACTAAAGCTTAATGCTCAAAGTGTCGTATGATTATGAAATGCACCTTATGTATGTATGTTACATTGACATCAAATGATCTTCCATTAAGACTTTTCTAACTGTTCAAGTGCCAAACTTGCCCGTAAGTAAGGAATTTATCAATTAACTGATACATTTTATGCTAGACATTTTTTGTAGATTGACTGCTTCTGACTTAATCTTAGCCACTCACTCCATAAACAGTCAAATATGCCTGAAGAATTTATAATAAGGATTTTATGGAGACTCCCAATGATAAACGTGTATTTTAACTCATTCTTTACTTACATATTTTCATGTAATATAAAGACGTTTTAAGTACATTGATCGCATCGCACTTACTTACGTATAAACATTTTTATATATAAAACAACTAATTATTCAAATCAAACAAGTTTTGTATCTTCTCTTTGCTCACATTTTGAGCGTTAATGTTTCATAAACCTTTTTGCCAAAGCTTAAAATTAAATTTATTATGCCTTGAAGTTATCACAAATATTTTGTATTTTTATGGGAAATGTTAACCGTCAAAAACAAAACAACAAAAAACCTACTCAAAATTAATCTAGCTTAAAACTTGTGTCTTAACATTGTTGAACTTCAGTATCTGTTAAACACGAGCGCACGCAAGATGTCGAAGTTTAAACTGGATATAGACGGCCAAATGTTGGTTCGATTCTATACGTTCGGTCTGCTACTGCTGTTGCCGCTACAATTCTGTGGCCAGTGTGATGCGCGTACATCAAGTTTTTTAAAAGTGAAGTTGGACCACGGCGGCGTACTTGTTGGTCGTCATCTGACAACAATTAATGGAAGACATATGCGTGCCTTTATGGGTGTACCATATGCCAAGCCACCGATCGGCGATTTGAGATTCAAGGTAAGGTTTCATTGTTAAGGAAAAAAAGGAAGTGCAACTCCTGAATTGGCAGAAATTAAACAGTGAACGAAAAGTGACGCGTTTCAACCTTTCATGGTGTGTCTGACGTTGTGGATTTCAATGTGAGTCTTACGCAACCTCTCCTTTGTCTAGCCGCAGTAAAAAAAAAATTATAAAAAATATCCAAATTTTTTAATAAATATCAAACACGTTTATTGATGTGACTACTTCAAATAATTTTTTTTTTGTTTTTTTTTATTATTTTAATTTGTTTTTTGTTATAACTTATTCTGTTGATTTCTTGAGCTGAATGTTCAACGGTTGTTACAGCACGATAGTATTTTTTTTTATGCCAACTTTGAAAGTGAATTGTTATGAGTTTTGTGACAATTTACTTTTCTTATTACATCACAAACATCTGGGCTTAATTGTTGTGAAATCAGTTTTTTACTTTTCTTCACAATTATTAAAATCTTAAACAATAACAACAAATTCACACTTAGGAGTTACATTTAAAAAGTAAACAAAAAATAAGAGTTAGCTAAAGTCGGTCAACAGTTACTGAGTGGATACGATACAACACAAAAAATCTTTTTTCAATTAGTGCACACTTTCCACAAAAGTGCAAAAACAATGCTTTCAACATCATTTTATAGTAGTTTATTTGGTACTGTTTAATATTGGGAAGTTCAGCTTTTGAGTTGAACTTTTGACTTCAATTATAAAAGGTGTTTTTTAGGCCAGTACGAACTATATTCTGTCAAACAAATTGTTAGATTGCAAATTTTCAGTGTAATTTTTATTCAGTAGTTTTGGCAATTTTATCGTAATGACATTCGGCATTCAAAAAATATGGTTCTGTTCACCAAACTACTGGAACACTTACACTATATTACACCCGACATAATCAACCATCTGAGACCGCTATTCCTTTCAGAAGTTTGATGAAGAAGATCCAAATTTATCGATTCGACTTCGTTTACAATAGCTTGCTCTTTGTCCGTCCACTTTTGGGGAAAATTTTACGTAAAGATACGTTGATTCGAAGGCTTACAAAATCCATATACATAGTTTTACCATAGTTACCTGACATGTAGGCTTAATGATATAATGACATAAACGATACAACAACAGAACTAAATTTTAGAAACTTGGTACCAAAATTATGGTCCTACTCGCCAAACTAATGGAACACTTTCTCCATTCTTAATTGAGTTTCTCTCTTATTTTCTTATTTCTCTCTTATGGAAAATTTTACGTAAAGATACGTTAGCTTGAAGGCTTACAAGATCCATATAGTTTTACCATAATCACCTGTGGCGTAGGCTTAATGACATAAACGATTCAAGAACACTACAAATTTTAGAAATTGGGTTCCAAAATTATGGTTCTGCTCGCCAAACTTATGAAATACTTACACCATATTACACCCGTCATAATGGACCATCTGAGACCGCTATTCCATTTAGTCAAAATTTTATTGAAGAAGATCCAAAATAAGCGTTTTGATGTTCACAATAATTTGGTTGTTGTTTGTGGAAAATTTTACGTAAAAATATGTTGATTTGAAGGATTACAAGTTCCATAAAGTTTTAACATAGTCATAATCATAGTAGGTTTAAAAATATGAGCCCCTTGAATAGGAGTCGAAGGTTCAAGGAATTGACGATCAACAAATAGATCGAACGTGAATGCCAAGACGATGTCATATGCTTACATTCATCCGACAATCATCCTGAGCATCACTGACATCCCCTCTGGGAAATGAAAACATTCCCGGATATAAGCAGGAAACATTCCATAGAATGTAGGAAGCATTCCCTTTCGTTAGACACTCCATTTGAACACTATGACACACTATGTCATTGGAAGGAAATATTCCTCTCCGCTGTCTTAAAAATTAATGACGAAACAATCCTCTCCATTGTCTTATAAATTAATGTGGAAACAACAACAAATAAATAACAACTAAAAATGGTAAGCCTGGCTGGGCTTCGAACTCGGGACCTCTGACAGATGGCAGACAAGCACGTTACCTCGACTACCGACCGAGGCTGTCTTATTATTCGATATTTTATTATTCGAAATAAATTTAAATTGAATTGCCTCACAACAAGCAATCGTTTCTACATCCATTCCTTAAGAAGCTGTTTGGACACAATATCAATTTAAAACTTCCCATAAGGTTCAAAAAGATGCGATGAGGAATTTTTTCAAATCACCTACATTTAAGCTTTACAATTTTTCCCAGAGCGATGAATCCAGACGTAACCAGCGCCCTACGATAGTAGTTTCAATACCGGAAATGCACCGCACTTTCATATTACTATTTAATTTAATAAACATACTGTATGGATTCTTATCAGTATTGGAACGTAACAGTCCTAATTTATGAATTAAATTATACAATACACATTTATTGGTAGAAATCGAGATCCATATTAAATCTCTGACAATGTATGGGTACTATCAACTGGTTGTAATCCAGCCCAACTCCACTCCAACCAATGTAGCTCTGTTTGCGACCTTGACCTACCAAAGCCAGCACTATATTGCCCAAAAGGCCTGCCCTGCTATAAATTCCCGGACAATAAGATTGTAGCATTACACAGCCGTTCAACATTATCATGTATGACTATAGCGATTTATTATTCGCCAGTATTTCCACCAAATTCATCCTGAGTCACTAAACAACATCACTTCAACATTAAACTGAACTTCTCCATTTCAACGCATCATCTTCATGACTGCCGCAACGCCGGGACAATCGTCACTATAACAGCCATTTCTTTACAAACCTGAACTGTCAGATATCATCCCAATGCTCACCATGTACTCAAGCAATCTCACGGTTTTTGCAGACTGCTTCATCCATTTTCTAATAAACAATGATACTATGTTTATAAACAAATATACATCCAATTGATATGTTAATGTGCCAGTGGAATCGTGTCCGTGTTAGTCGTAATAAAGACCCAGCGGGCTCCCATCTACGTTGTAATTTTAACATAACATGTCATTAGAAGGGAGCACGACTGCTCCATTGGTGCTTCAAATTACAGTGAAAGTATAGCACTCAATACTATGCTCCGAACTGCAGCGAAAGTATAGCACCCAATCGTTTGTTAAATGCTCTCGTTATATAGTGCTCTTTGAGCGCTCTTGTTGGAAGCACTCCAATTTCGGCCCGTTGGGAAATATCGCCATGCTAACAAATTTTTCTCGCCTCATTGCTACTGCTTTGTATGTGGCTACCAGATTTGGGAGACCAACTTCAGAATCTACGTAGTCCCTCTCATTTATTCAAGTTAAGGCGAACCCATTGCCAGAGACCATCCTCGTTTATCTTGCATTTGGACAGACTGGCAAAATTCTTTTTTTTTTTTTTTGTTTTTTTGCTCAATTTGATAAGATGGTAATCCACATAAGATTATTGTAGAGCCGCTATATCTCAAAAAATGCCCGGTTTTGTGCGGTGTATTGGCTGGTGAAGTCAATCTGCGTGTTACGGTCAACGGTATTCGCTATAGAGTCATGATTAATGATTTTGTTCCCAGTTTGAATGGCACTACGAATGTTGTAGAAAAGTGGTTGAGACAAAACCTTTTTAATTGACCAGCAAGATCTTTGGATTTGACGCCTCTTACCATTTTTTTTTTAGGTATACGGTTGGGTCGCTAATTTACGCTAAAAAATCAACAATAAACCCATTGTAAGTCAACATTATTCATGATATTGAGGTCATGCGGCCGTGGCTGAGTGCGCTAAACATTGCGTGAACCACTCGATGCCAATTCGAGACCAGGTTCGAACCCCAGCTGAAACCGACATTTTTTTTTTCAATTAAAATTAATTTTTCCTATCGGACGTCACCTCTTAACAGACAATGGCGAATCTCAGAGAGTAAATAATGTCATGTAAAGTTTTTTGAGGGTGGCGGCCGTGGCCGAATGCGTTAAAGTGCGTGAACCACTCAGTGCAATTTTTCGAGCCGTGAGGTCCGGAGTTCGAATCCTCCACCAGACACGGAAAATTTTTTCAATTTAAATTAATTTTTCTGATTGGTAGCCACCTCTCTGCAGACAATGGTAAACCTCAGAGAGTAAATAATGTCCTGTAAAGCTTCTTGAGAACATGCACATTAGCTGTTCGGAGTCGGCATAAAACTAGTAGGTCCAGCTCTCTATCAATTGTATACAAACATTTAATAACACGCACAACACAATTTGATCATAAGAAATTCGGTCAAAGTCCTTTCAATTACCAGTTAATTTATTTATTTAAAGGCTTCTTGAGAACATGCACATTAGCCGTTCGGAGTAGGCATAAAACTAGTAGGGGTAGTTCTCATTCATTTGTGTACAAACATTTAATAACACGCACAACACAATTTGATCGTACGGCGCTCGATCAAAGTCCATTCAAGGAGTAAAATGGCCAATTTGTTGTATTACGACATGTATGCGGCTACAAATGCTTGTAATTGGTCGAAAGATATTTATCTCTCACATGACATTCATAAGTTTCAACCGAGGTGATCACATGCTCGAAATTGCATTTAAAAATAATTGAAGAATGTATTCTCTCCGTTGAATACAAATTAATAACTATTTAATCAAATTTCATGTGTTTTCTTCAAAATCAAGTTTACTACTGGCTTAAAAAAACACCCTCCGCAAGTCGAAGAGAAAACCTGTTTAATAAACTTGAAGAGTGAAATTTCTGAGTTTAACTTTCGACTGAATTAATAAGTTTAAAAGAAAACCGGTTCAATGTTTGAGTAGTATTTATGCATGAAGATATAGGTGTCCAACCTACCACGATAAAAGCAATTTAGTGAAATTTGCATATGTTTGTGACGAACTCCAACACAATGTTATATATAATTAATTTTTATAATCTCGAGATAGTACTTTTATACTTCTTGCCTTTAAATAATATCCAGTATTCCAACAATGCAATGAATAGCGCATATCGATGGTCTTTTATGCTGATCGAAAACTGTACAACGTGTGCAATTAGTTTTGTCAACAGATCTTAAGATTTGTTGAACAACTTTTATAAAATTTCCCAGACGTTATTCATGCGCTTTTTGATGACCTGCCTATTGTTGGCTTGAGAAAATAGTAGGCATTGCTGAAAGCAACTGTAAAAGTTCAATAAACCTTTTATTATATCATTATGCAGCGATAGTAACTGAATTATCATTAGCAATAATAACTTCGGCAAAGACATCAGTGGAGATGATCTAGCATTATGATCTTTGATTTTTACTCAAATTTCAAAACAATCAATTCCAAAATATTTTCAACTTAAACGAATTGGAATTAAATCAGAATTTAATTTAGAATTGAGTGATACGGAGTGATAAAAAGTTTGCCAAGGATAGTACTATACTTGGCATGTACGTTTTAAAATAATGTGTAGCTAGGATTCTTAAATTAAAAAGGGTAAAGTGCGGAGTTATGGAACGGGTTTGAATTTTAATCAAAACTACATAAAAACTAAAAATATACATTTTACAAAAATTCAAAGTGGGATATGGCCTGGACGTATTTATGCAAAATTTTATTTTTTAACTGATAGGAAGTTGTGAAAAATGAGCCAAAATTTGAGAGGATGGCATAATTTCATCATTATTTCCTTCTTTAAGTTGTGAAGAATGAAAATTAAGGAAGTTGACTGCCTTTTTTAAGCTTATTTTGGAGAGAGCCAAATGAAAATAAAACAAAAAACCGTTTTTCCGCCAGTTTAGCGTTTCACTGATGATGACCAAATTGACCTATTGCTTATTTGAAGCGGTTGAATGACCAAAGTAGGATGTTGAGTCCTTGGTCTATTTAAGAAAAACGTAACTTTATGGAAAAATATATTTTTTTTTATATTAAACCATGATACAATTATAAGGTTAGCTCATTTTAACATGGCTGCTCAAATAATAAATTTTGCAACAACAAAGCTGTAGGAGCTTCAAATATCAAACGACAAAAGCAACAACAATTAGAAAAACTAAAAATTACCAGCAAATTTTGACAACTAGCACACCCTGCTCTCCAATATAAGCCTACATTGTAATTGTATAATTATTTTTAATACAATCGATTGTAACTAATACAAATACATTGTAATTGTGTCGATTTCTGATTTTTTTTTTTAATATTTAAAGTGAAAAATCGACTTCTATGGTGATTTTTTATAGAAGAGCACTTTTTTTTTAATTACGACAGATACTATTTATATTTCGGGAACTGGCAACACTAATGTCAATAGCTAAAATCTGGCATCACCATAATAAAGTTTGACATTTGTTAGCATAAATGTACGCACAACGTTCTGATGTACAAGTGCTATTTGTTTTGTTTGCAGTGAGTTAAGGAAATCAATTTGTTTAAAAATGCAAATTTCAAGAGAAGGCTTCCGTTGGATTATTTTTTACAACTTTCAAAGTGGATTAAATCAACAAGAGTGTGTCGATGAACTCAGTTCTTTGTATGATGATAAAGCACCATCAAAAACCACAGTATATCGCTGGTATAGTGCATTCAATCGTGGTCGTAGTTCGGTCGCCGGCGAATTGCGTGAAGGTCGTCCAAAATTGGTTGTTGTGTCACAAAACATCGATGCAGTACGTGAACTAATAATGCAAGATCGTCATGTGACATATCGTGAGATAAAGGCATCCTTGCACATTAATTTCATTTCAATACATTCGATTTTTTATGAACACTTATCTGTAAAAAAAATTTGCTCTCGTTGGATAATTTTTCCAATAATTGTCTCGTCCCCATAATTTTTCAATCGCTCAAAAAAAGTCTCGCGTCGATTGGTGTAAGGAAATGATTAAAAAGATCAATCGTGGTGCTTCAAAAGACGTGTATAAAATCGTGATAGGTGACGAATCATGGATATATGCGTATGAGCTGGAAACAAAACAGCAATCGACCGTGTGGGTATTCCAAGACGAGGCAAATTCAACAAAAGTTGTTCGCGCACGAAGCACTGCGAAGCAAATGTTCGCCTGTTTCTTCCACCGAATTGGTCTTGTGGCCACTGTTCCGCTTGAGCAACGTATGACGGTCAATTCTGAATAGTAAACAACCATTTGTTTGCCGGAAGTCTTCAGAGAAATTCGGAAAACCAACCGCCAAAGACGAATCATTCTCCATCATGACAATGTGAGCTTTTACACATCCCCTCAAACATGTGCATTTTTGAGCAGTCAAAACGTCGAATTGATGACTTATTCTCTGATTTGGCAGCCAATGACTTGTTCTTGTTCCCGAATATCAAAGGTAAACTGCGTGGTCAACGATTTACGAGCGCCGCAGTAGCAGTTGAAGCGTTCAAAAACCATATTTTGGAGGTGTCTCAAGAGGAATGGGAAAACTGCTATGACAAATGGTTTGAACAAATGCAAAAGTATATTGATCATCAAGGGGAATATTTTGAAAAACAATAAAGCCATTTTCATTTAAAAATGTTTGTTGTTATTTGCTATTCCCGAAATATAAAAATACCCCTCGTATGATGTTCTGCGAAGTTATATTTAGATAATATGATAAAAATTTTGTTTGTGGAAGTAATGAAATTGATATCGCCCCGAGTTTCCGAGTTGTACTACTTTTTTAATTTAAGGGGTTTTTGACCCCCCTGTGTGAATATTAGGGGAAAAAAGTGTTTCTCAATTTTAAAGGACATTGAATTTACAAGAATTGTACCGAAGGTCTTGAATCAAAATTTTTCTTAAATAGTTCAGGAGTTAAAGAAAATTAACTATGGCCACATAGTATAAAATGTGACCTTGATAAAAAAAAAATCGGTTATTTAAGCTAACTCAGAAAAATCCCTTGGACGATATGATCTAAAGACTAATGGCTATCCAAAACCATTGGAATTTTTGCAGTTATTTTAAATGACCCACAGAATTGTCGCACAGTGTTTTTACTTTGTCGAACGCAAAACAAAAAATATTACTATTGAAAATATTAAAAAATATTAATATAGAAGAATTTTCAATTATATGCATAGGTACAAAAAATGACACACATCTTATATATTAATACGCAAATGTTGTCGTACACTTTTTCAATATTTATTTTAGAATAAGGACAATGAAACGTACATCATTCGAAAGGTACTGCACCATAGATGTGCCGAATTATGTTAGATTTTAAATCCATGACCTTTGACCCGAAATATTAACGTTGAAAGTTTATATCAATTTTAGTTAGGGATCTCAGAACTGGGAAGAGGTAAAATGAAGAATGTGATATCAGATGAAAGGTCTGGCTGCACAATATGATTGAATATTATGAGCGGAAAAAGAGAATTTATTAAATAAAAGCTAAACTGCAAGAGATTTTCCATCTATTGATACATGATATAAGAGAGAAATTTAGACATTCATAAGATGTGCAAAATATACTTTGATATTTTTCACCATCGTTTACGGTTACCCTACAATAGGCACTTTTTCATGTAACAAGTGTCAATATATATTGTGATGGTAAAATTGCTTACAAATAGTAAATTTTGAAAAATTTCCGTTATTTTGACATCAAAATTATTGTGATATCTCGAAAACTATAGATGTTTTCAGTACAACGTTTTTTGTATGAAAATTCGTTGGTTGAGAAAAATAACGGTATACGAAAACTTTTTTGCTAATATTTTCCACGAATAGTATGTTAAAAAAATTTCCCGTTATTATGACATCAAAAGTATTGCGATATTTCGAAACCTGTAGATTTTTTCCATGCAATGCATTTCTTAAAGCAATGTCATTGCCTCAGAATGAGAAAAAAACAATTGATATTTCAAATTTTGATTTTGAAAGCAAATATCTCAGCCATTTTTCAATCGATTTTCCCTAATTTTTCTTTGTCTGAAAGTTTAATTAAATAACTTTTGAGAAATAAGAAAAGATTTACCGTTATCTCACTAATTCAATTTCTTATGTTGTTTTCAAAAAAACTCTAAAATATTCAATATTTGCTTAAAAATTAGACCAGACATTCTTTTTTTGTAATTTTATTTTTGTTTTTCTATTTTCTTCTCTCACACTCTTTCATATACCATATCATTTATTTGCAAAAATTGCTTCATTTTGACACATAATTTAATTAAGTGTTTCTATCATCGAAAATCATGATTGATGAAAATTACATTTTTCAAAATGTTGCTTTCGTATTTTTTATAAAGTTCTACAGCTTAAAAAATTATTTCTGTGAAAAAATTTTTCAAATATTTCAAACCACTCCAAAGTTATATACACAAATCCATGTTTTAAGCCATTTCTTTATCTACTTTATATATTATATGTACATATTATTATTATATATCTATGTATATATAAATAGGTGTACGCAGAACAGTTAAGAAACATTTTCTCCCGTGTTTCTCAACCAATATTGATAATTTTATTTTAAATCAATAAGAGTAGGGAAAAGGAGTGCAGCGAATATCTCTCAAATCAGACGTTCCATTCCACTGGTTACATTTGATGTGCGTTCAAATAGAGGCGAGGCACTTTTCATCAGCCCAAGTTTTCGGTAAACTTTTGAACTATAAGTCACAAATCAATGAAACTTGGTAAGAACTTCCTTCCTTGACAAAGGGGGGTGAAACACTCATACAACTCAAAGTTGTTATATCAAATAGCTTTGGAAGCATTTTTACTAGAAAGTAGAATAAGGGAAGTAGGGTACTGTGACGGGCATTGGACAAAGGGGTGTGGCTCCGCATATATAAGCCACATTTTTGATATTGAATAGCTTTAAAAGTAAAAATCACAGAACATGGAAAATCAGAATTGAGTTACCGTTTTGTGATTTCTTGCTGGTGGTGCGTTTGGTGCTGTAAGAGTTCGGTTACGTTTGCATATGAGTGAATAAAAATACAAAAAAAAAAAAAAAATCAATTTTTAAATGGTCGAATCTCGACCAAAGGTGATACTAGTTATTGTTAATCTACCTATCTATTGTTAGCTATGTTCATCCATAACATAGAGGTTACATTTTTCACATAGGATGATAATCTGATATTTCAGGCACTCTCATTATCGATCACGTTTGTTCTGCAGCAACAACAACACTACTTGAAAAATGTGTTGTGTTAATTTAATTACGCTCGCTTTAGCTTAATATAACGGATAATAATGTTTGTTGTTGGGGTATGCTATTTAATGTGTTGTTTTTGGTTTTAACTGTTGCAAAGAGTAACGTGATTAATTTAATGATTTTGCCTTATCTTCGTTTCTTTTTTCAATCGAGTTTGAGGACAGTTGTGTAAAAAACATTGAAACATATCACAAGTGTCTTAATTAAAAAAAGTATTTCGAAAAAAATCATATTAATCAAAACACTACTTAAAAAGAGCCAAACATTATGGGAGCAAATATAACGCCTTTATCTACGGAAAAATTAAAATTGCTGTAGATAAAGCTTTAAGAAGGTGTACCACATCGTTAAATTTCGTCAACTGGCATACACTGGCGAGCAAAAGTGAGTGCATGTTCAGCAAATTTCTACTTTTTCTACTTACAGTGACATAAATTGACAAATAATAAAGCAAATATTATAAAACTTTTAGTAAATATTCTTTATTCTATAAAAGGAAAAAATATTAAATTAATATAAATGATAAAAATAAATAAATAACTGGCCATTTCAGCCCTTGAAAGGACTTTGACCTAGCTTCTTATGATCAATTGTGTTGTGCGTGTTATTAAGTTTGTACACAATTGACCGAGAACCGGACCTGCATGCTTAACGCCGACTCCGAACGGCGATGAACGGAATGTTCTCGTTCTCAAGAAGCTTTACATGGCATTTTGATTACTCTCTGAGGTTTGCCATTGTCTGCAGAGAGGTGGAGGCCGTACAGAAAAATTATTTTAATTCAAAGTATTTTCTGTCGCTGCTGGGGTTCGAACCTGGGTCTCCAAAGTTCGTTGACATAGCGGCCACGCACTTTAACCAACTACGCCACGGACGCCACAATAAATGATATTTGACATATAAATGATAACAGAACAAAAATAAAAAAATTAAATACATGATCCAACAATAAATTATTAATTTTAGTACTGTATCCACAATCCCATATTTCTTATAACACTTGTCATACGCCTCGGCATACTTTCGACTAAGTTCTCTTTAAATTCACTTGGAATATTTTCCCATTCTATCTTGACACGGTTCCAAAGCTTTTCTATGTTCGTAGGCGCTCTATTGTGTTGTCCTAACCGCCTCTTCAATATAGACCACAAATTTTCTATTGGGTTAAGGTCTGCACTTTGCGAAGGCCATTTCATCGTTTGAAATTTTTGGAAAGTGACTTCTTCCTTGGGATACGCGCTGTGGTCCACAAAATCGGGTAAATGAGTTCGAAGAATTTGGAGGTAGTCCTCTTTCTTCATTATTCCATTAATTCTTACAAGCGGTCACCAAATTTCACCAAGTGAAACAACCCCAAACCATCAAGCTACCTCCGCAATGTTTGACAGTTTGTTTCACATGATGCTTCTGGATAGCTTCATGTCTGCTCCAGAAATATTCTTTTCCATCAGATTGAAACCGGTTAATTTTTGTTTCATCGGACCAAATAACTCGTTTCCAATATCCTCTATGGTCCAATGCTCATGCTCTTTGCAAAATTTCAGACGCGCTTTTATATTTTTCAGATCAGATAGAGCTGGTTTTTTCTTTTTGACTGTTGCCACCAAACCGATTCTGTGAAGCGCTCTACGAGCAGTCCATTCACTTACGTGCTTGCTTATATCACTAGCGGCTTGCATGGGTGTTTTCGAAGCATTTTTTTATCTCTCATAGCATTAATCGCGCGTCTGAATCCTTTAATAATCTGGGACGACCTCCAGTATTCGGCATAGAAGCTACGTTTCGTCGTTTTCGTACAGCAATCACGGTGCGTTGACTCACTTTTAATTTCTCAGCAATTACTCTCGATGAGTGTATACTTTAAGTCAAAGTTATTATATTATTTACGGTGTCTATGTTGATTTTCTTATTTTTTTTTTTTTTTTTTTATTATTATGTAAAAGTGCAATTACTGACAAAAAACAATAGCATGTACTAGATATGATAACAAACAAACAAGACTAAAAACTGAAAGAAGATGACTAGCTGCAAGCCACATATAACGGTAAATTTGGAATTCCTCAGAAAAGTGCAGTCTAATTTGTTTTCACTTATTCAGAACGTGCAAAACTGAGTGAATAGTGTTGCCATAAGTTTTTGTTTTGTTGTGTTATTGTTATATTTTATATTGCATTTTTATGCTAATAACATAGAATAAAGAATACTAGTATCACCTTTGGTCGAGATTCGACCATTTAAAAATTGATTTTTTTTTTTGTATTTTTATTGAAAAAATTTTTTTTCTTTCTTCACTCATATGCAAACGTAACCGAACTCTTACAGCACCAAACGCACCACCAGCAGGAAATCACAAAACAGTAACTCAATTCTGATTTTCCATGTTCTGTGATTTTTACTTTTAAAGCTATTCAATATCAAAAATGTGGCTTATATATGCGGAGCCACACCCCTTTGTCCAATGCCCGTCACAGTACCCAACTTCACTTATTCTACTTTCTAGTAGAAATGCTTCCGAAGCTATTTGATATAACCACTTTGAGTTGTATGAGTGCTTACACCCCCCTTTGTCAAGGAAGGAAGTTCTTACCAAGTTTCATTGATTTGTGACTTATAGTTCAAAAGTTATACCGAAAATTTGGGCTGATGAAAAGTGCCTCGCCTCTATTTCAACGCCCATCAAATGTAACCAGTGGAATGGAACGTCTGATTTGAGAGATATTCGGTGCACTCCTTTTCCCTACTCTTATTGATTTAAAAACAAAATTATCAAAATTGGTTGAGAGACACGGGAGAAAATGTTTCTTAACTGTTCTGCGTATACATATTTATATATAGATACATAATAATAATATGTATAATATATAAAGTAGATAAGGAAATGGCTTAAAACATAGATTTGTGTATATAACTTTGGAATGGTTTGTAATATTTTTTGTATTTGTATTTTTTGTATTTATTTGAACAAAGATTAGCACTGTAAGATACAAAAAGATCTTTAATTAGCACAACTCATAGGGATGTATAGTCAACTAATAACATTAAAAATAATAGATACTTAAAAATAGTAATTTAATAGATTACAACAAAATATAAAAAAATATGAATAAAAATTGAAATAAAAGAACATAATCAACAGATGACACATTAAATTCTTATAGCTAGATAAATAGTTATTCATTTAATTTTTCATTATTATTGATCCAATATATAACAAGATTAGAACAATTAAATAGAACATAAGACTGTTACAATACTTTTATAAAACTGTTTTAGTTGCTAGAAAAATATAACATAATAGATTGCCTGAAATTATGCGTACTGACGATACTTTTGATATTTAGTGGTAGTGAATTTCATAGTTTGATGGCATTGATGAAGAAAAGACGTTTAGATTGTAAGCAATTATATTTCGGAAGTATGAGATTACCGGTTCGATTTGAGGCAGAGAAGCGCAATTTTTCAAAAAGGTATGATGGGGTCCTGTTAATAATGAGCTTATGCAGAAAGATACAATTTCTTGCGTTCAGATAGCTAATTATGCCACACCCCAGAATACCCTTACTGATTGTAGATATGTGTTCAAACCGACTCAGTCCATAAATATATCTAGTCGCATCATTAAAGGCAACAAGTATTTTGTGCGCTGAGTGTGAATCTAAATTACTATATACTAGTTCGGAAAATGTAATAAATGGCACAATTAATTGAATAACGAGTCTCTTTTTAGTTTCAATAGGTGTAAACTTAGCAGATAGTCGAAGGCAACGCAACGTGTGATAAATTCTTTTAATTATACTATTGATGTGATCAGAACATGACAATTTTGAATTAATAAAAAAGCCTAGATTTTTAACTTTATTCACAACTTCCAAGCATCTATTATTTAATTGTATGGGTGGGATTTCAAGGTTGTTAAGTTTATACTTGAAGATAGGTAGAACATAAGACTTACTAGCGTTAAGGCAAAGATCATTGTCAGACGCCCACTTGCAGATTGCACTAAGATCGTCATTCAACCTGCAACACAAGTCATCGAGTAGTCCGATACGATTTGACAGATACAACTGAATGTCGTCAGCATAAGCATGCAACATCACATCATTGCACACGGTAAAAATGTCATTAATAAAGATACTAAATAACAAGGGCCCAAGAATTGATCCCTGTGGCACACCAGTTGCAATATCCTTAAGGTCGGAAAACTTATTTTTAATCATTACTCTCTGCCTTCTTCCTTCAAGATAACTGGCAATTAATTTGACAGCAGCATTATCGAAGCCAAAAATCAGCTTAAGCTTTTGAACAAGAATAGAGTGATTGACGCAGTCAAAGGCTTTGGAAAAATCCAATAAACAAAGAAGGGTTATATGACCTGCATCAAACGACGTGCGGATATCGTCAAGGACTTTAAGCATGGCGGTCGCACAGCTATGCCCAGCTCTGAAACCAGATTGGTAAGGAGATAGAAGGCTATGAGTTTCAAGATGAGTATTTATTTGTTTGGCCATGAGGGACTCACATACTTTAGAAAATGTAGACAGAATGCTGATTGGTCTATACTCTTTCATAGCAGAAGCGTTTGCAACTTTAGCGATTGGAATGACAGTCGCAATTTTCCATGATTCAGGGAAACGCGAAGTTGTGAAACAATGGTTGATAACATGAGTTAACGGTTTAATTATGTAGGGTAAGATTATCTTTATAAATCGTAAAGGAATGCCATCATATCCAACAGCATTTGATTTGATGCTCATGATAGACTTGGTAACGTCATTTATGTTAACATTAGAAAATGAAAATTGGTCTAGTTCATTGAACCGATGCACATTACATTGAAATGTGTTATTGCCTAATGAGGTATTCGTAAGAAAAAAGTCATTCAGATCATTTGGATCAACATCGCACTGATTATTACCTTTACTACATACACCGAGCTTACGAATATTTTTCCAGAGATCTTTGGAAGAAAGTGAGCTGTCGAGTTTTCTACGAAAGAATTGTTTCTTAGACTGTCTAATTACAGAAACGGCTTCATTGCGGGCAAGCTTGAACAATCTCCAATTTTCATCAATGCGGTGTTTCTTCCATTTACCATAAAGTTTATTTCTCTTCATAATGGCTGCTTTAACGTGCGAGGTATACCACGGGCAAGTCTTATTCACAACAGTCACGGCACGAAGAGGCACAAAATTCTCAAAAGCATTTCGTACATGCGATGTAAGAACATTCAGTTTATCATCAACTGACACACAAGACCAACAATCGTCCCAACAAATTTGAGAGAGATAACCATACAATAATTCGAAATCAATGGACTTGTAGTCGCGATACGATACTGACATAGAGGACGAATCACAACATGTATAAAAATTAATAGAACAGAAAAGCAGATCATGGTCCGATATAAAGGAAATTTGATCAAAAAGCGAAAGTAAACTAACATCTGAAACAATAAATATATCGATTAGACTAGGAGTCACATTTGGAGCAAATCGAGTTGGGTATGATGAATTTACAACTGACATTCCAGCAGCCTTAACTCTGTCAATAAAGCTATCAGATATGTTATCCTTGTTAAGAAGGTTTACATTAAAGTCACCACATACTATAAAGGAATCAAAATCAATAACACGTCTGTACAAATCACTAAAAAAAGGTTCAAGACTGCAGCATCTGTTAGGATTATAAACACAAGAAACGAGTAACTTAGCATTGTTATTATTGCATATTTCAACATTTAAAAACTCAACATCAGAACCACTGGACAAATTTACAAGCCTACTTTTAAGAAATGATTTGCAGTAAATAGCAACACCACCTCCCTTTTTACCAATCCTGTCATTTCTATAAAGGGTATAGTTGGCAATATTAAAATAACTGTTAGGGATATCATAGTTAAACCAGGTCTCTGATACACAGATAACATCAACATTAGAACTTTCAAACACATATTTCACAGAATCAAGTTTAGCTGGATTTAAACTTCTCGCATTAAAATGGACAACAGAAAGACCATCGCGTTGTTTACATAAAACATCAATTAACACCTTACGGCGATCATCAACACCATCTAGAGGACTATGATTCATAGATACTACACACAACAACATCGACAGACGAGCAATAATAAACAGGCAGAAAAATAATCAACGAATGAAACATCTCTAAAACAATCGTAATAAAAGTAATAATAACAGTAATGCAACTTAAAGACCAATTTACAAAGGCAAAAATCAGAATTCTAGTATATGATAGCTTAACTAGCATTAAAATGACTACCGTGCGATGTATCAGCTTCAGAAATTGAATCAAAAATAGTTTTGTGCAGTTCATCCAGACTACTGATGCGGACCCCTTCAGAATCCTTGCCCAGTCTAATGTGCACAGTGCCACGAAGAGTAAACGCATTGAATATGTTGTTTTTGCGTTTATGAGCAATAGCAACTTGCAAAATTTTTCGATTTTCAGACGTAAGGCTTTCGTGGATATAAACATTGTTGTCATGTTCAAATCCGGCAGCTCTCAAATTGACGGCTGATTTAGTTCGTCTCCGATATGCTCCAAAGGCTTTGAGAACACGGTTCCGATCAAAAGGAGAGAGAAATTTTATAATTATTAAAGAGTTAGGGTGGCCCAAATTCGGCTTGACTCTAAAAATGTCTCTGATTAGTGGCGGCTGAAACTCAATAAAGAGACAGATTCTATTAAAAATGCTTTTAAGGTTCTCTTCTTTCGAGTACGGTATACCGAATAACACAGCATCAGATAGTTTATCAGTGAAAGTTAGGTTGTTGTTGTTGTTGTTGTTGTTATTGTTGATGTTGTTGTTGATAATCTGTGATCGCTGTTTCTCAAGCTCATCACACCGAGACGACACCAAGCTAAGCTTATTTTCAAGCGCGATGATTTTATTGTCAAAATCGCTTGTAAGAATTTTTATTGCACTCACTTCAGAACTTATTTTGGTCTCCAGCTTCTCTTCCAAGGTTACAATTAATGCAGATAAGCTCTTGAAAGAGTTGTCGTTAAGTGCGAGCAGACGATCTTCCAGCTGACGAATCTCTGATTTTATGTTATGACTCAGGCGCTCTTCAAGTTCCTGAAGCTGAGCGCGAACCGTTCCCTCCGTCCTAGGAGTTCCATCGCTCTTGCTGTTCATACGGATAGACTGCTGTTGTTGTTGTCGAGTTACTCGGGGGGTAGGCGTCATTGACTTAGAGACGATCGCAGAAGAACAGCAAGAAAAAAACAGCAGCTTATGGTTCGAGAAGGCAGTGCCGACAGGGGGTACAAGCACACAGAGAAGGCAAAGAATGAAGTGAGAGCAAGCAATGCAGCAGCAGATGATGATCGCAGCGAGTAGGGAGTGCGGGGTGGCAGTGATCACGCACAAAATAAAGTAAAGAGCAGTAGTCCGGTAGCAAACATCGTTTCGCGGGGAAATGTATTGCGTTATTTATTTAGTTTTGTTTATTTATTTATTAAGCATCTCTATTTGGTTGAGTTTTTATAAATTTAAATTAGTTCGATGTGAGCTCGGGTTATTCGCGAGTATTTTTGAGTGTTTTGAGTGCGAAAATTAAGCGCGGCAATATTAAGTTAACAAATTAATGTCTTTAATAATTCAAATTATTTCAACTAAATTGCAGTGATTTCAGTGTTTATATAGTTTTGTGTATACAGAAATTAACAAGTTTGAATGCGTGTTTAATTTAACTGATTTAAAGTAGTTTTAGTTAAGGTTTAATTAAGATTTATTTATTAACTCCGGGAGCGCGCGAGAAATGCATCCGATTCACACGACGATCACTTGACTGTGTGAAATATTTGTGTGAAATATTTGAAAAATTTTTTTACAGAAATTATTTTTTTAGCTGTAGAACTTTATAAAAAATACAAAAGCAACATTTTGAAAAATGTAATTTTCATCAAAAAAATAATAGGGTGTAGCTCATGATTTGCGATGATAGAAACACTTAATTAAATTATGTGTCAAAATGAAGCAATTTTTGCAAATAAATGATATGGTATATGAAAGAGTGTGAGAGAAGAAAATAGAAAAACAAAAATAAAATTACAAAAAAAGAATGTCTGGTCTAATTTTTAAGCAAATATTGAATATTTTAGAGTTTTTTTGAAAACAACATAAGAAATTGAATTAGTGAGATAACGGTAAATCTTTTCTTATTTCTCAAAAGTTATTTAATTAAACTTTCAGACAAAGAAAAATTAGGGAAAATCGATTGAAAAATGGCTGAGATATTTGCTTTCAAAATCAAAATTTGAAATATCAATTGTTTTTTTCTCATTCTGAGGCAATGACATTGCTTTAAGAAATGCATTGCATGGAAAAAATCTACAGGTTTCGAAATATCGCAATACTTTTGATGTCATAATAACGGGAAATTTTTTTAACATACTATTCGTGGAAAATATTAGCAAAAAAGTTTTCGTATACCGTTATTTTTCTCAACCAACGAATTTTCATACAAAAAACGTTGTACTGAAAACATCTATAGTTTTCGAGATATCACAATAATTTTGATGTCAAAATAACGGAAATTTTTCAAAATTTACTATTTGTAAGCAATTTTACCATCACAATATATATTGACACTTGTTACATGAAAAAGTGCCTATTGTAGGGTAACCGTAAACGATGGTGAAAAATATCAAAGTATATTTTGCACATCTTATGAATGTCTAAATTTCTCTCTTATATCATGTATCAATAGATGGAAAATCTCTTGCAGTTTAGCTTTTATTTAATAAATTCTCTTTTTCCGCTCATATTTGAGGTCAAAGGTCACCAATCTTATATTCAATCATATTGTGTAGCCAGACCTTTCATCTGATACCACATTCTTCATTCTACCTCTTCCCAGTTCTGAGATCCCTAACTAAAATTGATATAAACTTTCAACGTTAATATTTCGGGTCAAAGGTCATCAATTTAAAATCTAACATAATTCGGCACATCTATGGTGCAGTACCTTTCGAATGATATACGTTTCATTGTCCTTATTCTAAAATAAATATTGAAAAAGTGTACGACAACATTTGATGTTTGCGTATTAATATATAAGATTTGCCGGAAGTTTAATAAAATTTGCTTTATTTATGACACTTTATGTAAACATTAGCTCAACATGTACTCAGTTTTGCTCTCCAGTGTATCTATTGGTGACATCAGCAAGTTTCGGCAGACTTTGCAAGATTTACCGTAGTAATTTGGTGATACCGCAGAAATTACTTCTTTCGAAAGGCAAAGAATGTAAAATCCTGAAGGCGATCTGAGGTCGTCAAAATTAAAAATACCATTCCTTACAAAGTGTCAACAAATACTAAGACTGGATTTTGCAAAAAAGTCTGCGAATCGTATATGTTGAAAATTATAGTGATAGGAAGAGAAATCATTGCTTTACAATTTTTAACATTGGAGCAAGGTCATCGAAACCTTTCGTTGATGCAGATTTGAGACCATTTTAGCCTTTGAAAGGATTTTTACCGAGCTTCTTTCTAATGATAAAAACGTGTTGTGCGTATTATTAAATATTTGTACACAAATGATCGAGAACTGGACCCTCTAGTTTATGCCGGCTCCGAACTGCTAATATACATGTTTTCAATAATCCTTCAACGGTATTATTTACGCCCTGAAGTTTGATATCAATCGAAACAATTCTCCAAGTCTGGTGAACTCCGAACGATCCATGCTCTTTAAAGCGTACGACTACGGCCGATACTACATTGTGTAAGTGATGCCAATGAAATTTAACCCTGTTTAGTTAGTTTTTAAAAAATCCTTTAAGGATTATCTTGTGTTAAACATTTTTGCAAGTGATGCAAAAACTCACCTTATCTATTCATAACATAATAATGACATAATGATGACATAACATAGGGTTGACTTTAAAGTCTTGAGATAGACAAATAAAAAAAAAATTTCAAAATATTCTCCATTAAGATCGATACACTTTTGCATGCGCTTGAACCAATTTTCGAAGCACTTTTTCCACTCCGATTGAGGTAACTCCATAACATGTGATTTCAACGCAATAACCGCTCCTTCAGGCGTTGAAATCATTAGCTGCGTTTTTTTCATAGGAGATCCGGATCATATCATCGCTTTTGCACGCAAAGCAAAAACAACACATGATCCAGCAAGTGAGCTGGATCATTTCAATTGATCCAATTCGATGTTTTTAAGTGTTGAGGCCGCAACTGTAAAAGTAGGCAATACTTGGTCGTAATTGATGGCAAGATGGCGCTGGGTGTCGGAAAAATTGGCAGTACTGCATCATTTGACATTTAAATAGTTTGGCAGCATTGGTATTGCTAACAAAAAAGTTAAAGCGGCAAGCATAAATTTTGGATTTGATTCAATGAAAATAATCAAAGAAGAGTAAAGAAGAGTTAGTTTGGTTCAAATTTGTTAAAAATTTGACTACATTTGTTTTACAATACAATTTTGGTTTTTCGCAAAACTTATTTGTCAGCTCGAAAAGTACATCAGCTATTTATCTTATGCATAGCATAGCGCCATCTGTTAGTGATTAAGAAAACATCGCCCTATTGATCAGAATCGTTTTTTTCATAAATGATCTGATCTTCCATGAAAAAAACGCAGCTATTGGGTGTCAAGTCAGGACTGTACAGCAGATAAGCCATAAATTCGATGTTTTGAATGCTCAAAAACGTTTTTGTTTGAGTTGATGAGTGAGATCTTGCATTGTCGTGGTGGAGAATATTTCGTCTTCTGCAATTGGTTTCAATTGCAATTGGCCAAACACTTCTGGCAGACAAATAGTCGTGTACCATTCAGAATTGACTGTTCTACATTACTCTAATGAAACTATGGCGACATGTTCATTTATTCCGAAAAAAACAGGAATTTGTTTCAAAGGGCTTATTGCTCGAACAACTTTTGTTGCATGTGGCTCGTCTTGAAAGACCCATACAGTCAATTGTTGTTTAGTTTTCTCTGATTCGTCACCTGTAACGATGTCATAGACATGTTTTGAAGCAGCGCGATTGTATATTTTTATCATTTCTTTCGACCAATCGACGCGAGTCTTTTATTGATCGATTGTCAACTTTTGCGGAACCCAACGCGAACAAATCTTTTTGACGGCCAAATCTTTATGCAATATTGAATGTATGCTGGTCCCACTAAGTAATTCCCAAAGATACCTCTAACCTACCTCTAACGGTAGGTCACTCGACGATCAAGCTTTATCAGTTCGCATACAGCATCAATGTTTTGTGGCACAAATTCAGATTTTGGACGACCTTCACGAAATCATCCTGTAGCGAAGTGTAACCACGATTGAATTTGGAAAACCAGCGAAATACGAAGGGTTTGGTGCTTTATCACCAAAAGTCGAAGCGAGTTTATCGACACACTGCTGTTGGTTTATTCCAAAGCGAAAGTCGTAGAAAATCATTGCACGAAAATATTCACAATTTAATTCCAATTTTTTGCCAAGATGAATATTCCAATTATCTGTAAACAACACAAATAGCACTTGATGATAAAACGTTCTAAGTACGTTCATCAGTAAAAATGTTAAACTTTACGATGACAATGTCAAATTTGACATATTCTAAATAATAAGAATATAATACTGTCATATTGACAGTTTTTAATTGCCATACAAATTATTTTTACCCAAGCCCAGTTTAGATGATTTTACTATTGTTTTCTTTTTCGATGTGGTATTAAATCCACCCAATTTTTATTAATATTCAATATATTTTCGAAATTTATTTATGACGGCCTCAGGAGTCAGGTGGTAGCACGCTTGACTGCCATTCAGGAGTCCCAGTTAAGAGTCCCGGCCAAGCCATGGTTCTACGCTTTAACCATTTCTTTTTACATTTCCAATCAACTGAACTTGAAAATATATCAATATTTACGCCTTCGTAGTTGTCGTTGGTGGGAGAGAAGTTTGTGGATTCGTTTCGTTAATTACTTGTATTCACTGAAATTAACCCATTTTTTCCGTGGTAGAAAATGGGTTAAGGCCGCAGATGCTTGACTGATTATATGTTACTCCCAAAATCCTGGGTTCAAGGCAAATAACTAAGTAAATATATATTAACTTTTATTTCTCTACACAAATTCACTTTTTGAAAGAAATTGATGTTTTTTTTTTGCCGGCAAAATTATCCAGAACAGTTATTTCTCTTTTATTAATAATAAATAAGATGATTCTTATGAGAGGAACTTAAAAAGGTGAAAAAGAAAAACTCTAGTATTTTTATTTTGTTACACCCGGAAAATATATTTGAAAATAATAACTTTTTTCAAAACTTTTATTAGACTCTTAGTTTGACGCCACGTTTATTGTCCAATGCCCGTTCCAGTTTCCGAGTAGTAGGATCTCACGAAATAGTAACTCCATTCTGAGTTTCAATGTTCTGTGACTTATACTTTCATAGCTAATCGATATCAAAACTTTGGCTTGAATGGACTGACCCACACCCCCTTATCCAGTACCCGTCTCAATTTTCTAGTAGAATGACATCACCAAGCTGTAATTCCATTCTGAGTATCAATGTTTTGTTACTTTTACTTCCATAGCTATTCCGAATAGAAAACTTGGGTTGTATGGGCGAAGCCACGCCTATTTTCCAATGCCCGTGCCAATTTTCCAGTAGAAATACCCAGCAAATTAGTAACTACATTGAGTTTCAATGTTATGCGACATTAGTTCCAAAGCTTTTTGATATCAAAAATTTTAATTGGATGGGCGGACGTCGAAGGACACGACTAAATAGTAAGTTCATACCTTATCCCATTGATGTGTGATTTATAGTTCGAAAATAATACCGAAAATTTTGGCTGCTGAAAAAGTGGCACGTCCCTCTTACAACGCCAATAAAATGTTAGCAGTGGAACGGCACTTTTTAATTGAGGTCGAATACCAAATTCTAATAATTCCAAAGCAAAATTTGGAATTTTGGAATTATGTGAAATTATCGTTGTTGATTATTTCTGATTGTGTAACATATGCTACCCTTTGTTGTTGATGTTAGCTTTTTGTTAAAATTTTGTTGCAAATAACCTGTGTGGGCATCCCTGATTTACTGAAACAGTTGTGTCACCATTCCGTTTAAAACTTTCTTATGACTATTATTTTCCTCGTTTCATTTCAGTCTCCTGTGCCATATGGTGCTTGGAATGGTGAAAAACAAGTGATCAAAGATCCACCGATCTGTATGCAACGTGATCCGTTCCGACGTGATATGGAAATTGAAGGAAGTGAAGATTGTCTATATATCAATGTCTATACTCCAGAGGTAATTTTCTAATTAAGGAACTATACTTCCAATATAATCACTGAATACTATTTTTTTTTTAAATATAGAAACCACGCATAAGTGGACCACTGCCAGTAATGATTTGGTTCCACGGAGGTGGCTGGGAGTGCGGTGCAGGCATAAGCTCTTTTTATGGTCCTGATTTCTTGCTTGATCATGACGTTATTTATGTTGGTGCCAATTTCCGTTTGGGTCCTTTGGGATTCCTTAGTACAGAGACAACCGATTGTCCTGGCAATTTTGGCTTAAAAGATCAGGTTGAGGTACTGAAATGGGTAAATAAGCATATATCGGCGTTTGGCGGTGATCCGAATAGTGTTACCATTTTTGGCGAGAGTGCTGGTGGTGCAAGTGTGACATACCACATGTTATCGCAACAATCAAAAGGACTCTTTCACAAGGGTATCGCACAGTCGGGCACATACTACAATCCTTGGGCTCAACCAGCACACAAAGGTGTTGCTGCAAAGCGTGCAAAAAAGGTGGCTGAACTGGTGGGCTGCGATGGCACTCCCGATGATTGGTCTCAAACTATAGATTGTCTGCGTCAGCAGCCGGCTGAGGATATTGTTTCCACACTCTATAAGCTATTTGTAAGTAATTTTTTGGAATAGTTTTTATATTCACTTTTGCTATAGTATGGAAATTAACTTTTGCAGGAATGGGACTTTGATCCTATGATACCTTTCCCCCCTGTTGTTGAGCCCGAACATGCAGGTGCATTTTTAACAGTTCTTCCCAGATCCGCTTTAGTTCCACATGGCTTTTCGTTGCCATTGCTTATTGGCGTTACATCTGAGGAGGGTCTTCTCAAGACAGCCGCTCTCTTAAATGTTCCTGGTGTACTTGATGATTTTAAAGAAAAATTCGACAAAGTCTTACCGATCGTATTGAACTACGATCATCACGAGCCCGCTAAGCAAAAAGAAATAACACGAAATATTGAAAATTTCTATTTTAAGCAAGGACATGATTACGATCAAAACAATCATCAAAATATAACAGATGTATGTTTCGACGGGCTGATGTAAAGAAATTTAAGAGTTATTTGGATTTTTTTTTTCTCTTCCACAGCTAATTACCGATGGCTGGTTTTTGGGTGGCATCGATGAATATATGCGTCAACGTATTAATCAAAAGCAAATAGATGGCGCAAAGGTTGGGCCCATGTTTGCTTATCTCTTCGAACACAAAGGGGCTGCTAGTTTTTCAGAGCTATTTAAAGGAGGTCGTGAAAATTACTATGGTGAGTATTGTAAGCCATACACATAGGTGTATTTTTAGCTATTTGAAAATGTAAGAACTTGCCTTGCTGAACTTTTTCTGACAGGGATTCATCGCTTTCAGACAGAAAAGAACGTTTTTGTATTGTTCGTGTTATTAAATGTTTCTACACAAAAGATCGATCGACTGCTGCAACGCATCAAAGTGTTGATCAAAATCCTTCAACTTCTTTTTCTCGAAACTTTTGATGGAGTTTGTGGATAGGACGGTATGGTCGTGGAAGACATTTGTTTTCAACCTTCAACCTGCTATATACCGTGCACACCAATGGTCGCTAATTAATGTCGGACACATTAAGTGGCGACAGAGACCTTGCTTTTTGACACCATTGGAATTTTTTTTCTTGGCTTTTTTTAAAGATAAAGTATACACCAAAGACCACACTCCTCATCGTAAGAAAAAAATGCACTTGGCATTGAAGATATAAGTTCCCAATTAAGCCAAAACGTCGTTATTTATTTTGTAATTCAATAGCTACAAATTGTAGGACAACTTATTCGAAATTGCCACTATTTGCTTTGCAGCACGCATGACATGCATAGGAAATTTCTCCACTGATCAGACAAGAGCGCGCTTTAAAGACTAGATTTTTGAGTGTCGAGTGTCGAGTATAGCAAGCCATTTGGAGGACCACAATTTGTAATACAATGGATTCAGGTCTGGGCTACGCGCTGACCACTGATCCGTGGAAATGAAGTCCGGTACATTGTTTTTGAGCCACTCTTAAGTTCACGGCATATTTTGGCTTCACGTCTAATTCCAAAACATCGGATTCCATACACTTTCCCTGAAGTTTTGACTCCTTTTTCACAAAAATGGAGCTTAGTGACCCCATCATAGGCAACCCCCCTCCACCAAACTATCTGAGAAACTGGGTGGTGACCTCTCTGAACTTTTGGAACGAGTTCTCCTGAATTTCGTGATGACAGAGCATACAGTCTATCGTTCTGTTTATTAAACGATTCCTCCTACAGTGAAAATTTTTTTCCGTAAACAGAATCCGTCTGTGGGCATTATTAGTGTGCTTGGAAGTAACACTTTCGATTTTCGCTTACGTTGTTGCTTTAACGCTACCGTGAGAAGGTACCCGGTGTGTCTTTTGTATTCTCTGAGCCCCAAGTAATCTTTAAGATTTCGAGAGATCGATTGCGCCAAAATATTCATCTCCCGCGACAAGATTTCCTGCTTTCACAGTGGTTTCGAGACTTCACCGCCTTAATGGCTCGTGGTGTTCTTACAACACGCGGACGGCCGGATTTTGGACGGTCGATTATTCCACCAGTATTCTCAAACAACTCACAGTACGAAACACAAAATTACAAGTGACTCCGAGTGGTTACAAGGTCCGAAAGATATTACCTCTTTCCATGCCTAATTTTTTAGACCAACTATAACAATTTTATTTTCGAGCGAGCCACATTCCATGACTATAAACAACTGCAGCAGAAAACTTTTTTCGCGAAAAGAAGCATAAGTAAGTGTCAAATAGGCGTCATAACGAAGCGATTGCATCAGTAGCTTACTCACAGTAAGCACGTTCAGTTGTGTACCAAAACATATGAGAGTACTAAGTACAATATTTTTTAAAACTGCAAAACAAACAGTTGTTAAATAATAAACATTTGCAAGCTTACGCCTCTTGTTGACAGACTCGATAGGTGTGTACAGTTATAGGCATTATAACAGATCCTGATCTTCCTCTTATTTTGTTTCTTCCTTCAATTCAGGTGCTTGCCATGCTGAAGAGTTAATGTATCTTTTCCCCATTGCTCGGGAACTTTTTGTAAGTGCAGCACCGACGAAACAAGATCTGCTCGTACGAGAGGCTATGCTGAGTATATGGGTTAACTTCGCAAATAGCAGGTAAACACAAAATCCAAATCCAACATGATAAACAAGCCCATATTACACCTATAAAATTATATGCTATTTCCCATTTAAAATTGTAGCAATCCAACGCCTTCTTCTAGTATACTACCCAACTGGCAGCCAACTCCAAGCTATCCAGTATCGTTCATGCGAATCGGTGCTAAAGACGAAGATGATTCGACACTTTTCAACAACGATGATGCGCTTCTGCAGGAACGTTGCGATTTTTGGCATCAGTTGAAGCCACATTTACCGGCTCAGCAGCTGCGTGATGAACTCTAAAATGCTTCCAAACAAAAGTTGACATTTTTTCAATTTACTCAGTCCGAATCAAATCCAAAAACTTAAGATTTTAGAGATAAGAATAGAGAATATGTATGTGTAACTTATTTTAAAACATAGTGTAAGTTATCCGAAATAAAGTAGAACAAACATTTATTCAAAAAGCTGAATCACAATATTTAAGGGGTGATAGGATTTTGTTTGTATTGAACAAAATTGAGGAATTTATTTTAAGAAAATTATCAAAATCAAAAAATCGAAACACTCAGTTTTAAAAATATTTAAAAACTGATTATTTGATTGTTCATAATATAAAATAAAAAATAAATAACTGGTCGTTTCAGCCCTTGAAAGGACTTTGACCTAGCTACTTATGATCAATTGTCCATAATATAGAGTTTTGAAATCTTATGACTTTGCGTATTTTTGCTATAAGTCCCTTCATTTTTGTTAACGTGACAAGAGCACACATTCTGAAGTTCGAGTCATTACTTTAAAAAAAACATGTGCATATTTGAGGAGGTGAAAGCAAATTCATTCAACTCACATGCACAAATACTTTTAACTTAGCTGGCGTTTACAACCATGAGCCGATTTTGGGCTCATCTAAAGTGCTGGTTATAATAGCCGGAACGGAACGTTCTGAAACGTCACTTTGCAATCTATTACATGATTTTCTTATATGTATGGTGATAAGAACACGGAACGGGACGGAACGTTGAGATCTATAGATTTTTGATTTTTCTGTTGCGTTACGTGACACTTGAATTATTCCGTTCCGTTTATTATAATCAGTGCTTAAGAATTTATACCGGCCACTTGTGCCGTACACTTGCTGGCACCAGTTTGAAATTCGAAGCGTTGTCAAGTTACCAAATACTTGGTCTTTCCAATGTAGATATAGACGCCCACTTTATGTATCAAATTAAATATTTTTATCGATGGAGAGTCATATTGCATGCAAACCCTAGCTATTGACAGAGCCAAATACAGAGGTTCGACCATTGATTTTATAAAGAATCTTTCTTTAGGCGACTCCCAAGGGTGTTTCTTCAGAACAGCTCAACTAACATGGTCCAATAAGCCACGAGACTTAGTAATAAAAAAACTTTTTTTTGCAAATATTCTTCTTTATTCATCAACATAGGTTCCTTCAAGAGCAATACATTCATTCCACCGCTTTTCTAACTTTTCAATATCGGTTTTGTAGAACGATTTGTGCTTCGCCTCAAAATACGCTTCAGTTACAGCCATCACCTCTTCATTGGAGCCAAATCTCTTGCCGGCAAGCATTTTTTGAAGTCAGCAAAGAGCCAGTAGTTGCTGGGAGCCAAATCTAGCGAATACGGTGGAGCTCAATTTCGTACTGAGCCCAAAGTAATACCTGTTGGCATTAATTATCCTTCGTTTGGTCTCATTGCTGATATCGTTAGAGGTGTCATGCTGGTTTCCAGACAAACGAAGTCTCTAACAACTTCCAAAATTTTTTGATACAAGCATTTTTGTCTTATCTATATTCATTGCAAGACCAACTCGACTTGACTCTACAGAATCTCAGAAAGGCACTGACTTCTGGCGAGTTATGACAAATGGAATCCATATCATCAGTATACGCCAGTAGCATAAAACTAATAAAATATAGTTTCACTGCGTCTCAGATCAACAGCTAGGATGATCATCTCCATAATAAGGTTAAAAAAGACACACGATAAGGAAACTTTTATTTGAATATGAACGTAGCGCTGCTGTAGACTCCATTTGCAATAACTAATATACAGTCAATTGATACCGATTTAAACCTTTTAATTAAAGTTTGAATAATTGCTATATCCTTGCCACAAATCAATCATTTTTAACTTAATACTATTGAAATTACCGAAAGAAACAGCTAATTTCTCACTAATAATAATTTGAAATTATTGCACTACTACTTTTTATTATAACGAAATAACGATTATTACTCGTTGCAGATTTCACATTTGGCTAGCGTGTGCAACAACCTTGTATACACATCAAATTCTACGATATATCATATAACATTGCTCGAGTATACAGAAACCACTCGTTTATTTTCACACATAGATGTCGCCTAAATGTCAAAAATATTGATGACTTATACCTATATCACTCTAACCCATGCAAAATCCATCGGGCAACATAACTAAGCAAAAACAACTTGAAGCAGACTTCTTCAAACATAAGTCAAAAAAATTTGTCGCAAAAAATTATTCCTTGCACATATTCTGTAAATTCGCGTTAAAAATACACTTTAAGTAAAGTCTATTTAATTAAATGCTTGGGTAAAATACAAAATAAAAACCGCTATCGTTAGTTTTCATGCAAACATCAAATAAAGAACGTGTTTATAACTCTAAAAAAAACTGAAAAATCTCAAAAAAAAAATTGTGTGTAATATAAATCGAAAAAATAATACTGGCATTGGCGGTGGCTGAAAACAAGCGGTCAAGTGTTGAAGCAAGATTATTGTTCATGGCTTTGTGGTTTTAACCTTTGTATTTAGTATAATAAAGTCAGTGAATTTTTATAATTGTTAAAATGGTGAGTATAAACAGAAAAGAATACTCAAATATAAATAGCGTAATGATTGCGTTCTTTCAACCTTTGTTATATGTCTCAAAAGGCAAAGGCTTTTGTGTTGAATCATCGACGTCGACGTTGCCGTCGTTGTTGAAGAACTCGTTTGAAATGCAGCGCCGTAAAAACTACAAAACACTGCAGTCTGCAGCGCTCTTTTTATATGTTAAAAAAACTGCTTCAATTATATTTTTTGTTGTTTTCGTTCAGTTAAAACAAACTATATGGAAAAATGTACTGAGCTTATATATGTATATTATCAAGGGCATTTCATTGAACTCCTCACTTTTGTTGTGTTGATCCATATAATTATCACAACAAAGTCATTTGTCGACATTCTTTGCTCAGTTGATGCCATCAAAATCAATTGATATATTCTTCATTATACCACAGTCTCTCCCTTTGTGTCAATCACTTCTTGCTCTGCCCACTCGATATCATTGAATCAACTCCAACTTCCTCTGAACATCCACTGCTAGAAGCCCCTCCCTAAAATTGTAAGCGTACTTTTTATTAATGTTGATTTCGTTGTTGTTTGATTGTACTGCATTAGCTAACTTAATGATTGCCTTTCCTGTTTCCCTAGAATGTAATATCAAACCTTTGGACTTTCTTTACACTCCAATTTATATTTATAAATATAATTGTTTATGTTGAAATAGCAGCTGAGCCTACGCTAAGTTTCGCATTTATAAATTCCCCTTTGATACTCAATTCCCAAACGTTTTGGCTAACTTTAAGTACCTAGAGATAGCTACGCACTGTGGAACGTAATTTTTTTTTAACGTAGATTCAGTTCTACTCCACTTGAGCTAAGTTATTTTAAACTAATATTAGGATTCAACATGTTAATTATTTACGTTTATGTTTGTGTAATTATTATGTATGTATTACTATTTTTTCTTGATGCAAAATCAACAGCATGATTTGGAACCTTTAGTTTAATTTCTTTCTTTGAAGAATTATACCTTCAGTAATTCTATGAACTATGTCAGTTTATTAAATTGTCGAAATAACGTTTAGAAATAAAAACGTGAAATAAAACGTAAAATGCAGATTTGTGTATGGATCTAACTTTTAATGGATCTAACTCTAACTCTATTTTTTTAATAAACACAATTTTGTGTAAAGCGTAACTCTTTAAAAAATATACGAAACAATATGTTCAATTTCCACACGTTCACAAATTTAAAAATTATCTTTAAATTGTTGATTCTTGATAGTAAAAAAACAGTTATATCATTACCAATAATTACAAACAGGAAAGCTAGCTAAATACTTAAGAAATAACAAAATCAATATATAATATGCCCCATGCTGTATAACCTTTATTAAATGGAATTTATTTCCTTGTGTTCACGAGATTTTATAATTTTTCATTGATGGATGAAGTCATAGTATAATTAATCGGGTAGGTGTGACAGTTTTCAATCGAACATGAATTGTCAGAAATCATTCAAAACAAAACAAACAAAAAAAAAAAACAGGCGAGTTTAACAATCCATGAACGATCTCGTGAGAAAATAGCCTGTTGTCAAACCCACCTGTATAATTGTATCATGGATGAAGTTAGCATTTTTAAATTTAGAGTTGATATATGAGATTCTCTTTCAAATGAAGACACGCTAGTTAAAGGTGTAGTCATGGTAAAAACTTAAATATTGACCATTAAACCACTTTTTTGCGTAAAAAAAATAAATAAATAACTGGCCATTTCAGCCCTTGAAAGGACTTTGACCTAGCTTCTTATGATCAATTGTGTTGTGCGTGTTATTAAGTTTGTACACAATTGACCGAGAACCGGACCTACATGCTTAACGCCGACTCCGAACGGCGATGAACAGAATGTTCTTATTCTCAAGAAGCTTTACATGGAATTTTGATTACTCTCTAAGGTTTGCCATTGTCTGCAGAGAGGTGGCGGCCGTACAGAAAAATTATTTTAATTCAAATAATTTTCTGTCGCTGCTGGGGTTCGAACCTGGGTTTCCAGGTTCGTTGACATAGCGGCCACGCACTTTAACCAACTACGCCACGGACGCCACCAGCGTACCCAGTTGAAATTTTCGAGATGTTATCTAGCATTTTTGGTTGATATTCGATTCTGTTGATAATTGTTCTTATATTCTGTTGAGCCATAAAAACACAAAGTATTTAAAAACGTAATATTATTTTTCACATCATTCATTGGATTCTTTGTTCGCTAATCCAACGAACTATGCCAAAGACTAATGCAGACTATCAAATGTACTTTTTGCAAATACTAAATTTTAATGAATATTTAATACTAAACATTGTTAAGCATTTTTTCCATGCTTTTTATTTATAAGTAGAGGTGAAAGGCAAAGTGGTCTTAATCACATATGCAAACAACAGATTGATCGATTTCAGAGTTTTTCATACTTTTCTCGTCTTTGCGAGGGCTGGTTTTTAAGTTTGCGCCTCGTCAATACTAAGCATTCATAAGCCAGATGAATTTTGACTGTTCCATTCGAAAATTTTAAATTTATTTATTTATTTATTTACTTATTTCATCTAACAGAGATCAACTCTTACAGACTACTTATTAAATTTTTCATAGATACATTTCAATAATTTCATTTCAAGTCGTAAACATTGGTGAATTTTTCATCAAATTTCATAAATACATTTCAATAATTTCGTTTCAAGGGCATGATTTAGGCATGAGGAAAGAAAATTTTAGAAAGGTTTTTAAAGCGAAGGACCATGGCCTGGCCGGAAGTCGAACCCTGGGATAGCAGTCGAGCACTCGACTACCGAGGCCGCCTATTTATTTTAAATTTTCTAGCATAAATCTACTCACAATGTTTTGGTGTACGTGCGTTTATTGTGTTGTTTATTGTGGTTTGAAAATTGTATTTCAACAAATAAATGGAATTTACACGAGTACATTTTCGGGTGTTGATTTTTTACGATTTTCGACGTGGATTGCCAAGAAAAGAATACATCGATCCACTTAGTTCGACTTTTTGTGATGAAGGATCAGCCCAGCGACTGTAAAACTCAGATTCAATGAGTACTGGCGTGGTTGTCATTCTCTCCACGACAAATTTCGTGAAGGTCATCCAAGAACGTTTATTGTTTCAGAAAACTACGATGAACTTTTGGAAGCAGACCAGCATATGACATACCGTGATATGGACTCTTCGTTGGGCATTGGTGCGACTAGCATACATTCGATTTTACATGAACATTAAGTCGCCAGGAAGAATTGTTGCCGTTGGATACCCCATAATTTGACGCTTGCTCAAAAAAGGCTCGTGTTGATTGGTGCAAGGAAATTCTGAAAAAAATACAGCGGCGTTGGTTTGATACGCGACTACCATATCACCACATGTGAAGAATCATGGATCTACGCTTATGAGCCCAAAACAAAGAAACAATCCACTTTTAGACTCGTTCAAAGTGACCAAAATCCAACAAAAGTTGTCCACGCACGGAGCACATCCAAACAAATGGTTGCCAGTTTTTTCATAAAAATCGGTAATGTCACAACTGTACCACTTGAGCAACGGAGAATTGTTAATGCTAAATTGAACACAACCATTTCTTTGTTGGATGTCTTCAAACAATTAAAGGAAGATCATCCTCCATCACCACAATACCAGTACCCACACATCAGCTCAAACAAAAGAGTTTTTGAGCACTCAAAACGTGGAATTAATGGGTCATCCGCCTTACAGTCGCGACTTGTAACCCAACGACTTCTTCTTATTCCCTCACATTAAGAAAAAAATGCGTGGCGAGCGTTTATCTAGTTATTGAACACTTTAAGCCAAATTGATTAACTTCCTCTCCTCGTGATAGAAATCATAAAAAATCAAATAATGGACTATATCTGTTATTGATGACTACCAGTCTGATTTTCGTAATGGTTACTCTTCTACTCTTCTCCTGGGTCTAACTGATTCTATCAGAGTAAACTGAAATGACAAAAAGGTTAGCATTTTGGTATCCCTTGATTTATCTAAAGCTTTTAATACAATTAATCATTCGAAGCTAATATATAAACTCAATACACAGTTTAAATTTTCGAGTGGTATTTTTATCGTATGTTATGGCCGAGAATCTAGTCTGCTCAATATTATCTCTGTGGTCCCACAAGGAACTGTGCTTGGTCCATTGCTTTTTATCTTATATTTAAATGACATAGTTAAGGTTTTGGACTTAAATAAGGGCAAGCAAGCCCTTCATTTTTGCAGATGACATACAATTGTTGTTTTCTGGTGAACGTCAGTTTACTGATGTGCTGGAACGTTTGGTAAATTACAACTTATCTCAGATTTTTTCTTGGACATCTGATAATTTCCTTTCTTTAAATGCTAGGAAAACAAAATGCATTCAATTTAACCCTTCTATTTTTCCAGTTAACTTTTTAAATGTTGAATTGCATAATGAACGGCTCCAATTCGTAGATAGCATAAAATGCCTTGGTATTGTAATTGATAACAAGTTAACTTTTGACTGCCATATCAATGCGTTAAGTTCCAGAATTAGATTTAAGCTAAGAAAACTTTACGACACAAATTTGTACTTGCCCATAAATGTCAAATGTATGATTGGTCATGCTCTGCTTATGTCTTGCGGTACGTATTGTCTTGAAGTTTATTCTGGTGCTTTAGCTTTTCATATCAAAAGAATCGAGGTTATTGTTAATAATGTTGTTCGGTTTGTTTATGGAATCGGTAGACGTGAACATATATTTACATATGTCATAAAACTTTTGGGTTGTTCCTTCCGCAAATTTTTAGATGTTAGATGTTAGTTTCTATGAACTTATGAAATGCCGTGTTCCACAATACTTGGCTCGAAAATTTATGTTTTTTTGTATTTTATGAATTTATGAAACCCTCAAGTAATCATACCTAGAATATCATCTTCCATTTTTGAACGGTCATTTCTGGTACTATAGCTCGTTACTGGAATTTTCTGCCTATTTGCCTACGTTCTTTTTCCGGCACTACAAACAGCTTTAAGCTTATGCTCGTAATTCCCGTCGTTATATTTTAATTCTCAAATCAAATTCACTGGCGCTAACTTGGGACAAGCTCTTCTAAATTTTGTTTTATTTTCGCGCTTTTGGATAAGGGAAGTCGCATGTTTAGGGATAAAAGTATATTCTTATGTATTAGATTAGTTCTCTCTCGAATGTAAATAATTTATAAATAAAAATAAATAAATAACTGGCCATTTCAGCCCTTGAAAGGACTTTGACCTAGCTTCTTATGATCAATTGTGTTGTGCGTGTTATTAAGTTTGTACACAATTGACCGAGAAATGGACCTACATGCTTAACGCCGACTCCGAACGGCGATGAACGGAATGTTCTTATTCTCAAGAAGCTTTACATGGCATTTTGATTACTCTCTGAGGTTTGCCATTGTCTGCAGAGAGGTGGCGGCCGTACAGAAAAATTATTTTAATTCAAATAATTTTCTGTCGCTGCTGGGGTTCGAACCTGGGTCTCCAAGGTTCTTTGACATAGCGGCCACTTTAACCAACCACGGACGCCACTGTAAATAATTTACAACTTGTAATATATTAATTGGCCAAATTTAACTTAATCAAAAACATACAAGAAACCGTTTCAAGATGAAAATGCCAAAATATATGAAACAAAAGCTACTTCTTCATTCCGTACTATGAGGGTGTTCGATACATTTAGGGGCTTAATTAGAGATGGGCTCTTCTTTTTTTTTTAATGGTAGATAGAAAAATTTATGTCAAAATATTTATATATATAAAAAAAAAAAAAAAAGTTAAATTTTCTCTATTTGACAACATCCAACCCTGCATCTACTATATAGATGTCTATATTTTTATTAATTTGAACACAGCAAGCTGCGTACCTATTAGCGAAGTTATGCCAACAAGAAATGCATTATTTGAGAAGGTTTCAGTAACAATCAAACACTTGTATGATTTTCCACAAACTAGAGCACAAATATATTTAAATTGCGTCACTTGCTTGTTCAAATGTGTCGTTAGTTATATTCCCTCAGCACAAAGTGCAACTATTTTTTTTTTCGCACTCATGTTGTAATCATTTTTACAGAAGGTCAAACTCAGTAAGATTACATTTAACTTACTGCAATTAAAATGAATAAGTAATTCTATCAATCCCAGTCTTTGCAGTAAAATATAACGTATTTTTTTTTTAATATTAATTGATTTAATCATATTATATCACAGAAATTCCTAAAGTGAAACAGCGATACGTAACTCGGTACGAGGTAAGGCTTAATTGAACAAGAAATTCTTATCACTACCAAAACGTTAAGAACACATAAGTCTAACACAACAGGGTGAAACTGAATTTTTTGGATTTTTCAGACTTCTCTAAAAAGTGGTAAATTAAAAAATAATCAGTTTAAAGTCAACAAGGAATATTAATCGTGCTTCATTATTTTATTTGTTAGTGCTTAGTAAGTTTTCAGTAAAGTTAACCTTTCACTTCGTGTTTTTCTTTCTGTTCCAAAAATTTAGATTTACTTTTAAACTTTTTAATACGATGTCTTTATTATGGGAATACAATTAAGGACCATTATAATTAATGGCTGCCTTATTACCTCACGTGTTACGCAAAAATATTCTTGGAAATTTAAATGACTAATGTTTTTTCTGTGTAGTATTGTTTACAATTCATGGCATTCCACATATATTATCTAATTTCACAAAAGTTTACTTCCCTAAAGTGTGATAACCTTTCAAAATAGCTTTAAAGTATTTCTAATTAGCTGAAAATCCAATTAAAGTGACAATTAAGCAAAAATAATGATAACGTGTCTGAATTTTCACCGTTCAACATTTCTTTTATATTTATGTAAATAAATAAATATATTCAGTGATGCAATGAACTCTGTTGACGATAAAAATTATCTTATTTTTTAAATGAATTCAATTTATTTTTTATTTTTTTATTTATTGCAGTTTTTAGCTGAAGCCTAAGAGCTTTAATTTCTACAATGGACGACAAGCGCATTGCTGATTACTTTGTGGTCGCTGGCATGCCAGAGAAACCACAATTATTACAAGAAAGCATATTCAATGATTCAGGACATTTGCGTGCAGCTAATTCCATTGATCCGATAACTGATATTGGTGTTTTCTTTCCGTTACTTGGCGAGGAAGTACCCGAAGGTTATGAGGTGCTAGAAAGCACACCGACAGGTCTGCCAGCCAATCTTAATTATGGCTCAATGCGCACCACCGAATGTTTTATTTACTTTCGTCGTGGTAAAGACAGACCACCCCTGGTTGACATTGGTATGTAGTGCATTCTGCTCATATGTTATTGTAACGATTTATTACTTTATTTATGTTTATAGGTGTTCTCTATGAGGGTCATGAGCGCATTATGTCCGATGCTAAAATAGTTGCTGAAACACCTGAACATCGTGTGGCAAATGTTAATAATTCATCGGCAAAGACTTTTCTGACATATCGTCGTGCAAGGCCCGATATGCCATGCAACGAATTAGTGGTAACCGAACTTTGTGTTATTATTCAAAGCAAAGGTATGTGATTATACTGGAATGATAATTTATTTATTTTTATAATTGAAAGTGTTTTAAATTTCTAATTTTATTGATTTCCTTAAAGGTGAAAAACCTCCGCACGCTTTTTGTTTGATATTTAAAACACTCAATAAGGGCTACATGGGCAGCGATGTATATTTGTGTTACAAAAAATCAATGTACCGTCCAAAGTTGATAAGTTATCAACCGGAAATACTTCTACGATATCCTACTTACGATCACAATGATTTTCCATTAAATCTCTGTCCAAGCGTGCCTCTATTTTGTTTACCAATGGGAGCTTCTCTTGAGGCTTGGCCGCACGTGGGTGACGGAAAAAAGCGCAGTCCAATTAGTCCAGTATTTAGTACATTTGTTCTGACTGTCAATGATGGTACTTATAAAGTATATGGCTCAGCGTTGACATTTTATGAAGATTTTGAGTAAGAAATGCTTTAGTAATTTCCCCTTGGATTATTTTATTTTGATTTTTTTTTTTGCTTTCAGCGAGGAAAACTTGACTGAACAACAGAAAGAGCTACTTGACTGGGATGAAGAATTTGGCAAGCAGCATTCACTACACATTATAAAAGCTATTTGTCTCCTATCACATCATCCATTTGGTGATACTTTCGATAAATGGCTAAAATATTTGCATGTAAGTTTTTATTTTTTATTCTATGGCTAGAAATATATGATCGTTACGAAAGCATACAAAAGATTCTTGCGGATAGCAACATAAATAAAGCCTCTGTTCCTTATGCTCACCAATTTAAAGAGTCTGATTTACTGCAGCTATGACTGAGTCTTTGAGTAACGGCGAACCTGCGAGCTTCGGATCTATTTGATATGGCGAGACTTAATGATGTTCCTCAAAGAAAACAAAATATTTCTGGATGAAAAAAAAGGTTGTTTCTCAGCATCCACATTTCAAAGGCGTTTGCAAAACATAAATTACTCGTGTCAAAACATATTGTATGTGTATTATCTCTGTAACTTTGATCGGGAATATTTCTTAGGTACAGAACAATCTACGTCGTGGTCGGACGACATTACTTCTGAAAAGCACACCATCGATATAGAATAATAAGTTCAACTTCTTTTGATGTATTCAGGGATATTTTCGTACACACTTTAAGGGGCGTTGGTTAACTCGAAAATAAAACAATGCAATATATACAACAAAAGCCATACTTATTTTTAAAATCATATAAATATATCGATTTGAAATTGTTTGAAGCATACATTATTAACAAGTAATTATTTTATATCCAAAAGCATATGGCAGTCTTTGGTGAGGATTTGCCAGTTCCCATTGAACGCTACATAACACAACTACTTGATGAAGTACCTTTCCCAGCACCAAGTATTCATCTACAGGTAAAAATTGCTAATGGAAATGTAGTAATAAAAATATAAAATTGTTTAATTTCTAGCTCGGCAGTGAATCAATTGATCGGATCTTACTTACACAACCTGAAGACTCTCCTTTGCCTCGCAGTGGCGCTGGTTTTCAAATGTTGCTGCAAAATTTGGGCACCGAAAATTGCCTACATGTACTCTTGTTGGCACTTACTGAACAAAAGATTCTAATTCATTCACTGCGGTAAAGTTTTTTCTAACCCCTTGAGTTATTAAAAACTTTTTAATCGTTGTTTAATTACATTACTATTTTTAGACCAGCTACTTTAACTGCTGTTGCCGAAGCTATAGTGTCTTTGCTGTTCCCTTTTAAATGGCAATGTCCATACATTCCATTGTGTCCATTGGGCTTAGCTGAAGTTCTGCATGCACCTTTGCCGTATTTAATTGGCGTAGATTCTAGATTTTTTGATCTATACGAACCACCAACAGATGTAACTTGTATTGATTTAGATACAAACACCATTAGTGTATGTTTAAATGTCCTATAATCACAATATTTAAAAATGTAAAATTTTATAATGCATATTTAGCTTTGCGAGTCGCAAAAACATTTAACTGTTAAATTGCTACCCAAACGCGCTGCGAGAATTTTAAAGCAAACCCTAGGCGAGCTAGAAAACCAGAAGGCTACCGTTGTTGATTCAACGAATAGTCTCGACCGAGATTTGAGAAAACGAAAACGAGAGGTTTTAGCAAGCTTATTATTTATGTTTTAATAAAATGATAAAACGAAATTTTTTTAGCAAGCTTTAGAGCAACGAATTCAAGAGGCCTTCCTTTTGTTTATGGCGTCGATATTGCGCGGATACCGTGACTACTTAGTACCCATTTCAAAAGCACCATCTGTGGGCGCTACTGATCCAAGTGCCTTATTTCAGTTGAAAGCATTTCTACGTTCAAGAGATAAGGTAACATTAGCATGAATCAATTGAAATTAGGTGTCAATCAATAATAACTTTTCTAGGCTCATCATAAATTCTTTGAGTTGCTTATGAAAACACAAATGTTTATACGCTTTATTGAAGAGCGTTCCTTTGTGTCGGATGGCGATCATGGTTTGACATTTTTTGATGAATGTGCAGAGAAAGTTGGCTCATATGACGATACTCCATCCGATGTACGTTTAGTTGACTGGGAAACGGAACACAGTAGTGAAAGAACTAAATACATTTTCCCACCTGGTAGCATTGGTCCAAACGCAGGTTAGTTTAGGAAGACAAGTTACAATTACAATATTAAATTACTCATCACTGATTTTTTAGAGAATGAAAATGGTGGTTATAATTATGCAAATTTCACACTTAACCCTGCGCTGTTGAAGTCTTCAAAGAAGACTGTGCTTAAAAATTTTCTGCAACAACAATTAAATAATGGTGCAACTGTGTCGATTGCACCTGGTTCACCTATTGCTCGTCGGAGCAAACATGAAATTAAACTGGCACAAAAAATGGCGCGTCGTTGTCAAATGCATCCTGAAGCATGGTCAAAGTATCTACTAGCTACCTGCTATTCATTATATTTTCTCATACTACCGTCCATGGTGTTGGATACGCGTCAAGCTGGTAAGGAACATGCCGTCCTACGTGCAGCCTATGATTTACTTTTGAAGGCAAGTAAATTGCAGATAACTTGCGATGAGTTTTGCTATCGCATCATGATGCAATTGTGCGGCATACACAATTTGCCAGTGCTTGCTGTTCGCTTGCATTACTTAATGAAACGTTCGGGTGTGCAACCCAATGCACTAACCTATGGATTTTACAATCGATGCGTTCTCGAATCTGACTGGCCCAGTGATAGCACGACACTCAGTCAATTACGTTGGAATCGTATCAAAAATGTCGTGCTCGGTGCTGCACACTTCAAGCGTGCTGGAAAGAAACTCGCTGCGAAAAGACCAAAACTCTCGACATCATGTGATAATAATTTAAGCACTCTCGAAATGGTTGATGGCACATCACGCACCAGTCTTGATTCAACAAATTCTTCGTCGCACGTTGTAGAACGTGGCGCTGGAGGCGATGGATTGTTAATATCAAACTCAAAACTGGATTTTTCAGCTTTTGATAAACTACGTGGAAAGTTGGGTAGCATCGTACGCCAATCAGTTGCTGGTCCCCAAGAATCTGGAGATGTAATCAGTAGTGCCGGCTTGTTAATATCTGGTGATGTGAAAAACAACACCGAAAATGGTGCCAGCATAGATTCTATTACTGGCTCAACCACTGTCTGTCCACCACCCACACCATCCAGTCCACATAGTCCGAATTGCGACTTGACGTCAGCAGGTAAGCGTCAACTGTCCAAGACAGATAGTTTTGGTGGTGATGCGCAGTTGTTAAATAAACTTCAACGCAAACAATCGCTTCCAAGTAACACAAAAGAGTCTCAGTCGTCTTCATTGCTTCAACAACGTTTTAAAATCATGAATATTGGTGATGGGGAACTGGATGAAGAAACAAATTCCAGTGAAGTACTCAATGAAATTGCAAGTTCTCAGGAAGAACTTGATTACGACGCTGATGCAGAACATGCAAACTCAGAGCAAATTCAAAGTCCAACAAAGTATGTAGAGCTTCTTAAAAATTATTTAAGCATTTTTGTCTTGATTAAGTAAATTTCTCTTTGTCATACTTTGTCTTACGCGTTTCAGAATATCACCTCGCACTCCGGTCACACAAAATGATCCACTAGGTGCGCTTAATGAAGAGGAGCAGAGTCCAGCTGATAGTGCTCAGTGCAATAATTTGAACGACTGCAATAAATTGTTGGATGAAAATCACACCAACAACAATACGATGTACACTGACAAGCCGATTCTCTTTAAGGGCCAACGCAGCGCCACTTTCGATGAAACAACTAATTTAAACAAAAGCATGCATCGTTCAGAAACGATGCCTGGTTCAAGTGTAACCTCCAGCCTGGCCAATTTTGGGTCCTCCTTAAAATTTAACTTTGGGTAAGTTTGAAGAATATATTTTATTATTGTTAAAACAAGAGCTTAAGCACCAGATTTAAAGATTATTCCTTTTAATTTGATGTATAAGTTGAATTTTTATAATTTGCATGTTGATATAAATGATTAAAATTATAAAATTATTTTTTTTTTATTTTTTTTTTTAACACATGTTTAAACATTTTACGAAAATCTGTTTCATTACAACTTCTTCGAACTGTGTTCGCTCATACGATTTGAAATGCCCGTTTTGCAAAATTCTCTTATTTTTTAATCTCAATATAAAACCTGTTTTCGTAGACGCTATTCACCCGCACGATTGTCATTTAAGAAAGACTTGAAATTGCCCACCAATATTATAGAAAATATATCCAATATGAGGTAAGTTTTTGTTCGAATTTAAAAAGTTTCCAATTGCGAAAGTTGCGCATTAATAAAGGGATGGTATTTTCTTGGGTTCTAGAGTAAGGATGTATCAATTAAATCTTTCAATAAATTGCACAGTCAATTACAAATAAAGATAAAATTGCAGTGATACAATTTAAAATTGTATTTTCTTTGAAAGCTAACAAAATTTGTCTTGAGAGTTTTGTAATTGTTTGATACATTCCTTTTGTCTTTGGTGACGGTTTTTAGTTTATTACTATTTTCTATGAAATGTTTTCGTTTATTGAAATGTTGCTTTTCTCTAAATAAATATATATGTACTTTTTTTTATTTATGTGTGATAAAATTGTTTTATATAGCACTTAACTACATAAATATAAGCATATGCTTTAACAATAACTTTATCTATGCTTCTTATCCTCTTCTACTTATTTAATTAAAATACATATTTGTGTTGCTTTAGTTATTTCGATTAAGTTTGACATAAAAACCATAATTGACAAAATTTTACACTTGAATATGGTTAATATAATATGTTGGATTAATTTCATAGCCCTAGCTTAACGGGGAAAAAATCCAACGAGATTCTGCAGGGAAGTCTGAGCAGCATTAAATATGCCGCAAATTCAATTACACGAAAGTTCGATGAGATTAAGGAAGCTATATCAGCCAACTCAACGCCTGTCAAAACATCTTCTTTGCCTGGAAATTACAACGATAGTCACTGCAGCACTGACGAAGAACATCTGACACATGAAGATATGACAGGAGCAGGTTCAAAAATGCGTCGTGTATCTAGTGACCTTGATCCTTGGAGTCGCATCAGTGAGTCGCGAAAGTCGAGCTATAATAATCTGGTACCTCTTGGTGAGAATACCTCAGCAATGACTCTAAGTTCGTTTCCTGCTCTGCCTGATAACTTGTATAGCCCAACAGCAGATGTAATGAAACTATTTAAAATTGATTAAATGAAAAATGCTTATGGTCTTAATTATTCGCAGATTGTTGATACAACAGAATGTGATGTTCTTATACAGATGACATCATGCTCGCAATGCCACAACTGTTCGGTGCTGCTATACGATGAAGAAATTATGTCCGGTTGGACAGCGGAAGATTCAAATTTAAATACAACATGCCATGCTTGCTATAAACTTACTGTGCCTTTCTTAAGCGTACAGATAATTGTGGATGACTCATTGAAGGATGTCAAACAATCCGATAGTTTAAGTATTCCATATTTGAATCCTTTAGTACTTCGTAAAGAGCTCGAAAACATATTAACTCAAGAAGGCGATGTGTCTTTGACGAAGCCTAATTTTGTAGAAGAACATCCCATTATTTATTGGAATTTACTTTGGATAATGGAGCGGATTGAAAGCCACACTCATCTACCCGACTTAAGTCTACCAAAACAGGTACATATTACATTAAATTAATAATATCCCGCATTTTTATGGCATTAAATGTGTCGTAGTTAAGTCTTGATCAAACATTTTTGATCGCTTTAATGTTTTAACATATATTTTTTACAGGCTGACACCGATATTGATCCATTAAGCAAGGTGAAAACTATAAAGATTCAGTGTCTTTGGGATAATCTTAGACTTCATAGTGAAGCTGGACCACCCATGTACGTTTTGTACAAGCAAAATCAACCGGCAAGTCCATTGCTCAAAGCTCTTTTAACGGACCAAACCTATTTAAACAAAAAGTAAGCATAACTTGCAGTTAAAGTAGAATGCAAAGCTTTAATTAATTAACAAAATATTTACTTTCAGTGTTATACAAAACATCATAACGGCAATGCGTTTAAATGATCTTCAAACACCTATCAAACGTTTGGCAAATGAGCGTCATAAACTCAACATAAATAGCGGCGTAGACCGCACACATTCAATTTATCGGGATATACTATTTCTGGCTCTAACAGCTATCGGTCGCTCCAATGTCGATTTGGTAACATTTCATCGCGAATATGCCACAATATTCGAGAAGCTCACTGAAAAGGAATGTAAAACGTATTACCGCAATCAAGATCTACCGCCTTCGGCGGCCTCAATTTTTTGTCGTGCCTACTTTAAACCGCTACTTCTTCCTTGACGCGAAAATAATTTTTGTTTGCGTTTTGATTTTCAAGATGTGCGTAGGTAGCACGATAATTAAAAAACAGAAAGACGTTATTGAACACGAAAAGACCTTTCAAAGTTTTAATTTCAAAATTACTACTAAGATGACTTAAAAAAAAATCAGACTTAAATTATAAACTACTACTTAGCTTTAACTGTCTATGAACCTGTTCTAAGTTTTATCTACTTTCAACTAATGTACTTAAAATATTTGTTTATTGTTTTATGTTTATTTCTTTTTATTTTTGTTAATTGACGTAACTCATGTCTTGAAGTTAATATAAAATATATTGTGTGTGTTAGTGCACATCTACATTTCGACTGGTTTTGACAATACACAAATTCATATTTTTACATTCAAATTAAAGTTCACTTTCTGCCTTATTAAATTTAAAAGGAACCCATTGTACGAAGAAAGCATACTTATATATAAGTAAATTCTATTAGACAAATGATTTTTATTAATCAAAATAAACTACTTTGTGTCGTCCTTAAACTGCTTAATTTATAACTGAGAACATTAAGATTTGCCTAAAAATATACATCATACATTAAAATTATATTAAACTATCATTTAAAATATATCATACTTGTATGTAGACTCTGAATAAACTGCACATCTGGATCCATTAATTCATGATTTTTAATTGTTCAATACTTGGAGTTTAAATAAATATCAAAAGTTTTTAAGATTTGTCAGCAACTTTGGTTGACTTTCTCTTCTTATTTATTATTTTTAGTGAAAAAAAATACCTGTTCAAACAATTTAAAACTGCTAACAAAGCAACAAACTCGAAATTAAAACAATTGACATTGACGTAACGTTATAATCAAAATCATCTTAATAATATACAATGCAGCAAGTTTGGTTTCTGTTCAAGCTTATTGAAACAATTTTCGGGATATGTTGCATGGCATTTCACATCAAAGGTTTTAGAGATGCAGAGCCTCTGGTACACAATCTTTTCTATTGTGGAACGTTTTTTGGATTTACGATATACGCAATGTTTGGTAACCTAAGTATTTGTATTGCCACTGCACCTTCGCCTATTATGGAGGGTATTGTCAATGGATGTGCTGCTTTAATGTATATCGCCGCCTCAATGATGACTATGTACCAAGCCGAAAATGATTTCCATCTTATGTATTTGTCAGACTTCGAAGAGCCAATGCATGACTTTTTCCGTTTTTCAAAATCTCAAAGTATCGCAGCTTTAGCCGCTGGTTCATTACATTTGATGCACTCGATATTTGCCTTTGATGCTGTTTTAATAACGCCGGAAAATTGTCCTTCTCCTGAAGATGAAGATGTTGATGAAGCCACGCAACCATTGAAGCTATATGTATTTGGCAAGGTTTGTCACACAAAACTCGAAGAATTTAAATGGTTTAGATATTTATCGGATAAACCTCGTGACAATGAGGAAGTGTAAGAAAAATGTAAAAATTTAACGTGAAGAAAATTAAATTTGTTACATATATGATTATATTTAAAAAAACACATTTAATTTAGATAATAAAACAATAATAGAATATACTTTAGATACAATTTAATAATTGGAGCGAAAATTCGTTCATATAGACAAACTTTTCAATATCAGAAATATTTCTAATGAAACATTTATCAGAGATATTAAAATCTAACTGAAAATAACATACTAAAATTTCAAGTGCATATCTTTAATAGTTTTTGAGTTACAGTATTCTAAAGAGCAGCCGCACATCGGTTCGAAAGTTGTGTCCGAAACTTTAAACGCGTTCTTCTCAAAACTACATTTTTCAAATTTACTGTAGTTATAACCCGAAGACAAATCACCCCATCGATTTGATTCTTTTTGCAGCTTTTTTTATATATTTTTCTCCATACAATACTCAAGCCAGAGATGGGTGTGTGCACTAAATTTTCAGCTGACATGTACTGATATTGTAAAATTATTCACTACTTCCAATTGGTGTTGACTGATGGATTCAAAAATATACGCCTCTATACTTTAGTGATAGTGATAATGAAATTTGTTCACTAAATTTAGTGCAACTTTTTTTTTTGCACTAAAATTAAGAGTGTCCATTTAGAAAATTTATATATTATTATTATAATTTTTTTTTTTTTTTATTCGAGTCTGGCTAAAATAATTGCAAAACCAGTAATATTTGAAAATTGAGTGGAAACTATCTTAACTGCAGCTTTCATGTAGCGACTGCTCAAATTTTACACTATTTGAATTTAGTTATAAATAAAAAAAATAAATAACTGGCCATTTCAGCCCTTGAAAGGACTTTGACCTAGCTTCTTATGATCAGATTTGAATTTAGTTGTGGTGCAAAAAAATAACACTGTGACTAAAGTCTCTTCACTATCACTAAGCTGGCAAAAAAATAGTGAATAATATAATTTCTTTCAATTTATTTAGTGCTGGTGAAATGCTTAGTGCACTACCCCCAACTCTGACTCAAACCAAAAATTATCAAATTTTCGCGCGAAATTTGAAACTTTTTTAAAAAACTTCGCTATTTCGTTAAATTTAAAATTTGTTTTTCGATCGAGGCTCATGGTCAATAAACTTTTTTGGTTTCTTGAAGTGAATCTTTTTACACCTCGTTTTGTGATTTCCTTGAGTGAAATCTCAATAACGACACTTTTCCGACACCTTTTTCTTAGAATTGTGTTGCTTACAACAAGAAAATGTAAAATTAAAAATATTTTTTTTTGTTTGCCGTGAGGATTGAACTAATATACCATCGATTGACAGTTCTATACGCTAACCACCAAACCATAAGCCTTCGTTGTGAAACGTCGCTGATTCAATATTAAGTGTAAACTTAAGCTCTGTTGCAGCAGATCACAATAATCTATTAAAAGGATTGTTTATTGGCTATCCTTCATATCGTAAAATATCTTTTAAAAGGATTGTGTATTGGCTATCCAAACAACAAATGTACCAAAAAAAAACATTTAATTATCATACCCTTAAATATATGCCGTAGTTCAACCATTTTCCAACCATTTTTGGAAAAATTTTTTATTTATTTTTTTTTTATTTTTAGGCCAATCGGTATGATGGTAAATAAAAGAATTAAGCTTAATCAACACGCTAATTTTCAAAAATATTATGAACTGCGACAAAATTCAAGCCAGCTTTATAAAAAAGAATTTTATGCGATAATTTTAAATTATTAAGAATATTTCGACGTATCAGGAACAAAAATATCCACATTTCTGATGAACTTCGTGAAGCATGATATATGTATTTTTGTCGATTTAATTTTTTTTTTTTTGTGGATTTTGAATTGATTCCTTCAATTGTTCAAAATCCTTCAGAACAGGCAATCTAAATAAAATTGTATCCCAAAACTCATACACGTCAAAACCAAAGAAATATAATTTTGAAAACAAATTGAAGAAATGCATAAAAAACAAGAAAATCAATTACAAAAAAAAAAATACCAATTTTGGTAAAAAATTTATATTTGAACGATAATCGATAAACAATACCAATTTCCAAAATAACAAATTCTAAAAAGAAAATCTGATACTTCTCAACAAAAAAGCTAAATCACGTAGACTAAACTAAACCTTTCCAATGAAATTTCAAATCCTTAAACATTAAATTTTATATTGTCATTAATTTAGCAGTTTTACAGTTCGGAGGCTTATACTTGGTTTTTCTGCATTGTACAATTCAATGAATCGTTGTATTTGTTGTAAGTTGTACTATTGAAAATAACAAAGGAAAAAAAAACAAACATTAAGCAAATAAAGAACGTGGTGCTTAAAAACTTTTTATTTTCCTAACATTTTAGATGTATCTATCATGTATTCTTGTTACTCCCTATTTAGAAACAAAAGTAAAAAAATACTATTACAAAGAATAATTCTGTGCAAGTACATCTTGAAAGTTGTTTTTTTTTTTTATTTATAATGGAGCATTGAGAAAATTGTTCTTAATGTGATTTGTGTGACAATGTATTCTTAATCATAACATAAAAACAACAAAGTTTACAGCAACCATATGCAAAAGTTGCCACACATCACTAAATAATAAGATATTACTATTATCTACACATTTGAAATACATAATAAAAATAACATCGACTCTAAATATTAAGAGAATAACATGGATTAAAACTAAAACGTCGCTTTCTTATTAAATATATATATATATAAGATTGGATAGTAACGTATATTGTTAGGCGTTTGTTACCGAAGTTTTGGATCTGTATAAATATGATTTATGTTTGGAGAATTTTTGTCTTCAAATTTTTTAAATTACCTAAACATTATTACGAGTACTTTATAATTACATGAAGTAAATGTATCAAAAAGCTTATAAAACAGTCAAACATTAGAGAGCCGCTAATCAAGAATAACAACTTCATCGACGTCCATTTGCGTTGAGGCTACGGTTGAAGTATCAGTATTTCCAGAAGTATCCTTACTCTTCTTTAAAAATTGACTAATTAAGGCATTTTTAGTGGGTGTCGGTATTTGCTGTCCACGCGCAACGGACATCAGAAGTGGAACACGTTTCCTTACGATTGGTGTTGTTGACTCTTGGTGAGCCAAAGTTGCTGAAGAATTTGCAGATTTAGCTTTTGGTGTACTCCTTTTATTCGAAGTTTGCGCTTTTGTAGCTATATCAACCTTGGAAGCAACAACATTTTGTTGTATTTGTTTAGCTTTCTCCTCAGTCGTTAATACTTTAGTAAACTTTGTAATCACATCGAATTTCTTTTTTGAAATCTTTTTTGAGTTCAATGTTGAAGATGTGCTTTTGCCAGAAGTCGTACTTTCTGTCACCTCAGCTACTTCTTCTTCTTTTAATAAAGATTCATTGACACTATTTAAATTTGTTTCAACAAATTTTGGTCTCAGTGTATAAGTCCATTTATTGTGTACTTCCAGAGTTTGTAAGTTATACTTCTTTAGTTTTTCTTCGGATACCAACCAACAGAGTTTCTTTTTATTTTTCTTTTTTGTTTTCAAATTATTATTCGCTTCGACAACTTGCCAGAGTGCAAATTCATCTATCTTTTCACGTATCACAGACTTGAGAGGACCACGTACATCACCATTTTTTATTGCATTCTCTGTCTGTTCAATATGCGCGATAAATTCTTTGATGAGGAAAACTTTCGAATGACGATTACCATGCACTAAGCGAATCAGATCCCTTAGCATTTCTTCTGTTAACAAGATACGTTTGAGTTTTTCAGTTGTACCAGTTGCTAAAGTACTATTAGTTGGTGAAATTGGCTCATTAGTTTCACTTACTGAATCAACTATGGGTTCTTCAACCAATGGTGGTGATGTATAAAGCATAGCACGCAGATTAAGACTATTCCATATAATGTTTGGGCACAACTCAGGTTGATTGCCATTGCAATCTTTCCATATGCAACCAATTAGGCGCGGTTTGATTTTTTCAGTTTTCTTTTTCATTTCTTGGGCGAACTCTTGTTGCAATATTTTTAATTTTGCTCTTTGTGCTTCACGTGTGTTGTCATCGCCTAGGCCGCATTCATCTTCGTTTTGTAATTCTTCATCACTTAGATGACCATGTGGAACAAACCATTCATTATCGACTTCATAGTCTTCGTCTTCAGATTCTTTTTCCTTCTCTTCATCACTACCATCGAGTGACTCGCCAGGTTCTTCCTCCTCCCATTCCAAGTCGGAATCGACTTCATAATCGAAGTATTTCTGTAAGATACAGATATTATTAGAAAACAAATATTCGCATTCAACAAGATTATTTTTGCAAATAAAAATTATTAAACACAACCGCGTTCGCATGTTAATTTGCCGTTTTATAGACCGTTCTAAGATAATTCTACGAACTCGAAAATCCCGCAAGTAGAGAGTGAATAAAGCCAATTTAAAGCTTCTTGAGAACACGAACACTAATTTTTTTTTTTAAATACCGCAACAAGATTGAATGAAAAATAATATTTTATAAATTTATTTATAAGATATTACACAATAAATAAATAAATAAAGGTTGAATGAAAGACTTTGGAAACTCTTCTGAACGGACAGAAAAAAAAAATTAGCTATTGTTTTAGAAAATACATTTTTCTTAAATAAATGCCCTTTTGATTCCATGAATCTTCATTTAGAATTACTGTTGGTCATTTCAATGGACTGTATCATTTTTGGGTAATTTGCAGTCATGAAGATCCTTATATCACACTTAAAGGAAACCAAAAACCTATTATAGTACAAAGATGGAAATTAGAAAAGAGCTGTAATATTTAATTATAAGAATTCTTGCAAGCATGAAAGAATTTAATCATGAAAACTCCCAAAATATTCAGCTCTCAAAAATTGTATGAATAAAGTTATAACAGGAACAATGATATAGCAGCGTTCATTGTTTTAATTTGTTATAAAATAAGATCACAACTTTTATATTTTTATTGTGCAATTGATTAATTGTGCACGTTGACTGCCACCATACAAAAAAAAAACATCCCCAGGGTGCCAACAGCGTTTTTTTTTTTTTGTGTTAAATATATTTCTGTGTGTTTTGTTTCAATAATGTGTCTCTTGTTTCAAATTGTGAGTGTTTTTTATGTGTTTTAAGAGTGTGACCACCGGCGGGTCACATGGCCTCTTATGATAAGTATTTGTGTTAAGTGCCGAGAGACCCACCGGTGGTTACACTTTTTTTCGTTTTCTTTCCTTTCAGCTTATTTTGTTTATATTTTTTTTTTTTAGATTTTGATCGGATTACCATGCATAGAGATAAAAATTTCACTATGAGACCCAATGTATTTTATGGAAATATTAATGTAGTTCATTTGAGGGAAATCCAACATTATCTCTTGATTGCTTCAACAAAAAACATTAGTTTCTTTTAAATGATCTTTTCTTACTTTTTTTCGCTATTGAAGTCAAATCATTATTTTTCTTTTATCTGTATGTTTCTTTTTCTTTTATTTATATGTAAAATTAATCTAAAAGTTACAAAAAAAACATTGCCAGAAATATGCTAATAAAAACCAGAGTTTTTCCAAAAACGTAAATTTAGCCTTTTGTATTTCAAGAACGGACTTTCCACTAGGTGCAAAAGAAGAAAACAATTTGTTTTAATGGCAAGCCACATAAAACACATCTATTAAGATCTCTACTGATTGTGACCACCGGTGGGTCATATGGCAGTCAATGTGTTAACAATGTCCAAAACGCTTCACGACATTTTAAACACTTATTGGAAAAAATTACATCATAACACGAAATATGTTACATAATGACACAAGAGATAAATATTGTAATTAAGAAATATATTCAGGTTCAGTTAATACAAATTTTTCTTGTACGAGGACATTGACGAAGATATCGTTAACAAGACTCCACATTATCTAGATTAGAGTTGGGTAAAAGTCGCTCACTATGCACTGGCGCACATTGTGCGACAGAGTGTGCTGACTGGCCCATGACTCGGGTAAAATAGAAAAAATTGAGAAGAAGCGAATAAGAGAGCACCAGTGAGCGCAATTATAATTTTCGCAAAGCATACTCTAATATTATTATATTATAAACATATTATTATGCATAATATCCTTAAAATGTATTTTGTCTCGTAACGAAGATTCTAGCAAAAAACACATACAACTAAAAATTACTAAAATAAGAAAAACTACATTTGTGCAACTTTACAGTCGATTTGATCATCATGGTAAATGAATTTAAGTATAGATTGCTTAGATAAGTGAAATTTAAATGTTTTATTAGAAAATATAATAAAATGATAGGTTTTTAATAACTTTCAATTTTTTGGTCACGGTGAACTTTTCGGCGTAAATGCCCATATGCTGCCGCCCATGACGCCAACTTGACACTGTGCGCAAGAAAAGTTGGAATAAGTTCTTTTAATAGCTAAATGTTTCATACATTTTTTTATATAATTTTGTATCGTAATATTATTAATAATAGCAAAATATTATGTTTGATATAAGTTATATTAATATGTTGAATTAAAACTAGTAAGAAGTTATCTTCGACTGGGCCAAAGTTAAAATACCCCCACGGCCGAACCAAAGTATATTTAAGGTATTTTTTAAGTATATTTTTTTTTGTTTAATGTGTGCTTTAAGAATATACATACACATTTTTAAATCGATATTTAAAAAAAAAACAGAAGTTATAACGGTTTTCGTTAACCTATGTCTTAACTCCATACAACGTATATAAAAAACTTTAAACGTGATTTCCTCGAAACTAGTTTTTTTAAAACGGTTCGATAGATAACTCGAAATCTATTGGTTCAATTTCAATTATTTTTTTGCATTTTGTTCGTTAGTTTGTCCTTTAACCCTAGAATACTAAACATATTTTTTAGTCCTCTAATGCTAAACTTCGCCTGGGAGGCGATTTTTATATAAAATCCATATTTTACTTTAAAAAAAATAAAAATATATTAAAACAAAGACAAAAACATGTTTATTACATATTAAGTAAAAAAAATTAACAAAAACAATTCATTTTTTAAAATACATTACATATACTAAAGGCTTTTTTGCAGGCCACATATTTGGATCTGAGGTAAACAGAAGTCTTTTGCTTCGCCTCACAGGCTATGTTTAGTATTCTAGGGTTAAGCATCCCCCTTTAATTCAAGTATCTATTTTTTTTTTTATATAAACAAAAAAGCGCGCGAAAATGTATCTATTTTTTTAACTTTTTACCAACTTCCGCCATAATTAAAAAAAAACCCCGGGGGTCTTGCGTAGGGGGGACGCTTAATATATGGTCTATGCTTTAAAATGTCATTTGAATTTTTTTGTTTTCGATACATGGGAAAGGCCATATCTATCGAACCGTTTTGGATGTCTTTTTTTTAATGCCATTTTCAGCGCCCTCTATATAAAAGGCAGAACTGTATTTAAAAAAAAATATATTTTTATAAAGTACTTTTTTTGCACAATAACCTGTATAATTAAAAAACATATAGTAACTTCTTGGCGTCCGTGGCGTAGTTGGTTAAAGTGCGTGGCCGCTATGTCAAAGAACTTTGGAAACCCAGGTTCGAACCCCAGCAGCGACAGAAAATTATTTGAATTAAAATAATTGTTCTGTACGGCCGCCACCTCTCTGCAGACAATGGCAAACCTCAGAGAGTAATCAAAATGCCATGTAAAGCTTCTTGAGAACGAGAACATTCTGATGACGACCTTATCAGATGAAAACCACGTCTACCTCCCATACAAAGTGACTATCAAAAAGGTAAAATCTCTCAGAATTCCACAAAAATCAATACATGGACTTGAAATTTTGCTTATGAACTTCGATATTACATGTACTCTGTGTATCAATGAAATCGAGCGAAAATCACGCCTACCTCCCATACAAAGTGACTATCAAAAAACAAAAGTGAATATTTTATGTTAATATAATAAATAATGTTTTTATAAACATGTTATTGATTACTTAAGACTTTAAAGTATAATATACGTGTAACAACCAAAAACAGGAGCTGTTTTCAAAAAATTTTTTTAGATTTAAGAAGTTACTATAATAAATAAAAATAAATAACTGGTCATTTCAGCCCTTGAAAGGACTTTGACCTAGCTTCTTATGATCAATTGTGTTGTGCGTGTTATTAAGTTTGTACACAATTGACCGAGAATCGGACCAACAGGTTTAACGCCGACTCCGAACGGTGATGAACGGAATGTTCTTGTTCTCAAGAAGCTTTACATGGCATTTTGATTACTCTCTGAGGTTTGCCATTGTCTGCAGAGAGGGGGTGGCCATACAGAAAAATTATTTTAATTCAAATAATTTTCTGTCGCTGCTGGGGTTCGAACCCGGGTCTCCAGGTTCGTTAACATAGAGGCCACGCACTTTAACCAACTACGCCACGGACGCCATTTTCAAACTAGTTTTCAATAAACTTCAGTTGTGTTCTTTACAAATGAGTACAGTATTAAAGATCCATTTAGGATAAACTTCAAAATCTTCTGAGCTTTTAACTCACCACTATATGTGTAAGAAGTAAATTTTGCAACCATTGAGGCACAATCTTATTTTATCTTAATCAAGCATCCCTATCGCATCAACAAGAACACAAACAAAGTTTTATATAAAAATACTAAAAAACATAAGTTAGAAATCTAAAGCAATTATGTAATGGCCTTTAACCTTATAATTTAAAAAAAGAATACAATGGCAAAAAAGTCATTGTGTTTATTACCTTGTCTTGAGCCAGCGGTCGCCTTGCAGTAATAACGCTTGTTTGCTTGCGCCAGGTGCCAAAGTATGGAGGTCTTCTGTTTTCATGGAACTTATACAATTTAGCGCGATAACGTTCAACGGTGCAGTTACTCTCTTCGACAATTGTTTGAGCAGCACGTTCCAGTTCATCTTCTATGATTTTAAATTAATTAATATTAAAAAAAAAAAACAATTGAAAATTCAACACAAACCAATAATAACAACGTCATCATCTTCAGACTTCGTATCAACAGTGGGACGTCGCCATTTACCAGGTATAATTTTTCCTGTCTTTAATTCATCCAAATACAATTGTTTGAAGCCCGGCGTATGTTTAGAATTGCCTTGACTTTTTTCTGTGGAAAGATCTGCATTGAGGAAAAAATCCAGCTTTTCACGTGCAGCATCTTTGAAAACTTTGCGACAAAGAGGCGCCAATTTCATGTCGCCCTTAATTTGAAACGGTCGAAATGCTAACAATTCTGATCGAGCATGTTCACCAACAATGACTCTTTCAACACCTTCCTGGGCTGCAGCCTGCTCAATAACTTCAGACGCTTTACTCATGCGAGTATTTTTGGCCACAAAAAATTTTGTAAACGCCGCAGCAGCTTTTTTCTTCTTATGCTCTGCTTCTTCTTTCTCCTGCTCTTTACGCTTACGTTCTTCATCCTTTTTCCGTACTTCTTCTTCTTTAACTTCGTTACGCTTGCGACGTTCTTCATTCTTCGCATCAATTTCAGCTAGACGCTTACGCTCCTTTTCTTCACGCTCTTTACGTTTTATTTCTTCCTTTTCCTCACGTTCCTTGCGCTTTTGCTCTTCTTTCTCCTCTCGCTCACGTTTTTTTGCCAAGTCTTTTTCCTCTTTGTCGCGTTGTTTTTGAAGCTTTTCCTCTTGCGCTTTACGTTCCCGTTCCTCTTTTTGTTCTTGAAGACGACGTTCTTTCTCTTCGCGCGCTAATCTTCTCTGTTCCATCAGTTTCTGTTGTTTCGGCGTTAATCCACCTTTACGATGATCGACAGAAATGTTGCTACTGTTAAGCAGTGACACGTTACCAGGTGTTGAGGATTCCGATGCTTTAGAATTCCTTCCGACTGACTTTTGCTTTGAAACATTGTCAATTACCTCTACAACACTGGATGCAGATGAATTTACGGCGTCCTCATCATCATCAGCGTCATCAACTGTTGAACAATTAGCATTTTTAACTGAAGTCGCTGCTTTAAATTTCTCTAAAACCTTTTTGGGTTTCGGAACTTTACTTTTCGATTCAACATGTTTCGTATTTGTTGTTTCTTGCTCTGTCGCAGCATGTTCTTTAGAAATAAAGGCATCAAGCGTTTGCAAGGTTTTTTTTCCTTTTGACGATGTTGAAATATTTAATGGTGTCTTCTCTACAACCATGGCTTCTTCATCTGAAATTGTCGTGACGTCAGGTTTTTTGATATTTTCAACGTTTATTTCCGTATTTTTGTCGTCTTCCGACTTGGTGCTTGAGATTTCTTTATTTTCCTCAGACTTTGTCCTATCTTTATCATTCTCTGACTTAGTGGTCTTCAATGGTTTATTTTCATTAGTTTGTGGTAAATTTTCCGTGGCTAAGCATTTTCTTGTGCTTTGGCGAACTGGGGTATTTTTAGAATCTTTTTCTGCTTTTTTTGTTTCTTTTTGAACTTCTGTTTCTTGGTTTTCATCAAGCTAAGATCAAAGAAAATTATTTACCATTTAAATTCTCGCGAAACGGTATTAAATATTATGTATTTACTTTAAGCTTTTTAAAAAAACAATGTAAGGGCACTTATAACATTTAGGAATATGGAAAATTCAAATTATAATTACTAACACTAATATAACTAACATAAATTGGCATAATTGCAGAAAGGAAACTCAAAATTTACTTCCTTTTTTTTAATATATGTATTAAAACCTAAGTTAATTCCAGAAAAATATCACGCCGCTCTCAAGTGGTTATAAGTTATAGGGCTCGAAAGTTGGTAAAATGGGCCTGGAAAACTTGTGATTTCTTTTTTAATTTCCTACATTATTGATATCAAAAGAAAGAATACACTGTTACACAAGCTATTTCCCATAAAAATCCATGCATTACTTTTGAAGATGTAGCATTTTACATATTATGTACAGTTGACGGTTCGGCCTTTTACATAAGCAAACCGAAAGAATCAATCACACGATTTTTTTATAACAATTTTTCGCCGACTGCGCTTTTTTTATTCACAACATATATCAAAATAATTTTTTATAAAAAGTCGTGTGAATACAACATTGCCTATTTTATTCGAATTTCGTTTATATTAATTTTCTAATTTTATCGGTATACTTACGTTTTGGTTGTTTCGTAAAAGTGTGAACCTTCAAGTGGGCATAATATGTAAAATGCTTTATCTTCAAAAGTAATGTATGTAACAAAAGAACCTCTATTTTGATACCTATAATGCTAGGTTTTGTTGGAAAATTAAAATTAAAAATGACAAGGCTTTTTGGTAAATTTTTCCGACTATCGAGCCCTTTCCTTTAACTTCTAACCACTTGAGAGCGTTGCGAAATCTTTTCACCATTAGCTTTTTTAGCTCTAAATACACATTTTGAAAAAAAAGTAAAAAAAATCCATTTCCACTCATCTTAAATTGTTCCAATACATTTTTAATATATCAAAATTTTTACCTCATTCTCTTGGTTCTTTATATCATCTTTTATTGGAGTCGCTACTTTTATACGTTTTTGTGGATTTTGTTGTTCCGCAATAATTTCAATGTCATCACTTGACTCTGAGCTAGCTTCAGAGGTACTCTCCGTTCCACCAATTATAGACTTACGTTGAGACTTTCTGCGTTTTTTCTTTCCACAGATAGGTAGTTTTATTTGTAATTTTGGTTCACTTCCTCGTGGACTTTGCTTCCGACGTACACCTCCTGACCCAGCAGCGCTTTTTGGTGTTCCTGCACTTTTGCGCTTTTTACTTCCTTGCAAAGGTGTCTTTGGAGATGCACTACAAACTTTCGGAATTGCAAGAGATATCTGCTTTCCATCTTTTTCAGTTACTTTTACTGTTGCTTCATCTTCTTTTTCAGAATCATCCAATACAACAACATCTTCAGATGTTGAAGTTTTCTTTTTCTTAGTCGTAACTATGGATAAATTTTCCTTGCTGTCCACTGAAGGAAGTTCTGTCGATGAGCCTACTTCTTCATCGTAAGATAATTTACGCTTGCGTACATCTTGTTTGCAAACTGTTGAACTCTGACTTTCTCCAGATACTTTGTCGACGGTCGCTGAAGGCTCTCCATTTCGTACTTTTTTAATAGTTGCATCACTAGAAGCGGGTAACAATACCTCAGATCCAATTATTTTGAACGGGAGGCGTGCCTGCACCAGTTTTTTCGCACTAGTTTTCTCAGTTGTTTGAATTTGTTCCGGCTTGGTGGTCGGTGTTTTATTTCCAATGTTACGCATATTTAATCCAACACTACCTCGGATTTGTCAAGTAAAACACAGTATTTTTCTTTTAAGCATGAACTTCTTAACAATAACTTTTAACAATTATTATGAACAAATTAATTTGAGTGAAAAATCCGCTTTAAGAATTGTCAATGTTAAAAAAAGAGCGCCAACAAATATATTTTTCTAATGAAGTTGGTTACTGTTGACTTTTGACTTTTACCGCAATATATGAGATGCAGATGGCTCTGAAAATGATGCCACATCTAAGATGAGACCTTAAAAACATGCAAGGATAATTCACGATCTTGTTGCATCGTTGCAAATGCGTTTTTGCAAGAAAATATTTTTGTGAACACACTTTCAATATTATGATGTTGCAAGTGCCTTACAACAGCTGTTTTTTTTACATTTTTTCATCATTCGTTTGTGAAAGTTGAGTTTTAATGAAATGCAAAAAAAAACTAAAAAAATAAAGGATAATAGACGTTGTGCTTAAAGCCGCGTTTCCATGCTATCACTTACGATCTCCCACAATCACTTTTTTTGTTAGAAAGAAAAAGTATGTGACCCTAACCATATGGAATTGCCGAATGTGAGTGTGAAACAGGCATACATTTTCTATTTTTATAGCAAGTGATATCCCCTGTGATTTCATGTGATACTAGAAGATAGGAAAAGTTCAGCTTTTTGAACTTCTGCTATAAAAGGTTATCACTTGCCATAAAAATAACAAATATTTTATAGGTAGTATTTTTGTTTTTTTTGTCAACATTCAAAAACTAAAATTATTTGTCAAACTGAAATAAAAAAACTGTGGCCGTGAATTCAAAAATTGAAAACTTAAATAATTTTAATTTCTATAAATTTTAAACATCAGCTCAGAGGGTAAGCAGTTCAAACTTATAATATGTTTCAAATATATGTATATATGTAATTTAACAGAAATCTCCGAAGCCACTATATCGCCATCAACAACATACTGCCAGCAGCCACAACATTACCAAGGCTTCGACTACTTAAAAGGTAAGCTTTTCAAACTTATATCGTGTATCAAATACATATATATGTATATATGCCATTTATCTACAGGTTCATCTAGCAAAAAAAATACCCGAAGCCACAATTTTGCCAGCAGCACCTTATTGCCAGCAGCAACAATATTACCAAGGCTTCGACTACTTAAAAGGTAAGCTTTTCAAACTTATATCGTGTATCAAATACATATATATGTATATATGCCATTTATCTATAGGTTCATCTAGCAAAAAAAATACCCGAAGCCACAATTTTGCCAGCAGCACCATATTGCCAGCAGCAACAATATTACCAAGGCTTCGACTACTTAAAAGGTAAGCTTTTCAAACTTATATCGTGTATCAAATACATATATATGTATATATGCCATTTATCTACAGGTTCATCTAGCAAAAAAAATACCCGAAGCCACAATTTTGCCAGCAGCACCATATTGCCAGCAGCAACAATATTACCAAGGCTTCGACTACTTAAAAGGTAAGCTTTTCAAACTTATATCGTGTATCAAATACATATATATGTATATATGCCATTTATCTACAGGTTCATCTAGCAAAAAAAATACCCGAAGCCACAATTTTGCCAGCAGCACCATATTGCCAGCAGCAACAATATTACCAAGGCTTCGACTACTTAAAAGGTAAGCTTTTCAAACCGCTTTCTACTGTGTATATACTTATATAGCCAAGCCTTCTGAATACTACAGAAAATTCAAATATAGCAACCAGAAGTTACAAATTTGCCACTAGCAGCAGCCAATCAGCCCGAACTAAGTATTTATACCATGGACAGCAGCCATTTAACTGTTGAAAAAGGTATACTTGATTTATTTTACTTTTGAAAAGAATAACATTTAAATGATGAATGTGTTTTTTTATAAATTTAGAACAACTTATCGAAGCAGTGCGGTCAAGGCCTGAGCTATGGGATATGTCGACCGCCAACTACAAAAATGTGCACATACGCCGACGCCTCTGGATGGAAGTATTGACTGAGTTGGGTAAGATAATATTTAATACCAATTCAGGCGTTATATTATTATAGTATATCTTATAAAAAATATATTTTCTAGGATTGGAACACTCGAAAGAAAACATTAAGATTTTTGCGAAAAAATTTACAAGCCTAAAGTATAGGTACCAGCAGTGGCTCCAAGGAACTTTGGCATCAGGATCAGGAGGAGCTGCAAAGGAATTCCCCTGCGCCCGGTTACTGTCATTTCTAAATGACTCGCTAAAGCCTAGAAAGTAAGTGGATATACCTTCTTTAAAATCTTGTCAACAGATAAGATAGATAGATTATTTACATTACTTTTGTTTAATTTAAGTAGTCACTTTCCAATTTTTTCTTCCTTGCGTATACTACAGCAACGATTTTTAATAGAGCTGTTCGCTATGTATTTTGTTATTGTTTCTAATTGCATATTAATAATTAAATATATATTCGTAAATAGTTTGCTTGGTTATTGTATATGCTTTTTTAGATTTGGGATAGTAATGCCCAACTCATCAGCTCGCTCTGCTGGCGAAAAGCTATAAAACAAAAAAAAAGTAACGCGTGTGAGTATTTTTCCTCAAGAAGCTTGATAAAGTGCATTATTGAAGTCGGGAGTCCACTGCGTATGAGTAACATTATTTTACTTATCTGCATATTAGAGAGCTACACAAGAAACATTAATTTCATACGACTTTACTATTATACGTATATATTTACCGTATATAATTAAATGACAAGCAGGTGGCTTACGTAGCTCATTACTACATATTTTGTGACTGTTGCAAGTAAACGTATGTAGATTTGGGCTTCTTATGTGAGTTGTTTAATTTTGAAAATTGAATTATATTTATTAATCCTCACTAATGTAATAATCATGTTATTTAAAAATTTGTAGATCAACATCATTATGGAATTCGGTGGAAATTAATATAGAAGATGAAAGTAATATTTACATCACAAACTAAGCTCGAACACATTTATTTTAACAATTCATTTACAGCAACAACAAATAGATCTGCAATCAGATATGAAGATGTCGAACACCTGGACGATTTTATGGAAGATTTTTGTTCATTTGAAGTCACAAGCGAAGAAACAGACCAATTTTTGCAAGGTAAATATGAAAAATCTTTATTTAAAAAAATCGTTCTGGCCCAATGCGTTTGTAGTTAATAATACAATCCTTGTATTTCTATTACTTTAATAATTGAATAAACTATTTAGAATCGCAATTAATTTATTTGGATTTAGAATAGATTTTTTTTGCCACGTCTGATAAAATTTAAATATGTTAAACATTATATATTTTTAGGAGACAATTTTATCACTGAAGAAGAAATATTAAATGAACAAAACCGAAGTAAATCGTGCACTCAAAATTCAAGTAAAAAAAAAATATCAACTCCAAAAGCAAAAGATTTAAAAAGAAAGCAAGAAGAAGATCATTCTCTCAGTATATAAAAAATATATAAATCTAACACTGCGGAATTAATTGGTCTTAATTAACCTTAATTTATTCTTATTTATTTTATATGTACTAGAGGAGGCCCCCGTCGAAACTTTTCTTTTTTTTAATTAGAAAATGAAAAGGTATTTTAGTAAAAGTTCTTTAACAGAGAAATTTGGAGATATTCTTTTGCGTCTTCTTTAGAGATATACTACAGTTTTGCCTGGTCTATTTTCTACAGCTTTTTATATGTCATTTTATTTGTTATACAATACTTTATAAGTTGAGTTCTTTAATTCTTCTAGCATGTAGATATAGAAGCTATAGTCTGCATCCTCTAAAATGTATATATTGGAGTTCTGTAAATGTTAGTCATTTTTGTGCATAATGAAATGAATTCGAAATTTCAACACTCTACTAAACCTACTGAAGTAGTAAAAAATGAGTTTTCTCATTACAATCAGTCCACCGATAGCAACGTTTAGTACATATTTTACTGTTAGAAGAATTGTATATGCAATAGCCTTGGAAGGCTTACTATACAATAGTCTTCGAATAATGTGTCTTAAACTTCCCATGTAAAATAGATTATATAGAAATATCTCTTGAGCTGAAAGCTTCTGGTGAGATATGTGAACAACTTTTCTAGGTGTTTTTCTCAGTCTCATAAAGAAAATCCTTTGAACAGTTATTCAAACAAACTGGATAGTTTCAAAATCCATAAACTATGCAGGACTAATCCAAGTTTAAGAGAGATGTTTGGAATTTTCCTAGTTTTGACCGGGCTTTTTTTAATGTCTTAAACAATAAAACGTTATATTGTTTGGTTTAACCCTAGTTTGAAAACTCGTCTTCGGCTTTCTCTTGATTCGAAAATTGGATGAAATTTTCTAACAACATCCTTGTTTAAAATCAAAAATAAACTTATCTTCAAGACTTCATAAATACAAAATTGGCGCCCATAGGTAGGGGCAGTCATGAGCACATGCTCCTCGTATACTTCAGCGAAACAAAAATGATTGTAAAAAAAAAGTGAAAAGTTTTAAGACTTTTGGCCCCATCTATAAAAAAAACTTGCGAACGCGCATGATATTCCAAATCTACTTTTCTATAGTTCCGTAGTGTTATATTAAAATATTTTTAGGCTATAAGATATGTACGAAATGGACTTCTGCCCAGTTGCACTCGTTTTCTGTCACAAAGTGTTGGAATTTTTTTTTAATATGGCACCTTGGCTAACTGGCGTTGTCCCACTCCCTCCCACTTTTTTAAAGTTATTTGGAATTGCTAAAAAAAAATATTAAGGATTCGTCATTTTGTTGCACTGCTTAATTCTGTTTTGAATTCTTACACAGCGTAATCCTTCCCATGTAGAAGTCTAGTACAAAGTAATAAAAGAGATATATATGTTATTTTTATTTAATACTCTTCCGTTTATGCCATAAAGCATTTATACCTATATTTATATTCTTTTTTTTTATTATTGTAGAAAAACTCAAAATTAAAAGAGAAGGTCTGGAGTTAAAGAAACAGTTCATGAACTCGAGGAAACAAATTGATCCTACAGACACTAAACGCATGTTCTGCGATATGCTTTATGGTGACTTAAAAGACATGGATATGGCAAAGTTTCGTATCTTAAGAACTAAAATTTTACATTTAGTTGATGAAGCAAATGCTGACAATTTTTGATGTAATATTCCTTAATTTTCTTTATTGTTATTTCTTACTCCTTTTTTACATTTAACCTTATTTTTAATTTTAAATATAATTTGTACAATTTTCATTAATTAAAATAATTTTTAATTATACTAATAAATTTAATTCATATGAAAAAATGTCACAGCATCTCATATCTCTAAAATGCAAAAATTAAAGTAAGAGACAAATGAAGCGATGATCTTACAACAGGTGCAATATTTACGGTAGTTCTCAGTAAACTTATTAGCCGCGTTATTGATTTAGTAAAGCAAGGTAATTGAACTGTTGTCAAAACTTGATGAGCAACATGGAATATAATATTTTTTACCTTTTTTTGCAATACATAGAAAACTAGCACGCGTTTAATAAGTTAATTGCTTGTTGTCCTTTTTTCGGCTTGGAAGACCTTGGCAGAAATTCCAATCGATATAATTGGACAAGTCCTTGCAACTTAAGCCCTTACACCACGTCAAGGTGACTACCAAGTAAGGGATTGTGAGCCGCTTGATCCAAGAACAGACACTCACTACAGCCGCACCTAACCTGGTGAACAGACGCTGCATTTCTAATGTTTCTACAATCACTTAGCTCCAGTTCTTAGCTCTGTCTTGCTGTGTAGTTTATGATGTCCCATTGCCAGGGAACACTGCCATGTCCAGAAAAGTAATGCATAAACTTTTTTCTTGTTTCCTTAGCAGCAGAATACGTGTTATGCCTTCCACTGGCTGAGAGCTTCATCATATTGGAGGAATAGGACCTCCATTCTCCTTTTTTTAAAGTCCCATTCACTTCCTTATCAACAAGATCTGGAGTTAGGTATTGCGGGCATTTTTTTAAGCGAAGCCAATTGTGCAAGCAAACGCTAGCTGCAACGATTTTCTCCACTGTTTCGACCCTTGCTATTATTGGCTGTCGGAAAATACGCCACTTCGAAACCAAAATACCAAATGCATTTTCTACTACACGGCGCGCACGACTTAGTCTAAAAATGAATTTGAATTTCTTTATTTAATATGCAAGTAAATAAAACAAGAAATATATACCTATAGTTGAAAATACGTTCATTTTCATCCATTGTAGTATGGGAAAATGGCTTCATTAGTGTTGTTTCTAATGGAAATGCATCATCGCCAGCAAAAACAAAAGGAACATTGAGGAACTCTGCACTTACATCGGATGGTTGTGGAATTCTGTAAGGATAAGCATATGAATAGATACATTTACATGGTTCATTATATTTATGTACGGTAGTTTTCTTGAGTAATAAAGCTTTCCGAAATTACAGCGTTGGAAAACTCCATTGTCGCTTTCTTTGCCTGCTGCTCCAAGCTCGCACATTATGAAGCAGTAGTTGGCATCACTTATGGCCATTAAAACAATTGAAAACGTTTTTTTATAATTAAAATACTCGCTCCCAGAGCATGGTGGCGCCTGTAAATAGTTTATGTATGGAAGGTACAAAGACTTTTTCGAATTTTACCTGTATTTGAATATGTTTCCCATCTATAGCACCAATGCAGTGGGGAAATTGCCACTTATTCTGGAACTCCTCAGCGATTTTTAAAAATGATGCTTTGGATATCTTCTTAAAAACTTTATTTTTTAACGAAGCTTCAATTGCTGAGCAGGTTTCCGGAATAATTCGGTGAGCCACAGTTGGTGAGCACTTGAAGTTTAGCGCTATACTGCGCTGAGACTCGCCATTTGCCAAGTATCTAAGTAATAACATTGTTCTTATATTTTCTAGTCTATTTATTCTATCTAAAAAAATTACCTCAGGGTCATAGCAAGCCGACAACTTTCACTGATTGGCTCCCTTGTCAACCACATTTTTTGGATAATAGGTGCTACAAGGCCTAATAGCTCTTCGAATTGACTAGCACTCATCCTTATGTATTGGTGAAGCAGCTGTGGATCCGACATTTTTAGGCGTATGAAGTGGGTTACGAAGGCACCATCTATGTTGCGTTCTTGATAAAACGGCCTTTCCCAAGAACGACGATGGCGTTTTTGAGGCGATGGTTCTTCGTCTTCCGATGAAGATGAGGAGCTTGAAAAAATAATTTTCAAAGCAGCAGTCGCTTCTTCGTCTTCCAAAGTGTTCATATTTATACTGGGTTTGTTTAGAAATTTTTTATTTATTATTCAATTGATTTGAATTCGAAAACAAATAGGTTTTGATAAACAAATTTATTTATTTACTGTAACATGTCAAACTTTTATAGCTAGAATGCCATATATACATCTCGCTCTTTATAGCAAGTGTTTTGTGATATGGGATAGGAGAAGATCATAGAAGATAGCATGGAAACGCCGCATTATAATGCTGTTGAAGGTTTAATGGGCAGAGATAATGAGACTGGAAACTTTGGCAAAAAAGGGATAGCTGTATGCTAAAATGCTGTCAATACTAATACAAATATTATAAATGTGTTAGTAAAATTTCAAGACAAACTCACCCCTCTCCCTACTTTCACCGCTCTCCAGGGAAATTGGGCGCTGGTGAAGATGCAATTTTTTCAGCGAAACCACCACCATACACATAGGGAAAAACTAACTTACAATTTTTATTCAAACATTTTCATGCATATAAAAATCAAAACAGAGTTTTTAAAACAAAAATAGAAAATTTTTGAAAAAAACTGAATTATATATTCCTGTTAACGAAATCACTTGTCAATAGAACAAGTTTTTTTATTTTAAATTCAATTTTTTTACATCAAAAATATTTTGTTCTATTATAAAAGCAACTCCATTAATTAGATTGACAATACTCACATTTCTGTATTGACAAGATTTCTTTATCGACTTTTATTTACAATATTCTTGACATCAATGACATCAAAAATTATTTTTACTAAATTTATTATTTTTTTTTAACTTAACTTAATATTATATCTATCTACCTAAATCCACTAATTCTGAAACTATCTGATAAATATCATTTATTTCTTAATAAATATATTGGTCTAGTTGCCACTCAGGACAATCGCAAGCTAGAATAATAAGTCTTGTTGCTGCTGTATTTGCCTTGTTGCCACTAAAATATGCAATAAAAATATTTAAATAAATTAAATGTAATATTATTAAAAATATTCTGTAATTAAATAAAAAACGTTTTTTAAATATTTCAAATAAAAAACTTCTTGAAAAAAAATTAAAGTTAAAATTCGAAAAATCTAAAATTTAATAAAATAAAATAAAATTACAAAAATATATAGAATTAAAAATAAAAGTGAAATTAAAAAATTTATAAAACAAACAAAATTAAAAATAAATTTTAAATAAAACGCAAAAACTAAAAATTTGTTAAAAAATATAACAGTTTAAATAAAATAGAAATAGTAATTTAAAAAATGCCATTTTATAAAAATTATGAAAAATTATATAAAAATGAAATAAACCAATAAAAATAAAATATAAAAATTAAAAAGTGTCAGAAGTCAAAATAAAAAATAGAAATTATATATAAATAAATATAAGTAAAAATTAAATATAAAACTGAAAATTAATAAATGGATTTATTTTATTTTATTTGATTTGATTTATTGATTATTTATTTTTTATTGATTCGTTTATATTCTGTTAAAACTATACTTATTTATTTTATTATTACACTTAATGATTCAAAAATATATAAAGAATTTTATTTAATTTTTATAAATAATATTGATTTTCACATTTAAATTTTTATTTTTCAATTTTACAGTTTTTGTTAAATTGTTATTATTTGATTATAATTTAATTTTGTTTCATACTTTTAAGATTTTTAAAATTGTTGAAAGTATTAAACAAATTGAAGAAGTAGTTGGAAATTTGTAATTAATTTGTTTTATTCTTTTGAGTGTTTTTCGATGTTTTTGGTTTCAGTTTTTATTACTATTTCGATAGTAAAATAGTATTTAAAATTACTATTTTATTCGATATCCTTAAATATCTTAAAAATAAACCCATATATAAACGCATCAATAAAAAAACAAGTAATCAATAAATCAAATCAAATAAAATAAAATAAATCCATTTCTTAATTTTCAGTTTTATATTTAATTTTTACTAATATTTATTTATATATATTTTCTTATATATAATATATATTTTTTTATTTTGACTTTTGACCCTCTTTAATTTTTAAATTTTATTTTTCTTGTTTTATTTTAACACTTCGATTTTAATTTAATTTTCTTTTAATCTTTACAAAATGATATTTTTGAATTTATTATTTGTGTTACACAGTAGACGTCCAATATAACGAATGGTTTCTTGTCCAGCCTTTTCGTTAAATCGAAAAATTCGTTATATCGAATGAATTATTTTAAACAAGTAGTATAAAACAGTAGTACAGTTTTTATTTATATATTAATAAAATATTTGCATATTTTTTTTTTTAGTTAAAATTTCTCTTGTAAAATATTGATTTTAGTGCAGTTTACATTATTTTCTGAAGTCCATTGTATAGAAGCCCTTGAGTGTTCGTTAAATCGAATGACCACAAAAAATTTGAATTCGTTATATAGAATAGTCAATGAAGATATTTTGCCGTTCGTTATATTGGACATTTGTTAAATCGGGTTTTCATTATATTGGACGTGTACTTTATATGAACTGTTTCATTTTTGAACAAATTTTTCGTAATTGTGTTTTATTTAAAACTTATTTTTAATGTTGTTTGTTTTATAAATTAGCTTTTAGTTTATTTATAAAACAATAATAAAAATACATTCTGCTTTTCAATTTTATATTATTTTTATTTTATTTTATTTTGTTATATTTTATTGTTTCCACACGTAAATTTTTTTACAAGTAATTTTTTATTTGAAATACTTAAAATAAGATCCGTTTTGATTTTTTTTTTTTTATTACAAAATATTTTATAGAAAATTCTGTCTTAAAATGTATATAAAACTTAATGGATCTTAAGGCCATAATTTAAAAATATTTTTTTCTTGTTCGTTATAGTGTAATTTATTTATAGTTTATTTACATTGTTTTGCCGGGGCCATTGTTTACATCATTCGGTATTCACAATATTGATGTGGTGAATCTCATGCAATGTCTATAGAATATATAGTCTCTGAAATGAGTTGAAATGAGTTCGATATTCAAATTAATATTTCTATAGGAATTACGCATGGTACAATTATACAAGGTAGCATTGACAGTTGATTGGGAAAACATCTCCTGCCAAAAAATATACTCAAAAAGAGAGCGTTCACAATCGGCCATTGAAAACACAAGCAATGTTGAAAACGTAGAAGTGAAAAAAACAACAACTTCGGCAGCTGCTGATGCATTTGCACAAAGAGTTGTTTTTGACAGGAGATGTTTTCTTGTAGAAGAGAAAATAAGCAATTGTCAATGCTACCTTGTATTATTATACCATGGGAATTACGCATCTCATTTGTGTTTTTTGGCCGAAATGAGCAAATTAGCTTAGGTGTGAACGTACTATAAGCATGGTTGCGTAAAACCTTAAACGATGTGTAACCGAGCGTTTCCACCGCCCGAACGAACGAAGAAATCATCGCGAACAAATCGTCGCGATGAATCCTTCGTTCGGTCCAACTGTTTCCACCGCACGAACACAAGTTGCGAACATTGGTAAGTCGCCATCTTGTTCGTTCGTGCAGTGGAAACACTTGAATTCAATGCTTGCGAGCATCAGCGTTGATCAATATTTGTTTATGCAAACGTACTAAATTTGATTAATTTTTACTACTTTTATGCCTTTTAATTTAGGTTTTATGTAAGTATTTATATAAAGAATTTATTATATAAAGAATATTATATAAATAATTTGATTATATAAAGTGCTAATAATATAACAAAGTAAAAGAAAGTTCTTTTGCGTTAAATTTTAAATATATTTTCTTTCTTTTTTGTTTTTCCTACGTTATTAACTACCATTTCAACAAATCTACTACCTATGTGCAAATAAGCACTGGATTCGCCCAAAAAGATCGAGCGTCGGCCGATCAGAGCGAACGAAGAAATCTTCGTTCGTTCGTGCTGGAAAAGTGTTTACACTGCGCGAATAGCGCTCGCGAGCATTTTGTAAAAACCAATGTTCCGAACCTTGGTTCGGACCAAACTGTTTACACCGCCTGAACGAACGAAGAAATCTTCGTTCGTTCGGGCGGTGGAAACGCTCGGTAACTAAACAACTACTTAAAAGTGTTTAAACGAAATCTAATAAATTAGACTGATAAAAAAAAAAAAATAAATAACTGGCCATTTCAGCCCTTGAAAGGACTTTGACCTAGCTTCTTATGATCAATTGTGTTGTGCGTGTTATTAAGTTTGTACACAATTGACCGAGAAATGGACCTACATGCTTAACGCCGACTCCGAACGGCGATGAACGGAATGTTCTTATTCTCAAGAAGCTTTACATGGCATTTTGATTACTCTCTGAGGTTTGCCATTGTCTGCAGAGAGGTGGCGGCCGTACAGAAAAATTATTTTAATTCAAATAATTTTCTGTCGCTGCTGGGGTTCGAACCTGGGTCTTCAGGTTCTTTGACATAGGGGCCACGCACTTTAACCAACTATGCCACGGACGCCACGCCACATAAAAAGGTATATAAAACTGAAAAATACTACATTTTGGCTCTTTAACTTTTGTGAATAAATAAAAAATCTCGGGATTTTTAATAACAATTTTTAATTTTTTAATTATATTTCAAGGGACTTATTTCATTCTCAAATTTTTTGGGAGTTATTACAAAATTAAAAATTAAATAGTTCCCAATAAAAACGAAATAACACCCAATTTTTCGGGAGTTAATGAAAATTAAATAACTGCCAAAAATGTATGAAAAATTTGTGGGAGTTTTTAATTTTTATTTTGGAAGTTATTTCATGGGGAATTATTGAACTGCGCCAGCCTTAATAACCATAACAGCAGCCCTAAGTCAGCGATGTTGCTATCGATTAAATATGGAAAGTTGTCAAAATCAGCTGTTAAAGTGCATTTTTTGTTTCTTGAAAAAAAACATACTCCCATTTCAGTTTTAACAACATGGATAAAATATTGATATTTATACGAAAACTAAAAATAAATAAAGCTTAAGAAAAGCCCATACATAAATTAATTCTTTATCTAAAGCAAAATGTCGAATCCTTTTGGTGAACCAGATGATGAAAACTCTGGAGAAATACTTGAAGGGTTTCTGTGTCCCATCTGCCATGAAGACTTGAAGTCATTGGAATTTCTAACGGATCATTTCGAACGATCCCATGCTGAAGAACAGGATGCACTCAAGTCCATATTCAAAGATATTTTTTCGAAAGCAAAGAAAAAAATTAAATTTAATTTTGACGATTCTTTTGATATTGCACGAAGTTTAGAAAAAAATGCAATTATAAGTGGAACTAATGTGTCATCATCGTCTAGCGGCAGTCGAATACGTATGAATGGCAATATTCTCAGAACAGAACGGCAGGAAGTAGGTGTAGAACGTACACACTTTGAATATTTCCAATCAGTGAGGTCAGTACATGAATTAAGTGAGTATTGCGAAAATCATATAGGTTTTCTTCCATATAGAAATCCACGCCTAGAGCGCTATGCAAGTGAGACCAATAAACTTATAATTCGTTTACATAAACTACTCAAAGACATGCCCACCGATCCAGTATTGAGAAAACAACATGAACAAAATGTTAGTTATTCAACAACTCAGCCTTCAAGCCACTAATTTAGTTTTTATAATTCCATTACAAAATTAAATTTATCATTATGTATTCCTTTTAAGACTGTTGCATGGCTGGATGGAACATCCGTAAAATTATGTCCCAATTGTGCGAAAAGCTTTCACATTGCTCGAAGACAACATCATTGCAGGCTATGTGGTAGTATTATGTGCAATGATTGCTCAAAATGTTTGCCCCTAGACGTCGCTTGTAAGTTCTCATCTTTCTATACAATTTTAGTTTAGTTTCAAATCTGCATTGTTTTGAAGTGGAATTAGCTAGTCTGACAATGTCACGTACTGAACCTTTACAACAACCTCAAACAAGTAGCTCCAACGTGCAACAAAATGGTATTCGTTCCTGCGATCACTGTCTCTGGCTACTGGAGACACGCAAAGAAATGCATGAGAGTCGAACGTGTCGTCCGCTTGTCACACAAATATATTCGGAAATCCAAAAGCTACGCAAGGATGTTACACCCGACATAGAAATGTACCTGAAAATCGTTGCCAGCCTTTACGAGGGTGAATCGATTTTCACTATTGCAGATGCGTCTACATTGCGTGGCAAAATTGGACAAGTAGCTGAATCGATTGATGTGCGAAGCAAGCGTATCTTGGCGCTGTCATGTGAACCTGGGAGTCGCGAAGAACTTTTAAAGAAAACCATCAGATTATCTTGCGTTCAACTGATAAAGGAGAAAATGTTGTCCATTCCAAGATTGCCAGTAGAAGAAGAAATACGTAAGATACAAGAACGTAAACGCATGGAAACGGAGCAACGTATAGAAACCGAAAGGCGTCAGGCAATGGAAGCATTCGAGCGCTATGGTTTGGGTAGCTCGAATGCCATAGCGCATTCACTCAATAGTGCAGCGCCAACATATGCACAGGGTGTATGTTTAATTGTCTAATGAATGGTGTACAAATTAATTAAGACTTTGTTTATTTCTTTCTAGTCGGATTTGCGATCATTGGACAATTGGACAGCACATCAAGTTAGCGCTGCTGGCAAAGTACTTCACGATGATCCATTGGTAGAACAGATAAATATAATTAAAGGTTACATAAAGCAGGCAAGACAGGATATGAACTTTGATGTCGTCGAAACTCTAGAAATTAATTTGCGAGAACTGCAACGCGAATTTTATGAAAGACAAATGGCTGTCAGCTCATCTGCTAAACAAAAAGAAGCTGTTGTTCAATAAAAAAGCAACTAAAAAAAAAAAACAGAAATATTGAAAAAAGTATGAACCAAATAAATTGTGCTTCAAAATTTCGCCTTATTTAATGATTATCTTCATCTACATAAAAGATAATACATACTTCATAAAAAGCTTGAGATTTTTAAATTCGTCAACTTATTTGCCCTTAGCAAATACTTGAATTTGAAAGTAAAAGTTTTGCTCCTGATAAAACATTTTAAAAAACTTCATGTCTATTTCTTAAATATTACTATTGACTTAATGTCTATTTATATATTAATAAAAATAGATAAATAATATTCAACTTTTATATTTAATAGTTTTTCGGGAAATACAGATTTTTTATTATGGTACTTATTCAAAGAATCGTTTTCTTGTTGACATCTGAAGAAGTGACTTACCATATTGTGTTATAACTTTCATAACTGGTGGGAGACATTTTGGTCGAATAAAAAGTTTCTGTAAATAATTACCTTATTAAAAACAAAGCTAACATTGTTTTACTATGTTCAATAATCAGTGGGTGAGGGTAGACGAGTGAACTATATCTCAAGTGAACTGATCTAAACGTTGATTATGTTAACGTTATATAGATAATATCAAAATTATGTTCTCTCTGGCTTAAAGCACCAAAGCGTGCTTAAAAATAACAGTCTAGTTGCGCAGTTTTGGTGAATCTGGTAAGCCAGTTCAAGGGAAAACACACTGATGTTGTGTAAAAATGCATTTAGGAACTCACCCTTGTTGTCATCTCCCACTTTTACTATTTTCCTTTGTATGAAATAAAACTCATTTTTTGTTTGACAATTATCTAGTTTATTTTAAGTGTTTTGTAGCATATTTTGTGCTTATTAAGCATTGATTGGTGCTCATTTTATGCGCTTAAAAGGATAATTTAAAAGCATATATATATATATAAAGCATTTTTAGAAAAGCATTTGTGCAGAGTGTTAAATTTTGCATTTTAATTATGCGATTGTTTTAAGGCGGTGACCTTCTCTACATATAAATTCTTGGCATCATCTTGCGACACACCCTTTCGACTGTTCCAGGCTTCCCATTTGGCTTTGCCTTTGAAGTCCAAAAAACCAGGTTTGTCTACAAATAATTTACCATTATATCCTTACAATAAATTACAAAAATGTGTTTACCTGTATTGCAGTCACCCACCGTCGATTGTTTGAACAAACTATATAGCTCCAACAAATCATTGTCAGATGGTGTAGTAGTCAAGTTCTTGACATCTTCAGCAGCTTTATCGAATTCCTAATCAAATAATCAAAAAGGTTCAAAGTTCAAGCTCCGACATATGTGTTAAGAAATGATTGATGAGATCCAGAGTGAGAAATTAGTATTTCCCGTTAATCGTTGGCAGTGATGAGGGAATTAAATTCTACTTACCTCTTGAGACACCATCTTTGTTACTTGAAAATAAGATATTTCGTCTAAGTCCTTAAAAAAACAAAATTGCTTTAGAATTTTAATTGTTAGAAACCGAAGAAGTATTAAACGAATATGCCATTTAAAACTTTACAATTGTCTTTCGAAAAAACTACTAATATTCTATTAATTAATCTATTAATAAAACTGTTGAACTATTTAAATAATTCTTCAATCAATAGTAACTTACTTATATTGATAAATAGTATGTGAAAGTCACCGGGTGTTGGCAAGTCAAATTATGAGTTATCTAAAGAAATTCTCACAAGTGGCAAAAGTTTAGTACTTGTAAAAAATAAAATGTGTGGAAGCTAAAGATGTCAAATTGCGCTGTTGCATATTTTTGCCCAAGCACATTGCTCGCGACAGCCATATCGTCGTAGCGATATCGGTCACATTATTGTGCTTGTTCACTTGAATTTTATTGCTTTTAGTTCCATTGTATTTATTTACACTAAGAGAAAAAATCCATTTTAAAATCATGAACTATCATATTTAGTTTAAAGTTGCCTATTTTCATATTTCTTGTTTTTGATTCAAAAATGAGCAATTTTGAAATAAAAATAGCACCTTAAAATAAAAGTGTCTTCTTTGAAATAAAAACGCATTTTTATTTTAATGCGGTAGTATACATACAAATATAACGGACAACGACATTAAGCTCAGTTTCGCGAAATTGTTGTGAACACACAAGTGTTAATACTTTAAAAATTAAAGTTTTAAAAATATATAAAATATAAAAAATGAGTGAAAATATAAATAACGAATCGATTGAGGATATATTTACCGAAGAATGGTTAGCTTTCGATCAAGAGGCTACAGAATTAGTGTCTTTGACGCCACGTTCTTCAAAGAATTGCTCTTATAAAGAAGCAGCAGAAGTCAACGAGAATGAGGAAGAGTTGAGAAACCTTTTAGCTAAATCCTTTTAAATTAAAATATATTTAAACTTCATGTATACATTTTTTAAGAAATATATCAAATATTAAAATAAAATATTTAAAAACTAACCAAATCGTGCTTTTCAATTGCCTCTTTAATATCAGCATTATACAACATTATACGTTTTTGCAATAAAAATACACATTTTTAAAATAAAAATTCTCATTTTTACAATAAAAATAAACATTTTCAAAATAAAAATGTGCTTGTTATATTAAAAAGTTTTCATTTTAAAATAAAAATGTATATATTTAAATTTAACCTTAATTCAAAAATGGTTCATTTTAAAACAACATTTTTCATTTTCGTTTTGAAAATAAAACAACTTTATTTCAACAATGACCAATTTTAAAATGAAAATTTAATTCATGTGCAAAACAAAAATACCATTCTTGATTTAAAAATTTTCAACTTTACTCTACTTTTGTCACTGTTTAATTTTATTTCAACGTTGTTATTTTTAATTTTACGTTGTTTTTTTTCTCGGTGTAAGTTTAATATTCTTGTATTTACATTGATTGTTTTTATTAATAAAACGTTTTATTTATATAAATGTGTAAATTGTATTTACTGCAACAAAAATTCACTACAAAAATTATCCAAATTTAAATAAAGAATTTCAAAATCGAACAGCAAATACAGCACCCTAAAGTGAAGAATAAAATTTATGTAGCAAAGAAAACGAAAATGCCACCATTCGGTCGCTTTTGTTTGCTTTTTTGCTTGTTTCATCGACAGTGGTAACGGCATTTATTAATGATAAACCCACTTCGGCTTTATATGAACCAAATGACACTTTGGTTTTAGTTGGGTAAGATACTGCAAGCTTTATTATAAATTGTTGCTTTAGAAAGCTTGAAAATTCCTGAAATTGAGAGTAATGTTTATGTTATTACTTTATATAACTTGGCTTCTTTAAATTTATTTCGTACCTTAATGATTAGGGATGATTTAAATAATTTTCATACCTTATACCATTTAAAACCGAATCGAGGAGGGCATTCAGGGTTATCTCACCACATAAGTTTCATAAGGTATTTTTTACTAGAAGTGTTCTTTCAAATACTTTTCCAAAAACACATATTATTATGTATTTTGCCAAAATAATTATAAACAAATTTACGAGGTGCCTTATTAATTAAAAATCGGGGAATTTTCTACTTAGTTTCCCCTTTGTTGAGGGTCCTAAGATCGATACATTTTTTAACAAACGCATCAAAAAAATTTGGCAATCTAGGATTACAAAGGATCATAATTGAAAACTTCTTCGGAATGGTTAAAGTGTACAAGCTTAAAATCAGCTATTTAGAAGCATGCAAAGAAAATGGAAAATATCTTCTTTGAAATAAATAAAACTATTAGAATGAAAAAAACTGTGTAAATTGTGTAAAAGCTAAATATAAATGTTAATTTAAGAACTAATTTAATTATTGTTACAAATTTTTAGCATTTCTCAGCTGTCGATATTCCGCATTAAACAAACGATTTTATTTGACAGTTTACACAACTTTAGTCCGAAAAGCGTTCCCGTACTTTTTTTTATTTTTTTCTATTTTTGAGATATTTTTTAGCTTACTCTCATGCTTTTGACAGTTTTACAATCTCTAGTCAAAAAAGTACCGAAACAGATCTAATATAGTCACGCAAGTATAATACAATTTCAAGGTGGACTCATATTAGGTAAAAACATGATCTAGATGTCAAAATCAGCTGTTGATTTTGATTTTTTCTATTTGTTGTTGTTGCTTTTGTAGCTTGTGGCCCTTGTACCCTTGTTGTTGTAAAATTTCACATTTGAGCAACTATTTCAAAATGAGCCTACCTCATCATAATATTTTGCACGCAAGAACTTGGCAGCCTTCTTATTGACATATTGTTGGCGGGACACGTAAAAATACGTTTTTCGTATGCAACGACACAAAACGTCCAACCGCAATGTGGTAATATATAATCTCTACTTACATCTGATTATAGCGCATGTGTACACCGAAAAAAGTCTTGTATATATAAATTAAATTGTTTTTAACTGAACAAGAGTCTTGTTGATAAACGTCTCTCAAGAAATCTTATCATTACAAAGATTTGAGTATTGTCAGTATATTATACGGAGTTGGTTTGACAACCGACGAGAACATCTTTGACAGAAAAAGAGAGAGTGTGATAGAAAACTCTATTGTTCTATTAACAAGTTTTGTTGTTTATAGAACAGCATGATTAAACTTCATTCAATAACACGTATATCTTTGTATAAAAAACGATATTATTATTTGTATATGAATGGAAATATTTTAACAAAAACAATCTGGTTGCTGTAACAAAAATCATTTTATATCAACATTTTCAGAAATAAATTTAACAATACTGATATTGTTATAAATACGACAAGTTTTTTTTATAGTCATGATGGTCACAATTATACAAGATGGGAATAACAGTTTTTCGTCTTGCACCAACTGTCAAAAATAGTATAAAATAGAGAAAAAAAAGTAAAAAGAAAACAGAAAGTAAAATATACAAGCAAATGACAGTCGGTGCAAGACACTCATGAGAAAATAGCCAATTGCCACTCCTACCTTTTATAATTGTATCATGGATATAGTTAGTCATGGTTGAATTAATAAGGTTGTCGCATGGGTGAGAGCGAGTTCCCATAAATGTCAAATCGAAGTTGACAGCTCATACAAAATCTGAAATCAAAAATTGATAACATGCAAAGCCGACGAAGTTGTTGTTGTTGATTTTCATTGATTTTGACAATTGTGGGTACTGAGAAGAGAGTACGAACAGCCACGAGACAACCTTATTAATTCAACCATGGTTAGAGTCATGGTAGAATAAAGAAGGTAGTCGCATGGGTGAGAGCGAGTTCCCATAAATGTCAAATCGAAGTTGACAGCACATACAAAATCTGAAAGCGAAAATTTATAACATGTAAAGCCGATTAAGTTGTTTTTGTTGATTTTCATTGATTTTGACAATTGTGAGTACTGAAAAGAGAGTACGATCAGCCACGAGACAACCTTATTTATTCAACCATGGTTAGAGTAATTTCAAAAAACCGCCGGTGATTTCTAATTGACGCCGTTGATTTGATATCTATTCGGCGTAAGTATCCGCCGAAGTAATGAATTGTCAAAATTTGTTATTGTTTATATATAGTTCTCGATTTAAATATGGAAAGAAAATTAAAGCAATTAAACCACCTTAAAGTTTTATATTATCAGTTCGTTGGACTATGTGAATTAAAAAAGATACAAGACTTCAAAGGGAAAAAAAAGCGTTCATGCTCTGTAAGGAAATGTAACCGCGACAGGAAAAGGAATGGTTTTTTTGCTGTGTCCTTTTGTAAGGTGAAAGAAATGGACCATGAACAGTTTTTCATCTATACTCGCATGACGCCACACATTTACGAACTGCTGCTGAATGTCTTAACGCCTCATCTTCAAAAGAAGTCAATAAGGGAGCCAGTGCAACCTGAATGCCGACTGGCTGTAACCTTGCTGCAAGTTTATTTTTCCTTAAAAATATACAATAACTTTTTCTCTGTTTACCTTCATAGATATTTAACACAAGGAACTTCTTTTCTATCATTAGCATGTTCATTTAAGCTTGGAAAAGAAACTGTTCGATGCATCATTCTCGAAACTACAGAAGTGCTTCGAAGCCAATTAATGAATGCATATGTATCTGAGCCAAATGCAGATAATTGCAAGCAGATTACTCAAGACTTCTGGGATTCATGCGATATGCCCAATTGTATGGGCCCCATTGACGGAAAACATATATCTATTAAATTTCCTAATAACAGTAGTCAACCTCAGAACAACAATAAATTTTCTTCGATTGTTTTATTAGCTGCATGTGATGCTAGGTATCGGTTTACCTATATTGATGTCGGAACTTATGGAAATCAAAGTGATGGTGGTATATATTAATATGATACAGATAAGATTTTATTTGTATTTATTTTATTTTTCCATCCAATTAAGGTATTTTCCAAGCGAGTAAATTTGGACAACAAATAATAAACAACGAGCTATCGATTCCTCCTCCAAAAAATTTGCCTAACTCGCAAACAAAACTTCCACATTTCTTTATTGGGAATGCTTCTCTTCCTTTAGCGAAAAACATTATGCGTCCATATTCTGGAGAGTTGTTATCGAATGAAAGGGATATTTTTAATAAAAGTTTATTGAGAGTTCATCGAGCTATCGAAAACACCTTCGGAGTTTTAATGTCTCGTTGGAGAGTCCTATTAACCACCTTGCATTTGTTTCCGGAAAACGCAGAAAAAATAGTGTTGGCATGTGTGTCTTTGCATAACTTTATCATGCTGAATGACATTAAAACATCGAATTATATTCCTCACAATTATGTTGATTTTGAGGATTCGAACGGTGATCTACAGTATGGTTTATGGAGAAATGAAATTGGCAGTGATATTCTATCATCCATCAAACCATCTCCAAATCTACATCATTACGGTGGAAAAAGTTCTACCGACATAAGAAATAATCTATGCAATTTTATTACAAGCAGACAACAATTAGTTATAAAGGAAAACACATCATAACTATAAGTTATTTATTTAGCTTCTTATTAAATTTTAATGTTTTATATGGTTTGTAAGAAATAAGAAAGGTTAGTAAAAAAAATATTTTTCATATTGCGTAAAAACGTTAAGCTTAAATATAAAAACAATAAAACAAATTTTTTTTTGAGCTTTAGGCCAAGCATGTTGACAAGACATGAAGAACAAAGAAGGCAACAACCAACAACAACAACAACGGCTCTGTATAGAGCAAATCACACAGCTTGACTATACAGACTGTTTCATTCGCCGCTACACCAACTCATCAATAGCCTTTGTATGACTCTACACTGTGATCCACTCAAGCTACTTAGGTTCTACTTCTAGACAGTCTGTATAGTCAAGCTGTGTGATTTGCTCTATACAGAGCCGTTGTTGCCTTCTTTGTTCTTCATGTTATCTTGCTGTCAACATGCTTGGCCTAAAGCTCAAAAAAAATTTGTTTTCAATATAAATAAAGAAAAGGCCGTATACAAATATTAAGAAAACAATAAAACTTTTTATAAAAATAAAACATGTATCACTACAAGTTTCTTCATTCCAAATAGATGTGAAAGGGACATAAGGAAACATCTTTAATACCATGTCTTATGCGAAAGGTATGTAACAGTCAAATGAATCCATAAATGCGTAAACATTTTAATATTCCGAAAGAAATTTAAGTCCATGAAACAAACAAGAATGTTTAATTTTCTTGAATTTATTGGGAGATATTCTCTATATTATGATTCGATAAAATACTTTGATCAATAACAGCATCACCAACGCTCAAGCTACGTTGACTTCGCGGAGATGACATTCTTGGAAAACGTTCCTTTTGCATAAATTTCAATAAGGCTGCTTTACAATGTTCAGCTCCACCATATAAACCATAAATATGTGTAAATCCGAAGAAAATAGCAACAATGAGCACTGCAAAGAACAGCAAAACAATAATCACTGCGCCGAGGCAACCGAAGAGCAGTATAGAGATAAATGTTAGGAGAGTTCCTAATTTGAACAATTTTATATTAAGTTTGATGTTTTTCCGTATTCTAATAAATTTTTTACCTTCGAGCACAAGGAATCCGGTTAAAGTCATAACTAACGTGGCTACTCCAAAGGCAACAAGTATCAAAAAGGGAAGAAACATCGCAACACTAGCTGCTAATACCACAATCGATTTATTTGGGTTTCTTACACACCACTGAGCTATTTTATCAAAGAGTTGGAAGCCTCCAAAATCAACCATAATAATATTTGACATAGCTTTTATTTTGTCCCCTTTGTAACCGGAATGATGATGTAATATATAGTTAAATAATAAAATCATACTTACAAACTTGTTTAATTGCTCCACACAAAAGCCCAAAAAGCATTTCTAGAGAGTCATCCGCATGAGCCGAGGAAGGTTGTCGAGTTCTTCCAGGATTATGACCCTGGTCATGATCGGTTCTTATTTCGGCATTATCGTCACTCGAATCACTTGTATTAAATTGTGGGTACCCTGCTCCATTTCTTGATCCTGCTGGACGTCTGGTCCTAGTCTAAAATTTAAAATTGTCAAGAATGTTATGATTTTTTTACGTTAATTTTACCATTTGATTAGCTTTATTGGTTTTATAATTGCTTTAAATTTACGTTAGAAACCTAAAAAAATGTACAAAATGAAATTTCCAGATTAAAAAAAACAAAACATTAAGAAGTTCAATGGTTCCAAAAATTAACCCGTTCACTACAAATTTGTGTGTTGCTGTTTTTCGTGTTTATTATTATCACATGCCATGCGATACTTTTCTATAGCTCAATTATTAGGTCTGTTTCCGTACGCACACTGTGTAACTTGTGGGACACTATTTTCTGTTTCCGTACTTTCTGTGCTTAAAATGGGAGAAGAAGAACAAGCCTAAAATCGCTCTCTCGAGCACACAAACTGCACAGAGAGTGCTAGAAATCGAGACTTCGAGTAAAGTAAGAACAAGCATCAAGAAGAATAAGCATCAATAAGAAGAAGCAAATGTCAAATTACATTTCATAATTGTTTATGTTTTGCGATAAATAAATAAAAATTGTGTGCCTAAAACGAAATTTACGCACAATAAATAAATAATAATAAATAAAAATTAAGCAATTGTTCAGTTTTGCATTAAAAATGACTTTTAATAATTTGCGTGTAAGTGTTTTAAATTTTGTGATGCCGTCTGCAGTCAAAATCAGCTGTTTTGTGCTTGAAACTTACTAGAAGCTTTTTCCGTACTTTTGCAACTATTCTCACATTTCGTTTTTACTCTCTTGCACACATTTTACACAAATCTTACACAGTGTAGAGTACGGAAACAGACCTATTATTTCAACACGAAACCTCATTGACAGAATATATTAGAATGTTTGTCTTTATAAAAAAACTACGTCACTATTAAGCGTGGCGCAGTAGGTGTGATAACTTTAAAGAGAAATTATTACGGTATTCATAGTTTCCTTCAAAAGATAATATATAGTAACTTTAAAACGATACTTCAATCAAATTGTGAGCACCCCTTCACGTAGTTCATTCTAAAATTGACATAAACGTGTTCTCAAAACAGAAGCTTTCTTTAATTTATTGAATTTTCAATTAAATAAAAAAAAAAACCGGCTTACTATAAAAACAGCATGTTTTGATGCAAGGGAATTTTACCAGTTTGTTTATCTCTAATTTACATCCAAAATAAAAACAATAATAGTTACCACATGGCAAAAAGTTTTAAGGCCCAAACATAATAAGGCCTAACCAAAATAGACGAGTCACTACGTAACGAGTGAAGACAAAAATGTTCGCTTAAATGCAATTCAATGTTGTTGCCAAAAATAAGCAAACGTAAACTCAACGAACTGAACGAAACGGTGTGACGAGACGGTTTGTTCCGTAAGAACCGAACTTTTAGCGTCTCAACTCGTCAACAACAGCTGTGCAGAGTAGTCTTCTTCTTTTTTCAGACGATTGGAGGTACTCGTTTCATTTTGGGTTAAATGTCAAAATAGACGTAACGATTGCAAACGTTCGGCAAGTTGCAATCGTCTCGTTTCGTCTATTTTGGTTAGGGCTATAGGCTCGAGCTGGCTGCAGCTAATGTCAAATTTTATACGACTACATAGAAATGATGCGTACAAACCATAATCGATTCAAATCGAATGCTCCGTAAGGAACCGTTTGTTTTAATTTATTTATAAATTTATTTCCGCAATTCAAACAAACAAAACGAATTGATGTAGAAATTGTTGAATTTTTCAAAGCAAATCTGAAAAGTAGTTATGACATAAAGGCGAGCGCTGCTCAAGTCATTTTGGTCAAATTAAGCATTTAACAGAACTTGAGCTAGCTTTTCGTTTATTTTGGACATTAGCTGCAGCCAGCTCGAGCCTATTATGTTTGGGCCTTTAGAGTTAACTAACTGTTGTTTGATAAAGTCACCTTGTATGGTAGGTAGACGTGGTGTTCACTAAATTTTGTTGAATTATAAACTCAGAGTGCATATTAAAGCTTATTTACAAAAGTCCATAAATTAATTTTTGTGGAATTTAAAGAGATATTAACATTTTTTATAAAGTCACTTTGTATTCGAGGTAGGCATGGTTTTCATCCGATTTGGCTCATTTTCGGACATGATCGTTATGTTTTAGATACAAGCTCAAATATCAAATTTCGTGAGAATAGCTTGAAAATTACCTCTGTAATCGTGATCACAGACAGACAGACAGACAAGCGGACAGACTGACATGGCTAAATTAACTCGGTTGGTGATGCTGATCAAGAATATATATATATATACTTTTCTATACCTGCCATGCCTCCTCATGGCCGGTACAAATTGAGAGACAAAATTAATGTACCCCTTTTATATTTTTTTAAACGTAAAAAATAAAGTAAGGTTTGGAAATTTGTCCTTCGAAATGATGACTCAAAGACTTAAAAAATGCCTGTTATTGACCAATTATTGATTGGGATTCGAAAAATCTTCGAAAAACCTGATTAAAGAAAATTCGATGAGCGCTACCCTAATGCACAGCATTAATTAACTCCACTAACAACTTTTTTCAATCCCAATGCCTTATTTTAACAATATGAAGGGTTTCATATAAACTTTTTGAATGAAAATATCAAAATAAGGCAGCCTATTTTTTCTGATATTTGGGATGAGAACATTTTACATTTATTTCACTATGAGTAGAATGCAGATAGCTGACTCGGTGATTGCGCACCATTGCATTGTTAAAACTGCAACACTGTATTTAATAGATTTGACAGTTCCAAGTTCATTTAGCTTTTCATGCTTGTGTGTGTGTATTTATTAAATTATTCATCGGTCGCCATTGTTTTTACTAGTGTTAAAATATCAAAATATTAAAAACATTTTTTGTGGGAGAAAGAGTGCATTTAAATAAACAAAGTTTGCATAAAAACAAACAATCAATAATATTAAGTGGTAAGCTAATAAAGTTTTAGGCAAATTATATGTTTTATATTAATAATTTTCATATTAAAGAAGCCTTGAAATTTTTTCATCGTTGGGGGTGTGGTGAACAAAGTATCTATGGCTTTCGTGGATTGTTGGTACTGTTGTTGTATTTTATACTTTTGTATATATTTTGGTTATTAATTAATTTGTTTTCTTTCATTTTTTAATTTCGTTTTAACTGGTGGTGCTGCAGCAATTATTAGTAGCTAGTGACCAAGTAAAAAACCACCAGAACAATATGCTTAGTAAACATGGTTGACTTGGATTTCTGGCTATATAATTTCCTTACAAGCTATATAATATGATTAAGGTTGTAATCATGTAGTAGATAAAAGGAAATTTGTAGCTATTCTCTGTAATAACCGTTTATCGTTTCAAGTTAAGCAATACTCCTTCAGAATTCAAGACAGGTGCCAGTTTAAGTCTGGTCTCAAGTATTTTCTCAAAATCTGCACAATCGTGGAAAGACTGCATAAGTTTTATTCAATTAAAATCTCTAGAACGAATGGTTAAATTTCGTCTCTGAAGACTAAAACTCCATGTCTTCAAATTGCTACTTTTTATCATTTAAATAACTCTAAATGTATTGTAGCGCATGCAATGTATATAATCCAAATTACATATGTTGCTCAACTCTGCACTTTTACTAAGCATAAGAATAACAATGAAACGTTGCAGCGTTCATATAGAGGGACGTATTAAAGAAATATCTGCTAGTGTAGAGAAAGACGGTAGAAACAGCGGCAACAACAAGAAATCAGTCTCAACAAGAAAACCAAATACACCAAGAGTGGAGGAATCAACCATACTCCGGAATACTGCGACCTGAAAACCAAAACAAGCATCGTCAACGAGTCGCATGCGTTGTCTTTTAGTATTCGTTCGTATTTATGCTACAAATTCACGTCTTGTGGAGTGGCGGAGAACGAACGAACGAACGAACCGTAGTACACTGTTCAACGTGCTATTTCTGCGTCTGCTTTATTGAGTTTGGGTCTTTTCAACTTGTATATACGGACAAGACTTTGGTGCATCGAATTTAGTTTGGTTGCTCTCAGTTTGCTCCGGTTCTCAGTTCGTTGTGGTATGGTTGCGAGTTTATTATATCCGGTCTTGGCTTAAAATCGAATACTAAGAGAAGAAAATTTTGTATACGCTGGTGAAAAACAATTTCTCCTAAATATTGAATTATTTATTGTTAAATTTTTTTTAAAAGTTTATCTTATAAGTAACACAAATATCGAAGAAGAGAATTTATATTTACGTGGTAAATAAACTTAGTGTGTGCATAATATATTTTTTATTTTTAACTAGCTGCCAAGTCAGACATAAATTTGTATGTACATGTGTATAAGGTGTTTGAGTTAATCACAAAACATGAGAAAGAAAAAAAGTCGCTTGACTTGTGCTTCATTAAAAACGAAGTTGTGAAGAGAATGACTAATGCATTGTTTATTTTATGGCTTGTCTTTTATATGAACATATTTTAAACTGCATTCAAGTTAAGATACAAAATTAATTTTTGTCTTTTGTTATATTAGTTTTTTTATTATTTAAATACCGACCTTAAATCATGTATTTTGCGCATTATTTTGAAAGTTTAGCTTCAGTCAATACATATGCTTATGTATTCTTTCTAAAAGTTAATATATATTTCGAATTCTAAGAAATCTATGATCAAGTTATTGCTGCCAATACTTGCTGTGTTGGTTTTAAAAAATCATCAGGTAAGAACTCAGCTGCGAACCATTGCTAAGCATTATCTTTGAGGTATTCCTGCGGCACGGTGATATTTGATGATCAAAATCATCACTTTTGCTCCACGTAATTTGATTATCAAATTGACTATCGCTTTTTAGCTGTTAATTTTAAGCGACAGCTATTTAGGTGTCGTTTTCATATATTTCTTACAGTTCAATTGTGGAAAGTTCCTTAAAATAAAATAATTACAGTGAAATTAATTACAAGTGAATTTATTCCTGTAAGAATTAGTAACGAATGTTTACCTCATTGCAACTATTTAGAAGTGGATATGAAGAGACTAATAATTATATGACAGTTCGACTTCTTAGAAAAAATTTAAGAAATAAGGCCAATATTTTGGAATTTCCTAACCCAATGTAAGATTTATTACATACTCTTTTCCACTCCATTACGCCACTAGTCCGTGGCGTAGTTGGTTAAAGTGCGTGGCCGCTATGTCAACGAACCTGGAGACCCAGGTTCGAACCCCAGCAGCGACAGAAAATTATTTGAATTAAAATAATTTTTTTGTACGGCCGCCACCTCTCTGCAGACAATGGCAAACCTCAGAGAGTAATCAAAAAATGCCATGTAAAGCTTCTTGGGAATAAGAACATTCCGTTCATCGCCGTTCGGAGTCGGCGTTAAGCATGTAGGTCCATTTCTCGGTCAATTGTGTACAAACTTAATAACACGCACAACATAATTGATCATAAGAAGCTAGGTCAAAGTCCTTTCAAGGGCTGAAATGGCCAGTTATTTATTTATTTTTTTTTTTCACTCCATGACTGACTTTGTTGGCGGTCCATTTGTATTTAAGGACCTTGCTAGTTTTTCCCATTGCAACCTTTGAGTGGTCCGTGCATCGCTTGAAAGAGTATTGTATGATTTAGCTAACTCCGCATGTTCTTCCATAAACGATGTTAGGACTGCAATTTGCTCTTTCGTAGCGTGAGCCCTTAAAGACAACAAAGTTCGTAAATAGACAATTTACTTAATATTTCTATATTTTAGTATTCTTAGTATTTAGCATACTTACATTTGTAGATAAAGAAGTAATCAAATTAGTAGTAAAACAGGACACAAGAATTTCCACAAACAATAATAATTAATTAACACCGACTCGAAATGACATTTCATTGTTGTGCTCACGGTTGCCACTCACCTATTTTTTTTCGTACCAAATTTTCCGTGAAAATGTACCAAAAAGGAATAAAATGTACCAATTTTTTGGTACCACTAAGGGCCAGTTTTTTAGTGCGAGTTTAAACTCTAGTCAAGTTAAACCGAGGTTAACTCACCAAAATTTGATGTTTAAACTCGGTTGAACTAGATATTTTAGCATTCGTTGAAGTTAAATTAACTTAAATTATCATATTATGTGTTTCTTTTTTGCCTAAACCGAGTTTAAACGTCCAATTTTGGTGAGTTAACCTCGGTTTAACTTGATTAGAGTTTAAACTCGCACTAAAAAACTGGCCCTAACAAAACAATAATATTAAGTTATTTTGTGTACTATTTACTATATTGCGTCGATTTGGTTCTACCACATTTTGAAGTTTTAGCAATTTGTGAGTCTGGGCACATACCAATCACAAATTTGAAAGAAAGTCCTTTGGAAGAAATGGTAGTTATGCATAATGCAGAACATTATAAGCGCAAGCTCGGCCTGCCGATGCTGGCCTACAGCTACCTGCTGCATTCAGCTTCAGAAGTGGGCGCTATTGCAAGAAATATGCAAGCAAGATTTTATTGAATTTTATATGATATTGAATATTAAGTGTTTATAAGAAGTACCTTACCATTATTAGCGTTTTTCCTTCAACCTGCACACACTTGAAGAGCACTCTTGAACAATTGAAAACTACATTTTATAATTTATACAAAAAGTTTCGCAAAAATCTAGGTTGTTCCTATTCTTTTTAATTATATCTTCTACTTTTGACTCTTTTTTTTCCCTCAGAATAAAGGTAGAACTTCATGTTATGCAAGTTTCCACTGAACATAACTTTGAACACTGAACATTACGCCAACAGTGCTATCAAATTTCGGTTTTTGTGAAGTTTCTAAACTTTTACAAAATGTACCAAATCAGAAAATAATGTACCTATGTACCAAGCGAAAATAAATGTACCAATTTTGGAACAATTGTACCAAAGTGGCAACCGTGGTTGTGCTGCCATTGAATGGTAAGTGCTGCCAAGTGTCTCGAATTGACTAAGTGGAAAACGGTCGAAAATTTACAATTTGGAAAGAGATTTCAAAGTGTTTCCATTAGGCTTATGACATTTAGATATCATTTGACAATTAATGCTTCATTTGGTTGATTACAAAAATAAATTTGTGGATTGAAAATCAATTCAAAAATGAGCAAATCCTCTTAATTTTTATATTGGAGGTTTTGTATTTGATTTTGAAATCTTGAACTTGTATGAAAAACTCAGTCCATTTCAATGTAGATTTTACGAAATATCACAAAATATCAAGATTTTGAGCAGATGAAAACAAGGGTCTGTTCCCGTACTTTTCAAGTAAAAACTAGTAAAATTCGAAATTTGAGAGAGTAAGCAAAAAATCTATCAGAAAGAGCACAAATCATAAAAAAGTACTGAAGAACGCTTTCAAGTAAAAATATCGTACCAATCGTGCAAACGTCATAAAATCTGTGCAATATAGACATTCTTATGTTGAAAGTTAAGGGGAGCAACGCAGCCAGAGGCCGAAAAAAAGGTCATGTTTGTGAATTTTTTTAAGGAAACCTATGGGATATTTTTAAATGTGGGTTTTTATACCTAAAAATATACACATTCAAGAGTATTTTTAGTTTTTTTTTTATTAAAAAAATTTAATATTAAGGTCGATACAGCAGTTTTTGTAGAGCGCTCTGAAAAAAAGGTGAAATGCGGTGACCAAGATTGCTCCTCCTTAATTCATCTGAAACAAAAAAATGAAATATATTATCAAAGTAGATACTTAAAACTCGTACTTGTCATAGCCGTTTTTGAAAATATTGATTTTTCACAAAATGGCGGACTTTCGAACGTAAAAAAACGATTTTCGACCAAAAATTCGTTATAGTTTTGTCTATAAAAAATGAACGAAGCTAAAAAAAAATCCTATGACAAGTACGAGATTATTATGTGTACAATAAGCTTGTAAAAAATCAAAACGATCAAAACGAAAGAGTTTTTACTATTTTTTACCTGAATTCGTTCCCGTACGCGAAAAGACAGCGATAATGAGGGAGCAAATTATTTTTCCTACACGACAAAAGTTACAAGTTTTTACTCGAGAAATTTTGTTGAGTGAAAAGAAGTTCGGGTTTTACACTCGAAAGTTGTTTTTTTTTTTTTTTTTGACATCCGAACGTTACAACGATCAATTAAAATTTAACGATTTTGATATATTTTTCGAAATCAAAACCCCCAAGGAAAATCCTGTCTACGGCTCTGACATGCATCAGCATGGAAAAATATGCAGCGATGGTTTTCAGTTTTCTTAGGGGCGCACAAATAGAGACGAGGGTGGGTCGATACTATAATTTAAACTTAAAAAATAAGAAAAACGCCAAAACTTGAAAAGGTAGCTAGATAAGCATTCAATAACAATTTTTACGTGCTTCTTTAATCCCAAATTCGGGACGATATTAGGAAAAACGCCATAACTTGGGAAACAAATTAAAAAAGCGTCATATCTTTTTTAGACTTACGAACGCTCAGAGGATGCCTGCAATGTATGCGAAAGAATTACAGCCTTACCAATAGACAAATCAAAAATCGTATTTTTCAAATATCGACTCTTACATAAAAGTCGACTCTTCCCCAACTTCATATTAATAAATTATTATTATTATTATTTATTATTAACTTAATTTTAAAATTTAAAGCTAATGGTTGGATGCAGCTTTGTCAGCGTATGCCTTAACCCTCCATTACTAACCTTAGGGTGGAATCCACCCAGTCACTGTTTCTATACAAGATTTATAATGCAATACTAATTCTTAATGTTTTGTTTTACATGCAACAAACCAATTCTTTTAATAAAAAACATTTTAAAATAGAATAGCTTAAAAACATTATGATCGAAAATTTAATTAAGAAAGTAATTAATTAATTTTTTTCTTCAATTTCAGGTGTGGTGTATATCGCCTAAATCACCAAGATGAGTTACATGCCTTCGCAAAACCGTACGAGTAAGTATTTTCACATATCAGGACACACAGTGAACCTTGTGTAAAATAAAAAGCCTAAAACTACCTAACACTTTGGGATGAATCTTTAATTGTACATAGAATGATCAGTTATGTTATGGTTGATAAAAATATATCAGGCTGACTTTACTGAAAGAGGATTAAAAAAAACAAAAAAAAAAAATAAAATAAAAATACTAACCGATCGAAAACAAAAGTCGCTGTCACAGCAAACTTAAAACTTTTATCTAAAAAATTTCAAAAAAATTACGGAGTAGAATCTTTTTTTGTGAACAGCAGCAAATTCACGGACCACCTTCAGCTACTGCTCTCTTGCTCTCAGTAAGAATAAGGCGCATTTCGATTTTTGCTGTCATCCACGGCTTTGCCCGTAATAAATTTGAGAAATACTGAATTGTCAAATGTTTGTAAATGTATAAATAGTCTTGTAAGACAATCAACGCCACCTGTCGGAGGTTTTTGTGATTATACCAAACTCTTACATTTAAATTTAATATTGAATTAAATTTAATGCAAACTTTTTATTTAATTATATTGAAATTAATTGTTGAGCTTAAGGCCAAGTATGTTAATGAAGAAAACAACTAACAACAACAACAGCTCTGTATAGAGAAAATCATACAGCAGACTAGACAGACTGTTTCGTTGGCCGATTGTTTAATATTGTTGATATGACGATTATGTATCAGAAAAACTACATTTTCGTAAATATCTCCAACCCAGCACCATCTACCGGGTCCAAATTTCCGACGACTTTCTTTTTATTAAAATAATATTAGAGTGATTTGAGCCAAATCAGTCAATAAAAATGAATTTTGGACTGCAGCGCCATTTAGTCGAATATAAGGTGGATAGCTTTAGTGGTTCAGCCGTGATGGTCAGACATACATACGCATATACTTTTCTATATTATATTCTTTAAGAAGATAATTAAAAAAAAAATAGAATAATATAAATACTTATTATTAATAAATAATACATAAAATTATTAAATAAAATAAAAATATTCATATTTTAACTAAAAAAAGATACAGTAGTTTCGACTATGTCGTAACACAAGAAGTAGAATTAGTCAATTCGCTTTTGATGACATCTTTTTTAAAAACTATTTAGCAAAATATTTATTCCATACACCTGAGCATATGAGCTTTAAAAGAGTGCCGGAGAGGGTTAATATGTATGACCGACCCCCATTACTTTTGCAAAAGGAACATTTTTGCCTTTGACACCTATTCCCTCCGACTACTCCTTAGGGGGGCTCCCTTACAAATTTTATGGTTTCGTCGATAAAACCGGAAACTGTCGATAAATAGGTAGCAAGTTTAAGCAAACAAAAACATCAAATGTTGGCTTTATATTTCATGTAATTGTGTAAAATTTATATAAGTTAGAGAGTTCTAACATGAATTTTTGTCGCATTGAGGATCAAACAGACCAACAAGTGCTAACATCAACATTGTACGATCAGTACTTTAGGCCCACCAAAGGCTCAAAAAGTTATATAAATACCGACACCTGATCACTATCAACCACCCTACTTACCTCCGAAAATGACGTATTCTACGTCAAAAACTCAATCCTGGCCATGCTACTCAAAAACATTCAGCTGGAAAATGAAAATTGAGTTAAAATCAGTGAGCGTACGGCAAGTTTTTGTAACTTTCTCATTGTGATCTTCGAAGAAAAGATCTTCCACTGGGCCGAAGTTAAAATACCCCCACGCCGAACCAAAGTATATTCAAAGCCTCAAGCAGCCAATAAAATGTTTATTTTTTGACGAAAAACATTTTCGTCATAGTTTTAACATAAAATATTTGCTTTTGTTCTGTTTTATTTTATTAAACTAAAAGAGATTTTACCTTTTTGATAAAGTCACTTTGTATGGTAGGTAGATATTGTTTTTATTCGATTTGATTGAATTTCATACTCAGAGTACATGTTAAATATCAAGATTTCAAGATTTTGTGAACTTCTAAGAGATTTTACTGTTTTGACAAAGTCATTTTGTGTGGGAGGTAGGCGTGGTTTTCGAACTTGATCTTTATTTTTTAGATACAAGCTTTAATATCAAATTTCGTGATGATAGCCTGAAATTACGGCTGTAATCGTGATTACAGACACAGACAGACATGCCTTGCATCATCACCAATGGTTAAAGAAAACAGTATCACCTATTCATAGCGCGTTATAATTCCATGTAACAAATTTGAAATTTTGTTGCTTAGGCAGCTCCCTTCGCATCCCGATAATGTAATTAATTGTTTTTTTTTTAATTTTTGTCATAAAGTCAAAGAATTAACCTTTATTGTATTGCATGTATTCCATGCAAAACCCAAGTATTTTGGAAAAAAGCTTTTTTAAACTTTTTTTCGGTGGAAACCTGTGCGGTAAAAAGTAACGTCACTTCAATAAGTTGTTTAATTTATTTCTATAGAAAAGTTTGTAGAGAGTATTTGTTCACCAGAAAAAGTGTTTTTTATTTATCAAACATGCACTAATATTGCATACTTACTTACTTATCTGGCGCTTACAACCGTTGGTCGGTTTTGGCCTCGCATAAGAAATTGCGCCAGCCATTTCTGTTTTACGTTTGCTGGCGACAGTTGGAAACACTAAGCGTAGTCAGGTTATCCAACACTTGATCCTTCCAACGAAGATGTGGGCGTCCTCTTCTGCGTTGCCCACCACCGGGCACCGAATCAAAATTTTCTAATATTGTATTCATACACAAAAAAGTGGATGTGAACTTAAAATGCTTACTAAGAAATTCTATTTTCTACGAGTTCTATATTTTTATTTCCTATTCTTCATAACAAATTGTTGATTTTTCAAAGTAATCAAGGTAATAGATACTTAAATAACTAATATAAATACCAACCTACAATTTTAATTGCTTTAAGTTCTAAAAAGTACTATAAAAAAAAGATCAGGTTTATTTTGTTCTAAAGTTTACAACGTTTACATGAACACATGTAATATGCCAGGCATAAAAGCAATTATTTCACCAAAAATTTGCCAACTTAGTGATACAGCGTAAATTTCTTTCACATGTAAATTGTAGTGAAAATACATAGTACCACAAACGCCCGATTGCATATTTCAAATGCATTTCTCAATACATTACCAAAGCATCATTCAAAATTGTCAAGTACTCCTGCATAAGGCCAACCGGCTACAAGCATACTCCTTGTATGAATTTTTTCTTTTAATTTTTTTACATTTAAATTTTAGAGACCGACCACGCTGCTGTGCCTCCATTCAAAAGTACACGTTTATGGGCGTGCTCTTCCCCTTTCGATTCCGTTTGTAATTTCATTTTTATGCTTTAGTCAAGTAGTAGCGGCGCTGAAAGTGCAGGATCGCACAATTTGCACAAACACGCTGCGTATATTGAGTGCACTTGAGTGCAGAAAGCAAAAGATTTTATTCTTATTTTTTTTTTTTTTTTAATGGCAAACGAGAAAAAAGTTTGCCTACTTGATTGATATGGTTGCTGCAGTTCAATTTAGCACTTTTTTGTGGCTTCAAATGGAAACACAAGTACATACTTTAAGGTTTTATCCACAAGTTAGTAGCTCATTCCATTTAACAAATTTAAATTAACTTATTTAGTGCGTTTGGTACAGAATCGATTAAGCACTACTAATTCTTGACGTTGGTTGAAACTGTCTCACAAATCTTTTTCACTTTACGTTAAAACAGCGAAAAGAGGTTTAAAGTCGAAGATAAAATAAATACACTACTAAAATGTGTATAAAAGTGTATATATATAATGCAGTACTTTTAAATTTTATTTAAATCTTGCATAAGTTAATACAGCAAGAAAACCTTAACATTTCTTGCTCAGTTTCTTAACATTTTTTTAAGTACTTAACAGCTTTGCAAACACTGTCAAGAATACTGCCATGTGTAGTTCTTGGCAGTAATTTTTATATTTTTGCCTGCCACATTACAACGCCATGCACCACTAAGCCGCCTTTTCACAGCATGTCAGCTCTTTGACGTTGGTTTTTTGTGGCTTGTCTTGTGTTTACTTTTGCTGTTTTTATCATCACTTTGTCTCGAGTACTTGCTTCGCACTCCTCACAGCTTTAAATACATTGTCAAACAATGTATTTTCCTCCGCCTACGAAGTGATTCTTCATGGAAAGCAGAACATTTACACAATTCTACATGGACATTTTTGATATAAATCCAATATAAGAAAAAAGAAAAAGAATTTAATCTGGCTGAAAGTTTAATTTTTTCTTTTAATCATTTAAAAGTCTGCTATAATATGTATTTTGCATGCTTCGAGAGTCCTTTGCCGATAATGTTTTTGGCGACAGAAATTCACCAAACCACCATTCAGTCACGTTTCCAATTGTTGAACACTGTGGAAATATCCACCCTCATTGCTGCTGTTCAGTTATTTATTTGTCAACCGAACAGTTAAATCAGGCACCATTTCAAACTCTAGACTGTTTTTGTTTTTGGTTGTGCAACGTTTCCTTGCAGAGCTTTACTTTCAAATTTAAATCATCTCATTGCATAATGTGCTCAAAATCATTTTGATGCCCTGTGGCGCTTTTCATTTTCGTTGCTTCTGCTTTGTTTTTTTCTTTTCCAAATTAACGCTTTGGCTCATGCTGCTGTCATCTCTGTATGTGCCATATACATAAGTTTCTTCCTCTTCTATGACTGCTCTTTTATTTTTAAAGTTACCATAGATTTTTATATCTTCGCAAAAGTATCAAGTAATGTTCAAATTTTGGGTTAATTTTTCTTAGCACATAAAAGAGTTTATGATGGTTTTCTGAATACCTTTTCTTTATAACTTCGGTACAAAGACAAACTAAAGAATGATGTGTCTATTTTTATACCCTACGTTTAAAAAACGTAAACGGGGTATATTAATTTTGTCACTCCGTTTGTAACGCCCATAAGGAGGCGTGGTAGGTATAGAAAAGTATATATATTCTTGATCAGCATCACCACCCGAGTCGATTTAGGACCACCCCATGTCCGTCTGTCCGTCTGTGATCACGATTACAGCCGTAATTTTAAAGCTATCACCACGAAATTCATTATTAACGCTTTTATTTAAAAAATAAAGGTCAAGTTCGAAAATGAGCCAAATCGGATCATAACCACGCCTACCTCCCATACAAAGTGACTTTATCAAAACGGTAAGATCTCTTAAAATTCTACAAAAATTAATATATGAAATTGAAACTTTGCATATGAGCTTTGATATATAATATACACTCTATGTACGAAATTCAACCAAATCGAGTGAAAACCACACCCAACTCCCATACAAAGTGACTTTATCAAAAAACAAAAGAGAATATTTTCTGTTAAAACTATGACGAAAATTTGAATCTAACTTTGAATCTAAATTTGAATCTAAAATTTGAATCTATTGTCAAAGATAAAATGTTCTTTGCGGTGAAAAAAATTATTTCTCCTTTTCAGCATGGTTTTATGCCCGGCCGCTCAACACTTTCCAACTTGGTTATTTTTCCTGAGTACTGTTTATCAGCATTTCAGGATGGATGTCAGGTTGATGTAATCTACACTGACTTTTCTAAAGCGTTTGACAAAGTTTCCCATTCTCTCTTAGTTAAAAAACTAGAGAAGATTGGATTTCATTCATGCTTTCTTAGTTGGTTGAATTCTTACTTATTGAATAGACAGTGTGTTGTAGCTTTTGATAATGTAAAATCTTACCCATATGTGGCTACTTCTGGTGTTCCGCAAGGAAGCATCTTAGGGCCCCTATTATTTATTATTTTTATTAATGATATTACTTCTCTTTTTTCATGCAGCAATTGTCTTTTGTATGCTGATGATCTTAAGGTTTTCCGTAGAGTAAGAAACTGCGCTGATTCCCAGTTTTTTCAAAGTGAAATCCAAAAACTTTATAGTTGGTGCTGTAACAATGATCTGTGTTTAAATCTAGATAAATGCGTTTCAATGGCCTATTCTAGGTCTGCCAATCTCAGTCACTCGTCGTATTATATCGCTGATTCTAAATTATTATCTGTGAGTCAGTTTAAAGACCTTGGTGTTGTCTTTGACGTTAAACTTACTTTTGTTCCGCATTTAGATTATATCATTCCAAAGGCGTATGCTATACTGGCTTTTATACGTCTAAATGGCTCTTGTTTTATGGACCCCTACACCTTGAAAGTGCTCTTTACAAGCCTAGTCCGTTCTAGACTTGAATATGCATCCGTTGTCTGGAATCCGTTCTACGGGTCCCACAAGTTGAGACTTGAACGTATCCAAAAATCATTTACTAGATTCGCTGTACGTTCCTTTAACTTTGAAGGTTCTAGTCCATCGTATAGTGCCCGCTGTCTATTAATTGGTCTTAAGTCTCTAGAGGTGAGGAGAAATATTTTATCTCTGCTTTTCGTACATGATATCATCTCGGGCGTTGTTGATAGTCCATAACTCTTAGTAATGATTAATTTCCATGTACCTCGTAGAATGCTTAGAAATTTTGATCTCTTTTAATTATGTTGCAAATGCACCTATTGCTAGAACTTTGCATATTTACAATAGCATTAATTCTAATTACAATCTAGATTTTTCTATTTCTAAAAATCAAATGAAAATTCTCTTAAATACTATTTTGTAATTATATAGCTCATACTTTTTATTCTAGTCTGTAAGACATTATGTTCATAGACTATAGAAACTAAATAAATAAAAAAAATAAATAAATAAAAGAAAATGTTTTTAAAATGTTTTAAGATAAACATTTTCTGACTGCTTAAGACTTCGAATATACTTTGGTTCGGACGTGGGGTATTTTAACTTCGACCCAGTCGAAGATCATTTCTTACTAGTTTTTTCTCAGGGAGACCTATTTTTTGTCTCTAGGACTCGTAGATCTCAGTTGACCCCTTACGGTACTGACCCACCGGACCTCAGTTTCTACCATCTTAAGGTACCATTTTGATTTCAGAAACTTAAAGCCCGTAAAGAATCATTAAACTTTTACTAATGTAATTTTTCGCTATTTCAACTGCAAATATTTAATTTTTTTCAAAACGTAGAGAACATTTTTAAATTTTTTGTCATATCGTATTATTTTTGCGTATGTATCGAACACGTTCTTATCCAACCTTTTTGTTTTTGCCTTTGAGGCGAGACGGTCTAGTGGTCAGATATGGCAGCTATATTGTCATTTGTGCGCAGTTTGGTTTGCCATTTAATAATTAATAGATCGACTCCAGAGCAACGCTTGCTCTGTGATGGCATAAAATTATCTTTCTAGCAAAGCCAATTTCCAGTTTGAAATATGAAATCTCAGTATATTATTTCAATTCAAATATCTACACCTCTAAAAAAACACCCTTACGAGAGTTGGCTTTTAAGTCTTGCGGCATACAATGAAAAAGCAGTTATTATTCAGTGAAGATGATCAATACACTTTTGCATTCGTTTGAACAAATTTTGGAAACCTTCGAAACCTTTTTGAAGGCCTAAACGGCCTGTTCGGGCGTAGAAAACGCTCGCCATGCGTTTTCCTTTTTCTGTATTGTGAAAATTCAAAAATTCTTCTTGAGGCGAATTAAGTTGATCCATGCATTCTTTTCTTATAAATTCTATTTATAATAATTCTTATTAATATAAAAAAAAAAAACAAATTTTTATCATTTCAGTGTCGCATAACAATCAATATAATCCACCTGATCTACCGATGGTCTCTTCCAAGGAGCAGACGCTGATGTGGCAGCAAAACTCCTATCTGGGCGATTCCGGTATTCACTCGGGTGCGGTTACCCAGGTACCATCACTATCGGGCAAGGAGGATGAAGAAATGGAGAGTGATCCACTAATGTTTGATCTAGATACCGGATTTCCACAAAACTTTACCCAAGATCAGGTCGATGATATGAATCAACAGCTAAGCCAGACACGCTCTCAACGTGTGCGTGCTGCCATGTTCCCTGAAACATTGGAGGAAGGTATTGAAATACCATCCACACAATTTGATCCACAACAGCCTACCGCTGTACAACGACTATCGGAGCCGTCACAAATGTTAAAACATGCCGTAGTTAATTTAATCAATTACCAAGACGATGCTGAGTTGGCCACACGTGCAATTCCTGAACTGATCAAACTACTTAACGACGAAGATCAAGTAGTTGTTTCACAGGCTGCCATGATGGTACATCAGTTGTCTAAGAAGGAGGCTTCACGTCATGCCATCATGAATAGTCCACAAATGGTTGCCGCATTGGTGCGTGCCATATCGAATAGCAATGATTTGGAGAGCACAAAAGCAGCTGTCGGTACACTACACAATCTCTCCCATCACCGCCAAGGTCTGTTGGCAATTTTCAAGAGTGGGGGTATTCCAGCACTGGTCAAATTGCTTTCTTCGCCTGTTGAGAGTGTACTCTTCTATGCCATTACCACGCTGCATAATTTGTTGCTTCATCAGGATGGTTCAAAAATGGCGGTACGTCTTGCTGGGGGCCTACAGAAAATGGTCACTCTCTTACAACGCAACAACGTTAAATTTCTGGCTATAGTCACCGATTGTTTGCAAATTTTGGCCTATGGAAACCAGGAAAGCAAGCTTATTATACTGGCATCCGGTGGACCAAACGAATTAGTACGCATTATGCGATCTTACGATTATGAGAAACTCTTGTGGACAACTTCGCGCGTACTTAAAGTGCTCTCAGTATGTTCGAGCAACAAGCCAGCCATTGTAGATGCTGGTGGCATGCAAGCACTGGCTATGCACTTGGGAAATCCATCACCTCGCCTTGTGCAGAACTGTCTCTGGACTTTGCGTAATCTTTCCGATGCCGCCACCAAAGTCGAAGGACTCGAGGCTTTGTTGCAATCACTTGTGCAGGTTTTGGCCTCAACCGATGTTAATGTTGTCACATGCGCTGCTGGTATACTTTCAAATTTGACTTGTAATAACCAGCGCAATAAGGCCACTGTTTGCCAAGTGGGTGGCGTTGATGCTCTCGTGCGAACCATTATCAATGCTGGAGATCGTGAAGAGATCACTGAACCAGCCGTTTGTGCTCTGCGTCATTTAACTTCACGTCACGTTGACTCTGAGTTGGCTCAAAATGCTGTACGATTGAATTATGGTTTGTCGGTGATTGTGAAGTTGTTGCATCCACCATCTCGCTGGCCATTGATTAAAGCCGTTATTGGTTTGATTCGTAATTTAGCTTTGTGTCCAGCTAATCATGCACCATTGCGCGAGCATGGTGCTATACACCACTTGGTGCGCTTGTTGATGCGTGCTTTCCAGGATACTGAAAGGGTGAATACGAGTTTATTGCTCACATTTAAAAAAAAAATTATCGCTTTTTTTTGCAGCAACGTTCATCTGTTGCGACCACTGGCTCCCAACAACCCTCAGCATACGCAGATGGTGTGCGTATGGAAGAGATTGTCGAAGGCACTGTAGGAGCTTTGCATATTTTGGCACGTGAATCACACAATCGTGCTCTCATACGTCAACAATCGGTTATTCCGATATTTGTTCGTTTGCTTTTCAACGAAATTGAAAACATACAGGTTAGAATCTGGACTCAAAATTATTTATGTTTCACTATTTATTAATTTTCCTTAGCGTGTTGCTGCTGGAGTTTTATGTGAGCTGGCAGCCGATAAGGAAGGTGCCGAAATTATAGAACAAGAGGGCGCTACGGGTCCTCTAACTGATCTTTTACATTCACGCAATGAAGGTGTAGCAACTTATGCAGCCGCAGTCCTCTTCCGTATGAGTGAGGACAAACCACAAGATTACAAGAAGCGTCTTTCGATTGAATTGACCAACTCGCTGCTACGCGAAGATAACAACATTTGGGGCAATGCCGATTTGGGTATGGGCCCAGATTTACAGGTAAATTTCGTTTAAAATAAAGCTGTTGACGAACCACGAAGAAACATAAAAGCATTTATGAATATTGCCTTGTATATGTTGCTGGGTTGACTTTAGCTAAATCTAAATGAATGATTTTTCTTTGATAGATGTAGCTATAAATACCAAGCTTTTTCTAGTTTCCCTATCCAGGAGGTATCAGTGCTTATTTAGATAGAATACTGTTAGTTAAGTTTTTGTTTCTAAGCTTTCCCATATTCTTTATTTTAAATTATGAAAAAATGTATATTTTCTTAAACAATAGGATAGGAAGGGCGACTTTTATGACAACGTTTTAAACCTTATCAATGACCATACCTGTTAAAGTGTACGGACATTATTTTTCACAATAAAGCAGGATACACGAAAAGAATGATAGATAGAAAGCTGTTGTACATATTTTAAAATCACCACGAATGTTTTTGATGTTATCTTAGATTTTTATTTTTTGCTGAAAAATATGTAATTTTTGGTTTTTAATTATATTATTTTTATTTGTTTTTTTCTTTCTTTCTTTTTATTTCTAACTTTAACCACCAACACCTTTGCAATATCACCAAAAATGAAAAAAATACACGAAAATATATAAAAACACCATCACATCCACCAACAAATATCGCTCGCTGATTTTGCTCACATAACATATTCGTTGATATCAATCAAATGAAACTATTTTGTACGTTCCAACCACATCACCACCACCTCTACAAAAAATCCACCAATCCACTTAAACTACCATAAATCAACCTTCTTATCCTATATGTGTATCCTAACAACTTTTAAATTTCTAATTTGATTGGAAATTAGGATATGCTTGGGCCAGAACAAGCATATGAAGGCTTATATGGGCAAGGCCCACCGAGCGTACACAGCTCACATGGAGGTCGAGCATTCCAACAAGGTATGTATGCATTGTTTAAAGCCTATAAGAAAAAAAAGAAACAAAACAAAATCTTAAATACAGAACAGCATGTAGCTTTTAATGAATTAACAAGTTACAAAACGTTAATAAATATTAAATTTTAACCCAACTCAAGTTAAATTTTGCAGAACAACTCATTTATACTGTTGTTCTCAAAAGAAATTTAAAATGTTTATACCAACCCCAGTGTGCTCCCTGAAGAATTATTTTAATAAAACACCACAAAATGTTTTTATCATAGATCATACTCTGGCTCGGAAGTTGTTATCTGCCACTTGGCTCGGCTGAGAAAGTAGTTCACTCACAAGCGTATGATCGTGAGTTCAACTCTTGGTAAAATTTAAATTTGTTTTTTTTTTTATTATTTTCATTTAGCTCTATGCAAATTTAAAAATTAAGAATGAATATAAAAATAATCTCCCCAGTTCTAAATTCTGAGTTCGATTTGCGTTAAAATCGAAAATCACTTACAACATGGATTTGTCAAGTTTGAAATAAAATTAATTCTGAATCGAATTTATGTAACAATTACCGATTAATAGACTGCGATGTGACTTAGTTCAATAAATGTCTTCTCTTATCTCATTTTAATAAATTTTAAGCTCTAATTTGAGTCGAGTATCCATTTAGCTCCATTTAGTTGGCTATAGTTTTATTTGAAATTGAGAAACATTCACAGAAGAAAGTGAGACGGAGATTTCTGCGAGACCATCGCAGTCTTTATCGCCATAAGAAACAAATTATAAGATTCATCAGAGACATTTTTAATAAAAAATTACTGCAAAATATCGCTTAAATTAGGTTTGTTAAAAATACGCTCAAACCTTACTCGCAAGATTTTCAATTTCTCTAATCCTTAAATAATATTGACTGATTTGAAGGTTTTAAATTAATTTTTTATAGTTTGTCAATTATCTTTGAGATAGAAATCCTTTGCTTTATCTGGTGATTTTAATGACTTCGAGCATAAATTATTTTGAAAAAATTTCCACGCGAATCTATATTCACTTTTCACAGTTTATTGTCATAAAATTGTCTTAACGTTCGATAGAACGGTTTTCGGAACACCTGAATTCCGATTATTTTTACAAGTTCCGAAGTTAATAGCGGATTGGAATGACAAAAAAAATGTATGGGTGTAAACAAATATACGAAAGATTCCGAGCAACGTTGAACTGTAGAATGGGAGTAAATATTTGTGTATTGTTGTGAGTTCATTTCAATTTATTTGCCAGTTAAAATAAGTAAGAAGACAAAAATAAAATTGAATTCTCACTGAGAAAGTCTTTCATTTCGTGTCATTTTACCAACGAATTAATGGGAAAGTTGTATCTTAACATTTAGTCCTCACAATGGAATTAAAATCGTGTTAAACTCTTAAAAATTGATAAATATTCAATTTGATGAATTATCCATGTCGCAGTACGGTGCTATAAAAATTTTACAACTTCCGAGCCTTAAACATCAGCAATCATCGTTCACGTTTTAAACAAATTTATATTCAATAATTGTAATTCTGCAAACAGAGACAAAGCAGGACACATGATAAATGCACTGCAATAAAGCAAAATAATAACACAAAGTTAGAATTTTAAAGCTTTCGCATAAAGTAAGCAAATTAAATTTCTTACCCTTAGAAATTAAATGGAGGATTGTCCATTATAAAATTTGTATTAAATGATGTGCTGCTTTATGCGAAAATCCTGTTGAATTCTCTTAACAGTTCACCGAATTTGTGTTGACAATTTACATCACATTTCATAATCTTCTTCACCACACCTTGATTTGCATTTTCACAATTAATCATCATCGTTCACATAACATTTATATTGAGGCCATCATCATCAATAACAAATTTATGACTGTTATTGATTTAAAGTTATCTCACTCCTTCAAAACCCATTTATAAGTTTATTACCCGTCTTTGAATGAATATTTTTTTCACCAGATATATAACCCAATGTGTTTAAGATTTAAATGATTTGTCCTTAATAAATTCCCCTTTGATGTTAATTGAAATATAATACGTTTTGCTTTTTATTACGAGGAGCTGATTTTGAAAATAAAGAAATTATGATTTCCAACTATAAAAAGTTCTTTAATGTTATATAAAATGAATAAGCAATAATGAGCATTGTAATATAACAGGTTTTACTTATATAAATTCACTTAGTCAATTATTGTCGCATAGATTCAAACTAACTAAACAATTATTAAGTAATATTGTGTAAAGTTATGCTTGCACAACCTACCACGATTCAACAAATAACAATTTTTCAATCAGCGATTTTTTTTTTTAAGTAAAATATGGTTTTATTTTGTTTTATAGAGGATTACAAGTCCTTATTTTTATTTGTTTTAGCCTATTTTATTTTCAATCTGTTTAAATAGGAGTTTTGCAAAGTCATTTTGCCTTTATTCGTTAGCGATTCATGTCCTTAGCGATTCATATAATGTAGCTTGAGCTTTTCACCCACCTCACCATCCAAACGCATTCAGTCATTCATTATAGTTACACAATAAAGTCCATGGCACAAACTAATGCTTAGCATTTATAACCCGATCATCCATTTTACACAGTCGTTTATATAGTCTATTCGACGACTGCTGAGTATCTGCCTTTAAAGTTATTTAAAGAGGCAAAATATTATTAATTTCTAATGAAATTTTATACTTATACAATTTTTCTTTCTCTCTTCTTCTCTTTTTAATTGTATGACACGCTCGCAACTAATTTTGGAAAATTTTATAAAATAAGCGTAGCTAAGCCAGCCTAACATATATCATCACTAATTCAAAATGTAACTTCCAACAATTAAACTTTGCAACAGAACAGTTTTAACAGAACGTATTTAAAAATAAAAAAAAATCAACCGAATATTTGTTTACCATTTGCATAGTTGCAATATTAAGATTACACAGTAATAAGAAGCATCTTTATATATATCATTTAATACAAGTAATTATAGTAGAAACCTCACCCGCTCTTGAGACTATATCCCTTAACATTAAAGCTAAAGCATAAGCTTACTACAAACAACGCAAAGGCATGGCGTCAAAGACACAACTGAAATTAGGTGATTATAAAAATGAAGTTTGAATTGTTAGAAATTTTTTGTTACGTACCAATTTTTTATTTTGAACATAATTAGTCACGTCTATAAACGACGTTTCACACCTATAGCCATCGTAATGTTTGTTTTATAATTTTTTTTTGTTTTTTTTTTTTTTTTTTTTTTGTCTATATAAATATCCTTTTCTATATTATTTCATTCAAAATGCTGCCCTGACAATATTTTATAATGTTGTGATTTTTTTTTGTTTAGCTGCATGATCAAAATATGAACTGGTATACTTAGTGCACTCTTACATTTTATTTTATTTTTTTTTTATTCGTTGGACTTTAGTTTAATGTCTTGGAACTGACATTCATTTGCAATAAATGTTTTTTTTTAATATGATATCTAAGGAATTGATCACCATTTGAATTTGATAGACTGTATTCAACATGTATATCTTGTATTTTTTTACAATCAAGAACTTCAAACTTAACTGCACAAAAACGAAATTGGTCTTCAACTTGTAACAGTTTAGTTCATAGCTAACGTTGTATTTGAATGAAACACAACCAAAGTTAAAATTGAATCGTCTTAAAACAATTTCTTAGAATTTTATAATAATTTTTAGAAATTTGAAGAATTCCAAATGCAGTTTCTAGTGATTTTTAATGTATCACTAATTCACGGATCATCAGGCCTGGCCAAAGCTGTCACAGACATTAAACTCTTTCCACAATAATTCTAGCAGTACTTGTCATATTTTCGATTTCAGACTTTTTTTGAGTTAATATTATATAATGTTCCAAATGAACCCAAATTACTTAAATTCGAATAAATGCTTAACATCATTTGAAGTATAATAAAATGGTTACTCAATTAATGTTAAAATAATCTCAATCAAGCTTATTTCCTTTAAATCATAGCCCGAAAATATATAATTGTCTAGACTGAACATATTCTTTCTAGCGTGTTATCAAACCATAGAAGGCGTGATGAGTATTTTTTTTTAGAAATAGATGTTTATTGTATGAGAAAACGCATAATTCCATCTTATTTCCGAGGTCGTACTGACACAAGTTTAGAGTTTATTCTTGTCGAGTTTGAGAGAAATTCCTTTGTTTGTCAGGCTTGAGTAAATATTCAGTATAAAATATTTTTCCGAGTCTAGATTGACTGACTGACTCATCTGGACTTCATAGATGTTATGTCAGGAGAGTGAAATATATATATTTACTTGTTTTCAGTATGTTTGGACTTGACTTTATACTCCTTCTTTAAAATACATGTGCCAATTTTGTAGTGATTGAAGTCTGCAAATTGTACCAAACACTTCGTAACTCCTGATAAATGGGTTCAACTTACTTTTTTTTTTTTTGTTTATAATATTCATTTTATCATATTTATATGCATATCTCTGTGTTTTCTTAACCAGAATTTATTTTAGCGACAACAACGAATTTAATATTAGCATGATGTTGCTTTAATCATATTCAATGAATGGACAATTTATTTTTTCTTATGCAACTTTAAAGTGCATGTGCATTGTTTTAAAATATTGTGTTTATTATTTATTGTTGAACACTTATAATGTATTTCTAATACTCTTATATCTTTCGGCACAAACACAGGATATGATACTCTACCAATAGATTCCATGCAAGGTCTTGAAATCAGCAGCCCTGTGGGAGGCGGAGCACCACCAAGCGGTGCACCAACGTCACCTTATTCAATGGATATGGATGTTGGCGAAATTGGCGCTGGTGAATTGAATTTCGATTTGGACGCAATGCCAACTCCACCAAATGACAACAACAATTTGGCCGCTTGGTATGACACCGACTGTTAATCAGTTTCGAAATATTTAGAAAAAAAAACAAAACAACTAAAAACAAATACGTCTTCTTTGCTGCTGCAAGCTGCTGCATTAAAATAAGATCAAAATTTTACATTTTTAATAATTATGTTTACACAAATTTATATACGAATAATGAGAGTTTTTATTTGTTTCTAAAAATTTATTTTGGTTAATACCTAAAGCAAATTTCTGTTTTTTATCAGTATATATTTTCATAAATATTTTTAAAATTTTCCATTATTAAATATAACATACACAGCATCCCTCAACATACAAACATATACGAACGCATACATTATATCTGCAAATTTGTTTAATTTGATAAAACTACAAATTTAGAATTAAATAAAAAATGCATTTTTATTTCACATTCATTTAAAAGAATTTTTACTAAAAATTGAATTGGTCGAATCAATTAAAGTGCGAAATTTTCCGTTGAATTTTACGGATTTTCGAAAAAAATCGATATGAACTTTTTTCATACTTAAAAAAAAAAAATTAAACAAATACAGGGTCTGTTCTAGTAAGTACTGTCAAATATTCGCATTTAATAAATATATATATTAACATATATATATTGATACGAGTAAAAACATTTTAATACGCGTCTAAATCAATTGAACAAATTAGAAAGAAAAACAAAAAAATATTCTGCTTCACACTCAAATGTTATTTAAAAACTAATTACGAAAATTATAAAACTTGCAATAGCAAATGTTACATTAAATATGGAAATATATGTATTCAGCAAAACAATTTCAAACAATTTACTACGGAAATATAGAAATGTGTATTTTATGATTGAAAACTCAAATATAAAGTAAACATTTTCATATATTTAATATATACACAATAAAGGAAATGTTTAAAAAAAAAATTGAAGAGGTTTTTTTTCACATAAGAAGCTCGAGAAAATAAAGCTGAATCGCCCATGCTGATAGAAAGTGTAAAGGTAGATATGGTAATAAATGGTGCTTTTTTAGAGGTTTCCTTTTTCGAAAAGGATTAAACTGTTACATGGTGATCAGATCTAGCAATTCTATTATCATGTGTGTTAGGTTTGGTTTATAATGAATATACTAACGTCAGAGCTGATAGTATATTATCAGCAATATTATTGCTTATTGAAGAGGACCCAAAAGAGTCGATTCGCTGATTGTTGTTGAAAATTGGATTTCTGGAGTACGCCACAACTGAGACAGCTCGGAGCCCACATGCCCCAAATCATATTTAAACATTAATGGCATAAAATTGTCTTTCTGATAGAGTAAATTTTCAGTTTGAAATGAAAGTGTTTTATTAGTTTGAATACCATAAAAGAAATAAAAACGGCTGTTTATGATGGGAACTTTATTTATATTTTTATCAAATATAGGGGACAATCTATTGTAAACTGATAAAAAATGTTTTGTTTATTTTTTTTTTTATGAATGCATGCCGTCGGATTTTTAGCCAATTTGTAACCGAGTACATGACAAGCGCTGATGATGAAATTTTACACATGTTTTTCTTATTTTTTTTATAATAAAAATGAAAAAAATAAACCAATTATCAAGGTCGATATCTCATTTAAAAGCTAATAAAATTTTCTTCTTTGTGAACCTTAAAATTTTTAAAGGAAAGAAAATTACTCTTCCTCTAGTATAGCCTTGAGCTTTCAGCTATTTACTTTAATCATACAATTACAAGGCAGGCTCATACATGGTTGAATTAATAAGGTTGTCTCGGGGCTGATCGTACTCCCTTCTTAGTACCCACAAATATCAAAATCAATGCAAAGCAACAACAACGTTATCAATTTTCATGAGTTATAAATGACAATAAACAATTTTCGCTTTTAGATTTTGTATTACCTGTCAATTTCAATTTGACATTTATGGGCATTCGCTCACATCCTTACGACAAACTTATTAATTCAACCATGGGCTCATATTGGAGAAAAAGCTGAGCTAAATGTCAAAATCAGCTGGTAATTTTGAGTTTTTCTAATTTTTGTTACGTTTGTCGATTGATGTTTGTAGCTCCTACAGCTTTGCTGTTGCAAAATTTAACATTTTAGCTTAACTTGTAAAATGAGCTTATATTGTAATGATATCATGTAATTGTATTGCAACAAGTAATTGTATTGCGTACTGTAATAACTACCATCTCAATAAAGCTGCTTCCATCTTCAAGCACAATATTACACCGGCTTCATCGCGCACTGTGCTTGCTCACAATATAAACGCGGCCTAAAGGTTTATCCGAAATATACTCTTGGGTTTGACCCATTTTTTATGCGATTTATCGATATTTTAGGTACCAATCACTGAATGCTTGAAGCGCAAATATTTTTGCGAATATAAATATAAATTTTGAAAATAAATGAAACAATTTTTATTGAACTAATTTGAATTTGAACAAAGTATTAGATCAAAAAAATTATTTAGCAATAACGGTATACATTTTAACAGTATACTTTCGGTAATTGAGTTTCCTTCTCGATTTAAGTGTTGACTATTATGGCCCCTTTTTTTTTTTTTTTTTTTTTTTAGGTTGAACCGAGGATTTCAGGTGGAATGCCTATTCAGTCAAGTCTCCCTTGGTTCGAAATGGGGTGATAGATTAGTGGGAAGGAAAGGGCAATCAAGTGAAACACGTGTAGGATGTTCTAAGCGTGGTGGAAAGCCAAAGAAACATGTGAATTTGCGTCATGTATCACAAAAAAACACAATTGTGACATTGACAACTGACACATTGATGAAACGAAATGGAAGTGTTTGTTAAACTTTCATATATTGTTTTCATTTCAATTCTTTGATAGAGAATTATTTTGTAAAAGGTTATTGTTTGATTATGTCTAACTTTTATAAATACAAGAAAATTATGAACATCGTTATGCAATTTTAGTTCGTTCGTAAATATTTTTATAAAACAGTTGCATAAGTTTTTATATCTATTTCTTCCGTTGCGTTTCCTATTATCCCGCATCAGAGTACACGATATTAATTGTGAGTTGAGAACGTTTCGTAAAAGGAAACGACGCACTAGGTCTGTTTCCGTACTCTACACTGCGAAAATAATAGAAATCAGATTACGCCATCAGAGGCAGAAAAAGTTGCACCGTTCTGTGCAAGACGTTAGGTCTTTCGTGACGTAGATAGGAAAAACTCTTTCTCTGTTCTTCTCACTGATTTTCTGTTCGTGCAAGAAAAGACGAAAGATAATGCGAAATAGTTCTGTACGATTTTTTTTCAGCTACAGTTGTTTTTTATGTTTTGCTCAGTGAAAAACAGCTGATTTTGACAATGTGTCGATCATGACGTAGGCAGACATGCGCATGGCATAATCTTGTATTTATTATTTTTGTCTACACTGTGTAAGATTTGTGTAAGTACAAACTGATCGAGTAAAAATGAAATGTAAGAATAGCTGCAAAAGTACGGAAACAGCTTATAATAAGTTTCAAGCACAAAACAGCTGATTTTGACTGCAGGCGTGTCAAACGTAAATTGCGCCATTATTTCCAAATTATTAAAAGCCATTTTTTAATGCAAAACTGAACAATTGCTTAATTTTTATTTATTGTTATTTATTCACACAATTTGTGAATTTATTCATCGCAAAACATAAACAGTTATCAAATGTTATTTGACATTTGCTTCTTATTGATGCTTATTCTTCTTGATGCTTGTTTTTACTTTACTCGAAGTCTCGAGTTCTAGCACTCTCTGTGCACTTTGTGTGCTCGAGAGAGCGATTTTATGCTTGTTCTTCTTCTCCCATTTTAAGCACGGAAAGTACGGAAGCAGAAAATAGCGTCCCACAAGTTACACAGTGTGCGTACGGAAACAGACCTAGTGTGAGTACGGAAACAGACCTACTATTTTCTTTACATATTCTATTAAGAATAGTTGGCAGCGTGGAGCACTGTAAGCTTTGTTTAATATTTAATTTTGTTTTTGTTGTTTTCCTTGTGAAGTTATGTCAAAGCATGCGTCAGAGCGCATGACGTTGTCAACGGTCATGGTTGCATGTGTTTGTGTGTTTATGTGTCAGTTAGTTTGGGGGCCAGATTTTGGAGCATATAGCATATTTCATGGGCCAAAAATTGTATGAAATTCATTCATTCGCTGGATTCCATTAGATCTCAACGCTTAAAATATAAACCCAAACTAGTGAAAAAGATTGAAGCTGCGTCATCTACATAATCAATACATGTGAAAGTGTTAAAATTAAATTAAAAAATATTGACAACAAATTGTGTAAGAACAGCATAAAAGTCCTTTTCTATGCATTCAAATATAAATGATTCATCCGCAAAGTAAATTTTAATCCTTGAAAAATCTGTGGCGAAATTCCAAAGGGTAGATACCAAAAAAAGTGAAAAACCTGTCGATCGATAATCATTGCGGAACATTGCTTGCTCGTGTTACAAACCAACCAACCAACGAACCACCTCGCGGATTTGCTCAGTGCGACAAGCAGACACTCACTCACATCACCCCTAAACTAAGTACTGCGGCAGAAACTTTGTTGGCATCGTCAACGTCGAGTGTTGCTGCTGTTTTTATTGTTATTGTTATTGGTTATTTCTATATCAGTGCAAGACACTTGGAAAAAGCCTAATCAAATAGCAACGACATGTCATACGTATGTTTATTTATGGTTTTATGTTTTTGGCACAACTAGCTATTTTTAATTTGGACTTATTTTCATTGCGTAGCGCTTAAAAGCCACTAAATGTCCCACGGATGAGTTGTCGCTGACCAACAAGGCCATTGTGAATGTCAACGATTTTCCCGATGAAACCAAGTAAGTACAAGTCACTTAAGAAAGCACTTAAAAATTAATTTTTAACACAATTCATCCTGTTAATAAATAAAATCATCAAACAGAATTTAAAATAGATTTGTGCAATTAATTTTAAAAATTCTTAATAATTTCCGACACTTGCTGATCTAATCGGTTTTTTTTTAATATTTTTTTTCAAACTATAACAGGTATGCTGATATTTCACCTGGTCCGGGACAACATTATATTTTTGCATTAGAGAAAACAACAGAAGTGCCGCGTGGACATGTTGGATTCTCGTTGGTGCAGCGCAAATGGGCAACATTGTCCATTAACCAGGATATTGATGTGCGACCATACCGTTTCGATGCAAGCTCAGATGTTATCACAATGGTTTCATTTGAAACTGATTTCTTGCAGAAGAAAACGTAAGTTGATTATGCGATGAAAGTGTTGGATTTATTTAAATACGTTTACTTATATTTTGCAGCACTACTCAAGAGCCCTACGATTCGGATCAAATGGCCAAGGAATTTCTTATGCAGTTTTCAGGCATGGCATTAACTGTGGGGCAGACGTTGGTTTTTAGCTTTCAGGAGAAAAAGTTGCTGGGCTTAGCTGTTAAGACCTTGGAGGGTATGTATGCAAATTAATTATAAAATTGAAAGACCAAGTAAAACGGATATTCTACTTATAATTTGATATACTCGTAAAAGCTTGAAAATATAATTGCAATATATATTGAAAATATAATTTTATGAAGGGTTTTTTTTTTGCTTTAAACCGAACTGCACTACATTTTATACTCTTGATAAATATCCGTATGACGTTTAATCTGAACTGAATTAAATATAAAGCTAGATAGTTTAAAATTTTTAGGCCTTTTATTAAAAATAGAAAATTCCTATGGTCTACCACTTTTTGTGTATTTGAGTCCTGGAGTGCTCAGATGGAGCTTAGTATTTAGTTCAATATATTCACTCAAAAATTCCGCTACATTGTACCAAATCCTGCCCAAAGATATCAAAGTCAATATTTGAAGGTTACCAAATTCATCTTTATTCTTTTTTTCATTATAATTTTCTCTGTTTTAATCCAGTCCTAAAATTCTAGTAATCTAGTTTCCTTAAGATTAAGTCATGGAAATCATTCATTTTCTCTGCAAGATATTAAAACCATATCATCAAATTACATTTAAAAAAAAAATTGTTCTTCACTACCCTTTCCTTTTTATTTTTATCATTATAAAATAAATAGCTCAAGGCATTTGGATAACATCTCACTGTCTTTCAATATCTCACAGGCCCTTAACCCTCCCTGTGTCCACTATGACGATATCGTCCTCCAACTTTTTGCGATGTTGCAAGAAAATACTTGTTTTTGGCTGTTATAAAATTAATTGCGGCGGCCGTGGAGCAGTGGTTAGAATGCGTGGCCCATACTCCAGAGAACCCTGATTCAATATCCACACGACACGGAAAGTTTTTTCAATTGAATTAATTTAGCTGTTCGGCCGTCAACGCTCTGCAGACAATTGCAAACCTCTGAGAGTAAATAATGCCATGTAAGGCTTTTTGAGAAGATGCACATTAGCTGCTCGAAAAATTAGTAGGTCCATTTCTCGATCAATTGTGAAAAAATAGCTTTGATAAAATCGTCATAGTGGGCACTTAACGTACGGAATAATATAGTGGACACAGGAGTGTTAATAAGATGTAAGACATTGTAGACCAATCAGTATTCCGAAAATCTTGCAAAAAATCATTCATTATTCGATGGTATTCATTAAGCATTTTTACTACTAACATCAACCATTTTAAGCAACTACATGATTAGCGATGTGCAACTGCCAGCAAAAGACGACTTCGACTTTTTTCACCGTTTAAAATATGAAAGTCGACTCACCGACTTTTTGAACCTTTTGTACTGGACTTTTCGACTTTTTCCGACTTTTTTCGAATTACCTTTGTATCGCTTTTGTTTGGCAGCTAGAAGCATATGATTCAATTAAAAAGTTTTGAATTCAAGATTTGATTAGCAGCCATACTACCATACTACCATACTACCATATGTAAAGAAAGTCAGGAAAGAGTTAAGTCATGGTAGTGCTTCATGAAACTTTCTGGCTAGAATTCTGCTTGATGCAGAAGAAGTTACGGTAAAAAAGTTAAACAAAAAGTTAAAGACTTCCTTGAAGTTCTTTAATTAAAAGCATTGAGAAAAAAATGGTACCTCTTTTTTTAAGATACCTTTAGAATCCTTCACATTGTAGAACCTGATTTTCTATAAACTTTGAAAATTTCGACTTTTCGAATTGTGTGAAAAAAACTTTATTATGAAAAAATTAATTATTTTATTATAACAGCTGCTGCCAAAATGTTCGGCTTTTTGTCTATACGAAATTTTTTAGCTTAATGAAGTTTGACAACATGTGGGATCGTTGGTCTCAAAGCTAAATTTATAGTTATTCAGCCAACACACTAGGCTTGACAACATGTAGTATAGTCTGAACCCCCTAGTACCATTAGGATTTTATTACGCCTAAAATAAGAAAAGTCGTAAGAAAAAATCGACCATCGACTTTTTTAAATATTGGAAAGTCGATTGCCTAAAGTCGCCTAATATATGTACATGCATGGAGCTTATGCTATCAACGTCTTAGCATATACGGAACAACCACGGAAGAATAAGTTGTTTCTGCTGTTCAGAAAAGCAATCTTATTAAAAAAACTGCATCTGATGTCAAAAATAAGTGGAAAATCAAAAAAAGTTGCTTTCCTACCGATGGCCTGAAAAAATACTTTGCTTGACAACTATTCATTCATACATTGTGCATAATTCACCATAAGTCTTTGTGCCGTTGATGATTAAATATATTAAGAATTTTAAAACCTGTTACATCAGCTGTTAATATCAGATTACATGAATCATTGTCAATTCCGAAAATTTTTAACGCTTACCACAGTACAGCGCTTGTGGCAAAACTACGAACTTGAGTGCTTATGACAAAAAAGTATTTCAAAACAAGTTTCACAAATTGAATGCATGTTACGCATTTGGTTAATAAACTGATGCTCTAGTAGATTTTGCAATTTAAAAAATTTACATATCGATGCAATAAAAAGGATAATGAGATTATTTAAAATCCTTTTAGTGCAGATTGGAAAAATCTCGACTCCTACTGGGAATTTTTTTTTTATTTTAAATCCAATGGGTTTATATAAAAAACCCTGAAATAGTTTTTAGAAAATCTGGTAGAGATTTTCAAAAAATTAAATAACCTATGGCATATGCGCTATTTAAATCTTAAAATATAACTTATAATTGTTTGGTAAATAAATAAATTCACGAAGATCATAAATTTAAACGTAGTTTTAAATCCTAGTCCTCGACTCTGACTGTGGGTCCAAATAGAAACCGTTGTTCCGAAACTTCAAATGTTAAATGATGCTTAATCTTAAATGATGGTTAAGCAATATTTTATATTTAAAATTTATTTGAAGTCATTGCTGCAATATAATAAAAGTCTTCTTCCTCATCTTCTTCCTCATACATAGCAGTTGAATTTGTTTTCTCGTGACTTCTTTCCGCTTTTATTTTATTTAATTTAATTTCGTTTCATTTATTTATTATGTAATATAATAAATGCAATAAGCATAAATATAAGAACTGCTTTTGATATACATTATACGTCTATTAATGATTCGGTGCAAATGTGCTAGCATAATTATGCTATTGCACTTATTTTCCATATTTTGTGCACGTACTGACTCAGGTTTACTTTGCAACAGTGGAAAAAGCACTATTGATATTGACCACTCATATCAGTAGCAGCCACCGGGTTATACCTCAGAGATCTTACTCACTTACTGATCTTACTTACTGCTAACACAACTATTTTTTGTATAGTGTTTCCGTTTGATTATTTTCTTCTTGGTTTTAATTTTCAATTGTCAATTGTCTTGTGACTGCAAAAAGGGCAAATATGTTTAACATATGTTATGATGCAAGTGTCGTCAAAAAATAAAAAAATACAAAACTAATTTCTTTTGGCCTGAGCATACCTTAAGCACAACTCTTTAGTTTACTTCGCATATATTTTCACGTCTTTCCAATTTTGTGTGCGAAATAACATGAACAAGGGAGTTCATATTGAAAGTTCATTCTTAACAAATTTTGAAAGTCAAAAGAAAGAATTACATTAAGTAATTCATTCAAAGACATCCGAATATTCACAGTGTCAGTTTATATCTCTATTGGAATCAAAAATTTTGCAATCTCTTCATTTAAATTTTGACCTATCTCATTTATCTTTCGGCATTTTTCTAAATGTTCTTAGTTAACTCTCGTTACGGTTTACTGCCTTTGCTCTTCTACATACTGTGATCTTTTATTATAAGTAATATTTATATTTCATATATTATATGCCATATCTAATTTACTGTATATTATATTTATAAACATCTTTTATACCAAAAAGTAATTGTTTTTTATAAATAAATGAAATTTTTAAAATTTATATGTAGCTATCGATCCCAAGACTCTGGGTGAAGGCAAAGAGACGAGCACAAAAAATGTACGATTCGGTCGGATTTTAGGCAACACTATTGTGCAATTCGAAAAAGCCGAAAATTCTTCTTTAAATTTACAAGGCAAATCAAAGGGGTAATTGTAACACAACAAAGAAAATTATTCAATATAAATATTATTTTACATTGATAGAAAAATTGTGCGACAATCGATAATAAACCCAGATTGGGACTTTGGCAAAATGGGTATTGGTGGCTTGGACAAGGAATTCAATGCCATCTTTCGACGAGCATTCGCTTCACGAGTTTTTCCACCTGAACTGGTCGAGCAACTAGGCTGCAAGCACGTCAAAGGTATTTTGCTCTATGGTCCACCTGGAACGGGTAAAACTTTGATGGCTCGTCAAATTGGCAATATGTTAAATGCGCGAGAACCCAAAATTGTAAATGGACCACAAATTCTGGACAAGTACGTGGGTGAATCAGAGGCTAATATTCGCCGGCTTTTTGCGGATGCTGAGGAAGAAGAGAAGCGGGTAGATAACTGACTTGCGTTGCAACGCAACCATCAAACATTTTGTTTTAATAAATTTGATTTAGCTTGGTCCGAATAGCGGTTTGCACATCATCATATTCGATGAAATTGACGCTATATGCAAAGCTCGTGGTTCTGTTGCTGGAAACAGCGGTGTGCACGATACTGTCGTCAATCAATTGCTGGCCAAGATTGATGGTGTCGAGCAATTGAACAACATTCTAGTCATTGGCATGACTAATCGTCGTGACATGATCGACGAGGCTTTATTGCGTCCTGGTCGTCTTGAGGTTCAAATGGAAATTAGCTTGCCCAACGAGCAGGGACGTGTTCAAATCTTAAATATTCACACTAAACGTATGCGTGACTTCAATAAAATTGCACATGATGTTGATTCGAAGGAAATCGCTACGATGACAAAGAATTTCAGTGGTGCTGAGATTGAGGGCTTAGTGCGTGCAGCTCAGTCCACAGCTATGAATCGTTTGATTAAGGCTGATGCTAAAGTAAGTGTGGATCCGGAGGCTATGGAAAAATTGAAAGTTACACGTTCTGATTTCGTGCATGCTCTCGAAAATGATATCAAACCGGTAAGATACAATAATAGTTTCATCCTTTTACTGGAATAATGCTAACTGTTGTTAATTGTTCTTTGATTTGTAGGCCTTTGGAACGGCACAGGAAATACTCGATAACATGTTGTCGCGAGGCATTATTAACTGGGGTCAGCCGGTGACAAGCATACTTGAAGATGGCATGTTGTATGTGCAGCAGGCCAAAGCTACAGAGAGTTCCGGTTTGGTGTCGGTACTTATTGAAGGTCCACCCAACTCGGGTAAATCTGCATTGGCCGCAAAGCTGGCAAAAATGTCAGACTTTCCATTTGTTAAAGTGTGCTCACCAGAAGATATGGTTGGCTACACCGAATCCGCAAAGTGCTTACAAATCCGTAAGGTATGCAATTTTTATTTGAAAACTCGTGCATTTCTTGATAATTTATGAAATAAAAAATATTTTTCCAAAAGATTTTTGACGATGCTTATCGCTCAATGTTGAGCTGCATCGTTGTCGACAATGTTGAACGCTTGTTGGATTATGGTCCCATCGGTCCACGATATTCCAATTTGACCTTACAAGCTTTATTGGTGCTTTTAAAAAAGCAACCTCCAAAGGGTCGAAAACTACTTATATTGTGCACAAGCAGCAGACGGTACGTTGTTTTGGTGTTAATCTCTATATTCGTTGTGAAATTAATATTTATATGTTTTATGTTTTATAGTGAAGTTCTGGAAGAAATGGAAATGCTTACAGCATTCACCTCAGTCTTGCATGTACCTAATTTGTCGCATCCTGATCATGTAATGGCCGTACTCGAGGACTATGACATATTCAGCAAAGGTGAACTGCAGGCGATCGGCAAGAAAATGTCTGGCAAGCGGTAAGTTTTTCAAATTATTTTTAAAAGATTTCCTTAGTTTCTGCTTCTTAAAACAAAACAAACATCGATACAAATGATAAGATAAATGGTTGTCAGGATAAAGTTAAAGTTACAAGAAGTATACTGCAGTTTGTTCAGATCTCTTTATGCTTTCATGAGTTGATGACATTCAGCTCTTGCTTTCTCGGGAGTATTAGTTTCGGTTATACAAGGTCTGGAAGCATTCATATCTCTATAAATTGAGTGTATGGAACTAATGCAACCCAAGAAAAGGACGTAGAAATTTCATATTTTTCCTTGAACGGCTAATGTGCATATTCTCAAGAAGATATATGGCATTGTTTTGCTACTGTCTGCGGAGAGGTGACGGTCGATCAGAAAAACTTATTTCAATTGAAAAAAATTTCTGTGTCAGCTGCGGTTCTAACTTGGTCTCAAATTGGCATTGAGTGGGCCATGCACTTTTTAGCTCAAACTATTGTTTAAATTATCATTCCGGTTTATTTCGCTCACTTCAGATCCGAATACTCCAAATTTACACAGAGTTATTGAATTTTTGATGAATTTCATCAAAATATAATTCTACCGAGCAGAATTAATTAATGCCAGTTTAAATTAAATGGAAGTAATAAATGAAAATCAAATTTTTCAAACATGTAAACAATTTTAATTTTAAAATTTTTCCAAATTTAACGTGTTTTCGGAGAAATTATTTGACATTAACGAATGTCACACACGTAACGAAATCTAAGATTATAATTTATGGCATCATTTTGTATCACGAAAAAAGACACCAGCGTTAAGCAATAGACGAGAAGAACTACTTTATTTCATACAAAAATCTATTGCTTCTCGTGTCTTGCTTATCGTTGGTGATTTTTCGTGATACAAAATGATGCCATTACATCAGTCTTTGGCTCTACGGTTAAAGATGCGTATAAAGGTTTTTGCGAAGATATGGCAGATATTTTTTGTTGTTTAAATTAAAAAATATTCATAATTGCCATACATTGACTTTGAGAAGTGCCACAAAATAATTTGTTTTTTTATAAAATGAATATGCCAAATAAGATAACAAAAATAAAACAAGCAGAAGGTTTGTTTTGAACCCGTACTCTTAAGTTTTAGTTCAATTTAACAGTTTTGCAGGGTGTAGCCCGAGAAGCGTTCTCGTACTCAAAAGAATGGTAGAAGAGATCGATTGAGTAAAAATTTCCCCTCCCTGTATTTATATTATATACATACATAGATATTTCTTTTGTCAAAAATGGTAAAAGTGTCAAACTACTTTAAATGTTTATAAGCTGTTTATAATTTAACAAAGAAATTGGAAAATCTCAAAATTTCTTTAAAAGAAATAAAAACTATTGGAATGGGAACCAGAAAAATTGTAAATTTTGTTAAAACTAAATATAAATGTAAATTTGAGAATTAATTTCAAGATTGTTAAAAATCTTTATCATGTAGTTCGCACTGCCGATGCTTCTCATCAAGCTAGCGCTGGAGGTTAACCAAAGAAATCGCAAATAAGTCTCTGGGGAACATTAATACTTAATTTTTTATCTCCTTCCAATTTTTTTATAAAAAAACTATTGATTTTAATAATTCAATTCAAATGATTTTATTTGACAGTTAACAGAATTTTAATCTGAAAAGCGTTACTCACGCTTTTGACAGTTTTACCATTTACCATTACCAAAAAAGTACGGGAATAGATTTTTTTCTAAAGATTTTTTTTTTTGTATTTTTTCGAATTGTTTTGATTTTAATAACTTGAAGAACATAAATCTACAGTCATTCATTTAAGTAATAAAATAATTTTGTAAGTTAATATAAAATATAAATAAATATAAATTAAATCTATGCATATAAATGCCTTGACATTGCCTAACGAATCAATTTCTCTTACAGAGTGTTCATTGGTATCAAAAAACTACTCGCCCTCATTGATATGGTGCGTCAAACCGAGCCACAACACCGTGTCATCAAATTCTTATCGAAAATGGAAGAGGAGGGCGGTCTAGATATGGTTAAACAACATTAACCTTTCAGACCGGAATTAAATATGTCTGTTGTTGTGCTCAATGATTTTTTCTAAAAAGTTCGTAGAAAAGTGAAATATGAATATTAAAAATAGCATACATCCAAATCAGATAAAAATACCCTTAAATAACTGCACTTAACCACAAATAAACGTGATCTATTTATGCTACCACACAAAGTTTACTGAACAGGACATTATCAATACATATAAGTAAATAAATATATATGCAGTAGCTTATATGCAAACATATAAAATGTATAATAGTATCAACCAGCTCGAATTTTGGCAGCGAATCGTTCTTTTTGAAAGTTTTCCAGTTTTGTGGAGCCAGCAGCATAACAACGATATATTTGAAGACAATTCAAAGTAGTATTTTCTTAGTTTCTAAAATAAACTTTTGTCTTAAATAACTAAAGCCCGATGATGACACTATGTTGACTTTAATTATCTAAAAGCTTTTGTAAAAACTATATCATATATTAATCCTTACACTATAGTTGAAGTTTAAAACAATAACAAATAATATTAAACATTCCGCTTAAATCCAATTTAACTATTTTTACTAATGTTTACTTTTTATGATTTTTCAATTATTTATTTAACAAAAAATAAAATAAATTGTATTAATTTAAGACCGACGTTAATTGACGATATTGTAAAACTTGTAAAGTTTATGTAAATGAAAAAAATTGGTATACCTGTTATTTTTTTGCTTTTAGATTATTATGAAAGGATATAAAGCGAAAAATGATAAATAAGTTGTTGAAAAAATTTGCAATTGATATCAATTACTACTTTTAAGATTTTCAAAGAAAAGAACAAAAAAAAAAAAATAAAAAGGAAAAGGAAAAGTCCAGCCGTGGAGAATTGACTTCCGTTGAAGTTAAGGCGAATCATTTTCAATTGGTAGTTATATGTATAAAATAGTTAATTGCTTTTTTAGCGAACTCTCGAACATGACAGAATTATATTCAAAGAAGTAAAATTATTTTATTTGTGTATGAAGAGTTCAATAAATTTGCCTGATGTATGTATCTCATAAAATATTGTTGAAACTTGTTCCAAAATGAACTAATTTATTATAATATTTATATAAATAAAACAGTTTAATAAAAATATATACAGTAAGCTGTTAATTAAAAGAATGCAACATTTTATCAAATTGCTTTCTATTTAAAGAAAATTTATTGTATTAATAATATTACTGATATAAATGTATATATATGTAAATATATATATATAAATTTATTATACAATATATCTATCTACATATATATATATATATATATATACAACTAAATAAATTCAAATTATAGCCAAAAAATATAAAATTTTTTTCTATTCCTAAGCTTTTGAACAATATTTCTAAGTAAGAGTCTTGGTAAGACAATTGGGCCTTTTCTGCAATATCTGTTATTCTGATATGAACTTTCAGTTATGTATTATAAAAGATACTGGTCATAAAAGATCTGTTGCAAATAGTATTCTGTGTTTCGAACTTTTTTTTGTAGCCTGTCATTAATCTTCAAAATGAAAACTCTGTTAACATTGACAGCTGAAAGTTTATTGAAAATTGTTCTTATAAAATAAGCATTTTCCCTTTTCAAAGAGCTCATCCATCGAATTAACAAATAAATTGCCCGACTTGGGGGACCCTTCTTGCAGTTTCAGAAAATATTGCAGAGAAGAGCAAAAGGATTACAATAGTAGAAACTAAGCTTTAACCACTTTCATCTTTGGCTTCGTGTTTCAGAACATTGTGAAGCGTGAAGGGCAAAGATTGCGACACTCAATATGATTTAGAAATGAAAAATAATAATGAGTAGACATTTCATGTGAGTTTTTACGCCAAACAATGTTAGTGAGTTTGAGAAAAAATGCAAGTATTTTGCTTATATTAAGGTATAAAAATGTAATTTAATAATAAATTTTAATTGTGTGTGTGGAAAGTATTGACGTGAGAATATTTGGGCTGGGGTCTTCTGAGCAAACAAAAGAACAATGTTTGGAACCAGCTCCTCTGCATTGTCAGTCTCTAAAATGTAGAAGGCTACGCTGTTAATGTTAACTTCTTCAATTATTTCTCACTTCGGTATTCTTTCTCCCTTTTTTGAGTCTCACCGGACGCTTAAAATGAGAGGCGATTTTTTCCTCATGAAAAACAAAATTGTTTGCGAAGTTGTATTGTTTATCTGATGGAAACAATAAATCTAATTTTATTGATCACTGATATTTTTCTGTTCGGATTTCGAAAAAAAGATGACCGTGAGAGATTTGCCATTTTTTCCGTCCATAAGGTCCGCGAAGTATATTTTTTGTATATTAAATGGATTTGTTTACACGTAAAGACTAACGAAAGTTTTATGATATTTGCAAATTTTCAAATTTATAATACAACTATGTACTGAGCATGTTATACTATGTTAAAAAAAAACAAAAAAATTCACGATCAAATTTTTACATGTGATCTCTTCTCTCCAAGACAAAAATTAATTGTTCATTTACTTTTTTCTTATAAGCTAAAATGCGCTCATTTTAAATTTGTTATAATAAAGTATACAAAAATGTGTTTAATTTTTGTCATGTTTTTTAACGCACTCTTCAACAGCTTTTGTGAGGTTCGAAATCGAATTCTTGGCAGTTTCAACTTTTATATTGAAATTCGTAACAGAAAGTCATGATAACAGAATAACACATCCAACAGAAAAGATATAAATATCTGACTAACTGGAAGAAAATCCACTCAATCTGCGTAGTTTTTCGAAAATTTTAATTTGATTTTTAGTTATAAAAAAATCTCAATGAATTTTGTCATAGGATTTTTTTTAGATATGGTAGCACTGTATTTTATGGTTTTGACATAAGCAGTAGGTCTTGTCAAAGCTCCTTACCCTACCTTCTTATTGTATCATGCTCTCCTCTATCTGTCTCGACTTTGAGTCCCCCTTTAGAGAACTCATAATCACCGTTATTTTTAGTCTAGATTTGGCTAGACTATAATGTTTTTAATTTAAATATTATGACTGACCCTTTTTACTTGTGAACTCCTTAAAAAACTGAAAACGATTGCTGAAAATTTCGATGCGGATGCGGGGTGTACTCGTGCTCGCTATATTTTGATATTTTATTTCATATCAAACCTTTCAAAATACAACGACACTAACGAAAATATGTATGAAAAAAGCATTGGTTTTGTTGGCTTCTGTTCATACAGAACATTTTTGTTCTACACTGAAATACACTGCAACAACATAGAGTACATTATTCAAGCATTGTGAAAAGAGGTTTTTATGCAGCTCTTTAATAAATGGCAAATAATCATCATTGTTAGTGTGATATATTTCCAAAAAGAAAGGCAAAAGTCTCCTAGCAGGGAAATGAAAATTAATCAACTGATTTTTCTAATTTACTAACTGATCTGTCTAATCAACTAACTATACTAGATATAATATTATGGATAAGAAGAAACCTCACATCCTTCCTGAAACGACGATATAAAATTAATCGACTAGGCAGAGAAATAATATTCTTTAATACAAAAAGAAAAGCTTTGAAATGGGTCCGTAATTTCATTCATTATTAGCTATGGACAGAGAGCGCTCTGGGAGCGTTGAGAGCAAGAGTTGAGAACAAAGGCTTATGTAGCAACACAAAACGCAACAATAAAGCAAAGGCAAAAGACAAACATAGAAACAACACAGAAGCTTGAAATGTAGTGGTGCCCATTACTTACTTACTTACTTATCTGGCGCTTACAACCGAAGGTCGGTTTTGGCCTCGTATAAGAAATTGCGCCAGCCATTTTTGTTTTGTGCTTGCTGGTGCCAGTTGGAAACACCAAGTGTAGTCAGGTTATCCAACACCTGATCCTTCTAACGAAGATGTGGGCGTCCTCTTCTGCGTTGACCACCACCGGGCACAGAATCGAATATTTTTTTCGCTGGAGCGTCGTTTTCCATTCGCTCAACATGACCTAGCCAGCGGAGCCGCTCGATTTTAATACGCTTAATTATGTCGATGTCAGCGTAAAACTCATACAGCTCGTGGTTCCATCGAATTCGGTACTCGCCATTGACGCAGATTGGACCGAAGATTTTACGAAGGATCTTTCTCTCAAAGGGATCCATTTTTGTGCTGCATATAATAGGACGGGCATGATAAGTGACTTATAGAGCGTGAGTTTTGTTCGTCGAGAGAGGGCTCTGCTTCTCAATTGTCTACTCAGCCCAAAGTAACACCTGTTGGCAAGAGTTATCCTTTGCTTTATCTCAATACTGACATCGTTGAAAGAGTTTACGCTAGATCCCAGGTAGACGAAGTCCTTAACAACCTCGAAGGAGATGTTGTCAACAGTGACGTGGTTTCAAAGACGCTGGGACTGTTTATTTGTTGACACTAGGTATTTCGTCTTATCTGCGTTCACTACAAGACCCATTCGACTCGACTCTTTCGCTAACCTGGAGAATGCTGCGCTGACTTCGCGCGTATTATCGCCAATGATATCGATATCATCAGCATACGCCAGCAGCATAATACTTTTGTAGAATATCGTGCCACTGCGTCTCAAATCAGCAGCTCGGATGATATTCTCCATCATTAGGTTGAAAAAGTCGCACGATAAGGAAACACCTTGTCTAAAACCTCGTTTGGTATCGAATGGAGGAGTGAGGTCCTTCCCGATTTTAACTGGGCTGCTGGTGTTGCTCAGTGTCATTCTGCAAAGGCGGATGAGCTTTGCAGGAATACTAAATTCAGACATGGTGGAATATAGATGATTCCTTATTGGACTGTCGAAGGCGGCTTTGTAATCGACAAAAAGATGATGTGTGTCGATTTGTTTTTCTAGGGTCTTCTCCAAGATTTGTCGTAGCGTAAATATCTGGTCAATGGTGGATTTGCCAGGTCTAAAGCCACACCGATAAGGTCCAATCAGATGGTTTACGATGGGCTTCAGTCTTTCACATAGTACGCTCGACAGGACCTTATATGCGATATTAAGAAGGCTTATCCCACGGTAGTTGGCGCAAATTGTGGGATCGCCTTTCTTGTGGATTGGGCAGAGCACACTGAGGTTCCAATCGTTTGGAATGCATTCTTCTGACCATATTCTGCATAGAAGGTCATGAATGCATTTAAATAGAGCTTCGCCTCCATTCTTGAAGAGCTCAGCAGGTAAGCCATCGGCTCCTGCGGCTTTGTTGTTTTTAAGCCGAGCTATAGCTTTCAAGACTTCACTATGGTCGGGCAGCGGAACTTCAACGCTGTCGTCCAAAATTGGGGATTCCGGGATATCATCTCTATTGGCGGGATTGTTGTCGTCGTCGCCATTCAGAAGCCTAGAGAAGTGTTCCCTCCATATCATCAGTGTACTCTGGATATCTGTCACTATATTCCCATTTTCATCCTTGCAGGAAGAGGCCCCGGTCATGAAACCATCGGCCAGGCGTCTTATTTTTTCGAAAAATTTTCGGACCTCATTCCTGTCACCATCCATCTCAATTTTCTCGTACTCACGCATTTCCGCTTCCCTTTTCTTTTGCCTGAAAATGCGTCTCTCTCCCCTCCTCTTCTCTTCGTATCGCTCCTTAGCAGCACGCGTTACAACCGACTGCAGGGTGGCTTTGTAGGCGGCATCTTTTTCTGCAGTGGCGTCGCGACACTCTTGGTCGTGCCACTGGTTTCGGCGAGGGCGGTGATAGCCAATCACCTCTTCGGCAGCCGTACGCATAGAGTGGGAAATATGATTCCACTGCGCGCATATATCGTCGATCGGAGGAGTACTTTCTTGAAGCAGTAGTGAGAGTCGAGTAGCGAAGTCTTCGGCTGTTTGCTTTGATTGGTAGTGGTGCCCATACCCGTTCATTATTTATTGAATCGGAGTTTTGTTTATAAAAAGAGAAATCCGTGAAACGAAGAAGTGTTATCGCTTCTTTCTCTTATGGGTCATCACAACTTTGATAGTGGACGTTGAAGGCTTTTGAAAAGTGGTAAGAGCAAAAGCCTTCCTTCTCTAAGTTTAGCGGAAATAAGACTGGGTATGTCTCAGCATGGCTAGTATTATTGCAATGTCCTGTTGATTACTTAGTCGGACTAGTTTCTCTTTACATTCCTAAATCAGTTTGAAGAAGATAGACTAAAGTCGTCGTAAATACTCTGATTCTTTGTGTATCAGTTGTATTGTAGATGGTACTTTCACTACACTAATTTAGTTCATGTCATATTTTATTGCCCTCGGAGCTTCATATGTGTGCAAAATTTTAGTTCAATCGGATTGATCAATCAATTGGGTGCATTGATGGTTAAGCTCACCAATGTGATAAGTGCACATTTGATGAAAATGGGTTGCATTGGATTGCATACTCACACCCATAAAAATATAATTTACATTAGGTCTGTTTCCGTACTTTACACTGTGTAAGATTTGTGTAAAACGTGTGCTAGAGAGTAAAAACGAAATGTGAGAATAGTTGCAAAAGTACGGAAACAGCTTCTAGTAAGTTTCGAGCACAAAACAGCTGATTTTGACTGCAGAGACGGCAGCGCAAAATTTAAAACACTTTCACTCAAATTATTAAAAGTCATTTTTAATGCAAAACTGAACAATTACTTAATTTTTATTTATTATTATTTATTTATTGTACGTAAATTTCTTTTTATGCACACAATTTGTGCATTTATTTATCGCAAAACATAAACAATTATGAAATGTAATTTGACATTTGCTTCTTCTTATTGATGCTTATTCTTCTTGATGCTTGTTCTTACTTTACTCGAAGTCTCGAGTTCTAGCACTCTCTGTGCACTTTGTGTGCTCGAGAGAGCGATTTTATGCTTGTTCTTCTTCTCCCATTTTAAGCACAGAAAGTACGGAAACAGAAAATAGCGTCCCACAAGTTACACAGTGTGCGTACGGAAACAGGCCTATTGTGTACAATTTTTTTTATGCGAAAACCCATTGGAAGCTGGGCAATACATAGATAAAATAAGTGTTGTGTTCTGAAGTTTTAAAACAAAATCAACTTTTCTGAACATTTAAAGTTCTTCACTTACCATAATTGTGGGCTTAACCATTGACATGCCAGTGCTAATTTACTGTTAGCAACAAGGTTATCAACTAGATTTGATCTATTCTGTGTATGCTTTATAAATATTAAATGAGCTACTTGATTGTTTTGTTTATAATATGTACTGATGATGAATTCCTCACACAACCCTTTTCTCTATACACAGCTGATCAAGTGCTGGGAATTCTGTAGTAAAATATGAGATGAGATTAGAGTTGGAATGTGACCAACTTACACATCATCAACGCGAATATTCCAGTAGTATGGTTTCATGATCTTTTTGATAAACATAATGGAGATCAGAATCAAGAAATTTCACATTATAAAAATTTTCATTCAACCAAGATGCGGTAAGAACACCGAAAAAAGTAAAAACTATGATCATTGCTATATGTTGTAAGTGCGCATACGAATTCGTATGTTGAGTTCAATATAAATATATATATATATATATAGATAGATATAATAAAATTTTAATTTGTTTTCTGTTTTATTAAAAACTTTAACCAGGCTTTTTTACATATTTTCATTAGTTAAAATCTATAAAAATTGTGTTGCATTAAAAAGTGCCTCTAAAAACACGCTTCGTTTTTAAATATACATTACATATATAGGAAATATATATTTTTGTCAAATTAACTTAAAAAATTAAAAATAACTAAATCACGGTTCTACTGTGATTGAGCGAAAGTTTGCCTTTGCGTACACGATTTTGCAGGCGCTATAAAGAAAGCAATTAAAGACAATCACAATACATCACTTTTAATATTAACTCACGCTATTGAACACATCTCGGATGATGCGATTACCACGTCGGCGACGTTCTTCACGCTCGCGCTGTTGTTTTTCTAAAACTTCTGGCAGCCGTGCATAATGTTTATTGGTCAATGCTTTCATTTCTTTAGTTGGAAATATACGCGTATGCTCTGCAATAAGTCTAAGTGATTAAGTTGTAAAAGTAAATGAATAATATGAAATAATTACTTGTGGGTGGCGGTGGTAATCTCAACAATTTACGATCCAAAGAGCGCTCATTTGCGTTCTCAACAATATCTCGTAGTTCCCGTTCACGCTCTTGACGCATTGTTTGAATTTGATTAAGTATTGCTTTACGCTCTTTTGAATCTTGGCAGAATTTAGGCCTCGAACGCTCTAAGTATTCTTGCAAAGTAAGCATTTCCGTCTCTTGCGTCACGGATGCTTGTGAAGCTAGAACAACAGAATCTGCATCAAAACTGATGACATAGGCAATGGATTTAGGTTTAAACGGAACCAAAGCGGAGCGCGTTTTATGCGAAGTTGTTGTTATGGATTCACTAGTAGCTTTAGCAATACCACCACCAACAAAAACATCGTCATATTGATGCGTGGTTGTGGTGGTGGAGCTGGTAACATTTGAACCCATGGGTATGGATATTTCTGAGGAAATGCCAAACATCGAAGAGGATGAATTTGTTTGGGTTTGCGTTGATTGAACGCTAGTTAATCCAGCGGAAGCTGAATAGCTGACGCGCCTTTCACGTATAGGTGGTGGAGGTGGTGGTGGCGGCGGAGCCATTTTCTGTTGCCAAAAAATGGGATGCGGTTGCATTTGATCATCATAATAATTTGGATGCAGCTGCGTAACTTGTGGTGTCATCCCATAAATACGCTGTGTCGTACGTGGCACAGAGTAGTGACCAGTTGCTGCTGCCTGCGCAGCTTCGTTGGCTTGTTGCTGTTGTTGTTGAAGTGCCTCATAGTGGGATTTTTTCTTGTTTTTATAATGTTCTATAAATTCACGCTTGCGTTGTTGCACAAAAGAACCGACGCTCTCACTTCCGTTGCTACCTGAAGGAGTATCGATTTTGGAACGTTGCGTTGCTGACCCTAAGAAACAGTAACACATATTATATTGACAATGAAATGGTTTAAAGTAAAAATTATAACTTGCACTACCTTTGGTAAGCTCATCTGTAATCGACAGGATTTGATCTTCGTTGGTTATAACAGTTTCCCTCATTCTCCTGAAGAGTGGCTTGCCAGTTGGTTGAATTGCATAATCTGCCAATTTTTCCTGTTCCTTATTGGGCTTGCCGTAATAAATTTGCGTTTCTCTTTTGCGTTCTTTGGTACGTTTCAACTTTGTTCGGAAATTAATAACATCTTCATTGGATTCCTCTATGATCACTTCTATTTCTTTTAGTTTACGTTCACCTGTTTTACTTAACAACGATGATTTCGGATCATCCGCTTGGTCTGGGTCCGAATACACTGTGTCATATATTTTATCCTCACTTTGCTCCTTGTGTACATCCAAACTATTTCTCTGCGCAACTTTGCCGTTTTCAGCAGTATTATTTTTCGAATTTCCAGTATTTTCCTCAAGTAGCAAATGTTTGAGACTTTCTAAACGCTGTATTTCTGTATCTATCCAATTGAGCTGCACTTCACGTTCTGTGTCAGGTTGTTTAACCTTTGAACTTTGCTTATTTATTTCATCTTTTTTTGCCTTGCCTGCCAATTCACGCTTCTTCTGTTCATACTCAATTTCTGACTGCGTCAGAGGATTGAGCCATTCGTCCATAGTTGCATCAGCATCACTGGAGTTAGTGTTGGTGTTGTTGTCGACGGCTTTGAGAGTTATCACCTCTTTGGAGGAACTGGCAGTTGTATTCGTATCAATCGTGCGACTTGTGCTCGCTATGTGGTCATCTTTGTTGCTGTTGTGGCTTTCCGTAGATGTTTTTAAATCTATGGGAGATTGGATGACAATTAACAGCTCATTGTTAATTTCGTCAAGTTTTGTTTTTGATGATGTATCTGTTGCAAGCGGTTCAGTTTGTTTTTGTTTTGCAGTTTTTGCAGTAAGCGCAGCTGCAGCTTTTTTTGATGTAGTTGGTTGTGATGATATTGTAGTTGGGTTAGAGCTCGTGGGAAACACTGTAATATAAGATATAAAGTTCAGTTTAATGCGTTAATTTTAAGAAATTAGCGCAAGCCATTTAATTGGGCATATTTGTATTAGTTCACCTTCTACGCTTAACAAATACTCCGATCTGTAAGATGAAGTACTATTTGTTGCATGGACACTTTTGCTGGACTGGTCTTTTGTTGGCGCTTCTGTTCGTTTTTGTTTTGCGATTTTTGCTGCGAGTGCATCTGCAGCTTTTCTTGATGTAGTTGGTTGTGATGATGACACAGTTGGGAGTGCAGTTGTGGAAAGCACTATAATATAAGAAATCAAGTGCAGCATATGTAGGTTATGTTAAAATTGAGTTTAAATCAGCGATAATTGGCACTTGATAGTTGGCTTACCTTCTGCGTTTGACAAGTGTTTTGATCTGTGGGATGAAGAACTATTTGTTGCTTGGATAGTTTTATCAATTTTCTCTATGTTTGGTTGCTTTGACTGCTTTTGTTTTGCAGTTTTGGAAGCAAGTGCAGCTGCAGCTTTCTTTGAAGTAGTTGGAAGCGACGATGATATAGTTGGAAGTGCATTGGTGGAAAGCACTGTAATATAAGATATAGAGGCAGCGTATGTTGTTGAAAATGAGCTCAGATCAGTCTAGTGGGCATTTATAATTTACCTTCAACGCTTTTCACCTGCCCAGTTTTTTCCAGTGAAGAAGTATTGGTTGTTTGCACAGTTTTATCAATTTTCATTTCAGTTGGAACTTCGGATTGTTTTTGTGCAGCAGCAGCCTTTATTGATGTAGTTGGTTGCGATTGACGCGAATCTTTTGGAAACACTGCAATATCAGAAATAAAGTGGAGTTTATCTAAAAAATTTACTAAAACCTTAAAAATAAAATGGGCATTTAGAATTTTATCTAACCTTCGACGTGTATCAACTTCTCCGAGCTATATGATGAGCTTTGATTTTGCTTTTGATCAATTTTCTTTTCTTTTTGATTTCGGTGTTGAGGCCTTATTTTATTCTCAATAGATGGTTCCTTAGCAGACTTGTTTGCTTTGTTAGTTGTATTTTTTTTATCCCCTTGAATACTGGGTACAAGTTGCGTTATGCGTTTCACAATATCGCGCACTAACTGCTTCTTTTCCTTGTTATTAAGGCTTTTAGCATCTATGAGTGAGCACAACAGTTGGACACCTAAATCAAATTGGCTTGTATTGATTGCGTTCTCTTTATCCTCGCTAAGAGCTTTCGTTAAAGTATCTGATAAAAATTCAAAGTTTGTTAAACTATTATTTTCATTTTCATGGTCATGTCTTTGTTCCTCGATGTTATTGGCTTGTTTTCGACGGCGCGATATCAATTCATGGATACTTGCAACAAAATCATGTGGAATGTGTTGAGAAATACTTAAGCCAGCTTTGTCTTCGAAACTCGAGAGTGCTGAGCAGCAATACTCAAAACTATTGGTCGTGGTGGAGCTACATGTATTTGGGGAATTGGAAGTATTGCTCATATCTACTTGAACAGCTTGTGAATGCTTTGTTAATGGTTGCTGCAATGATTTTTGTCTTAACTTTTCTTGAAGTTGTAAAGTATTTGTAGTTGTTGCTTTATCTGAGTACTTAGAACGTGCATTATCTGCTTTTGATGACAAAGCTTTTGTTTCTACTAAAGTACTCGAAGCTAAAGGTTTCTTGTAAATCTTCTGCTCCATAGTTGTTCGATTTTTCAATCTTTTGTAGTCGAGAATAAGTTCTTTTCGTAATTTCTTTTGGAGATCCCCCTCAGAAGCATTGACAGAAGCTTTATGCGAGGAAGACGTCGTAGATGAACCTTCCTGAAAGAACTCACGCAATAAGGAACGCTCCAGAATACTGATGTTGCTGGTTGACATTGATTTCATGTAACCAACATCACCAAGTGAATCCCATTCAAGTCGTTTGTGCGTTTTTGTTACAGAGTCCGGAGTTTGTGTTTGTATTGTTTGTTTACGCTGCGGTTTCTCGGGAGTGTCTGCATCCTCGGACGAGATTCCTAGAGCCTATAATATTTGCATAAGTTTTCAATTGTTTTAGAAAATACTTTTAGACATACCCTTTCCTTAGCTTTCTGCTTTTCATCTTCCTCCAATAGTATTGGTATAATGTGCTCAATTTTCTTTTCTTGATCCATCTGTTCCTGGCTACTATTAGGTACACTTTTACTGGTTTCACTTGTACTGTCGCATTCCGGATTATTAAGTAGAAAAAGTTTACGCAATGCTCCACAGTTTGGTTCATCTCCACTGAAGTCGCCACAGCTGCTAGTAGTTGTTGTTGTGGTGCTCGTTGTTACATGGCTTCTACTGCGACTGCCGCTTTTGCTATGGCTACTAGTTTTGCTCCGGCTGCCACTTTTGCTGCTATTGGGCGAATACAAGCGCATGAATTTTTCCAAATCTCTATTCTGCCCGAATTTAGTATAATACTCGATAATTTTTTCATTTACACGCGATGTCCTTGGCAAGGACGAAGAATGTCTATGTTGTTGGTGTAATTCCATTTTATGAATTTCAAAATAAATTAAAAATTCAACACCGGAATGCGTATCCTAAAGTAGCGTATGTTTAGGATTTTTTTTTTTGTTGGCTGTCATCAGAGAATTTCATCCCCTAGTCAAGACTTCAAAAGATACCCGTTCGGCAAAATTAGTGTTGGTAGGACAATTATCAAAACTTAAAGTGTTAGATATTCTCAAGTACTTTTTTAATACTTTTTCGTACTGGGACCATGGTGAAATTTACAACACGATTGCGAGTTTTCCAACTCTATTCGGAAACTTTTCACTCGGATGAAGATATTTCGACAGTCTGAATGAGAATATTTGGCACTTGTGAGGTGAATATGATTGTCAAAAATTCATATAGCCCCAGGAGCACAAGCAAACATCTATATATAAATAGGCGTAGGCAGAACAGTTAAGAACCACTTTCTCCCGTATTTCTAAACCGAGTTGGGAGAAAGAGTGCATTGAATATCTATGGTGGGCGTGGTTTAACCTTACAACTCAAATTTGCGATATCGAATAGCTTAAGAGTAACAAGTCACAAAGCCTCGGAAATCGGTATTCGACCTCAAATCACACGTTCCATTCCACTGATTACATTTTATGGGCGTTGAAAGAGCGGCGTGAAACTTTTCAGGAGCCCAAATATATGGTGTAACTTTCAAACTATAAGTCAAAAATCAATGGAACTCAACTCAAAATCAATCAACTCCCATTTAGTTGTGTTTCTCAACTAGAAAATTTGAACGAACATTAGACAAGGGTGGTTGGCACCACCCATACAATTCAAAGTTTTTATTTTGAATAGCCTTGGAAATAAATGCCGTATAACAATAAAACTCAATATGGAGTTCTCCATGGATCTAATTGATGATATCCTTCTAATAGAAACTAGGCTACTGGGACAGGCATTGGACAAAGGGGTGTGGCTCCGCATTTATAAGTAAAATTTTTAATATCGAAAAGCTTTGAAAGTAAAAGTTACAGAACATGGAAACTCAAAATGGATTTACTATTTTGTGATGTCATGCTGGTGGTACGTATGATACGGTATGAGTTCGGTTACGTCTGCACATGAGTGAAGAAAGAAACGAAAAAAAATCTTTTTAATAATAATACAAAAAAAAAAATAAATTTTTAAATGGTTGAATTTCGACCAAAGGCGATACTGTTAATTTTTGGTATATATTAACAATTTAAAAAATTAAATTAAATTCTTCTGTATACACACTGTAAATACACTTCTGTAAATTATAACGTCAAAATTTTTGGTGTCAAAAGTTGCCTTTTGGCATAGCAAAAATGACAATTATATTTCAACAAACAGAAATTGTATTCAACTCAGTAACTTAATTTTTACCACCAGTGAAAAGTTTCCGAATAGCACAGAGCCTAAACCAATCTTTTGACTTTATTTTAAAATTTGCGACATGAAATTGATAAATTGATTGAAAAGGATTTCTTTTTCAAGAAATCAGCTGCGCTTAACGTGCAACATTCGTCGCAAATTTTTTTTTCACTTTTACAAGCATTTCAAGCCGAATTTCATTAATAAATCGTGCAATGTTTCCCTCAAGCTCCTCAATTATTACTGGCTTAATAGCGTCAAATCACACGATCGCGATGGCCAATCGACGGTTTGTATTTTAACCCCAATTTTCCGAAAACCGCCATTTTGTTATTTTTTAATAAAAATGTTTAAATCTACTATCTGCCATAATGACAAGCCTACAGGGCCTAGATTCCGTAACTGTGAAAAAAATCTGTGTACACAAAATAAAAAAATTCACTTTCACACGCAGTGTACACTTTTCAATTTCAAGCGATTCTGTAAGCTCAAATGAACACTATTGTGCTAAATGAAAATTTACGTTTGCTGAATGAAAATAAATAACATTATAACACAAGAAAAATAAAAACAGTATATTCAAATTTTGCACGTCCAGTATTTCAGTGAATAAATTTATTCATTGTATACACTTTTTTGACATTAAAGTTCATTTCACACGGTAACAGAATCGCAAACTACACGTTTACACAAAATTTCGTGTACATTGTGTTTTTCATAGTTACGGAATCTAGGCCCAGAACAGTAATCTATTTAACAGCTATCTAGTCTGAGGTGTAACTTGCTTTATACAGGGTTGTTGTTGTTAGCTGTTTTATTCATTAACATACTTGACCTTAGCTCAAAAATCAGTCTTAATGATCTACTTAAATTTTTTGTTTCAGATTTAATTGCCGTTTTCACCCGGGCCAGCCATACACCTTTCTTTTAGTTGTCTTCGGACTCATAATAACATAAAAAAATTTAAATGTTTGTATATTATTTTATTACAATAAAAAATTCCCAGAAATTAGGTCGGAATACCAGATTACATCCTTAAAAAGCCACGAAAACATTTCTGGAACAATTTTCCGAAATATCGAGGTTTGTAAATTGTGACACATTTACAACAAAAATAGCCAACCATTATCATATTTTTTATGGATTGGTTTTCACCCGTAATTTTGTTTCCTTTCAGTAAGGATGGCATCACCAGCACGCTGTCAAACAGCTGTCAATTTGACATTTTCGGTTTGTTGTTAGAGAGATAAAACTGGATTTGTTGTAAGAAGCTCATGATTGAAAAGTGGCTAGAAAAGTATTAGGTCGATCGCTGATGCTGCTCTAAACTCTTTATTAAATAGTATATGTTTTCAATACAAGCTAAATAAAAATTTAAACAAAAAGTTAAAAGAGCACGCAATAAGAAAGTGTGTTCAGAAGAAGATCTGACGAGAATAAGTGGAGAAGCAGCTGCAGCAATTCATTCGCCTGCTTGGTCGCAGTTTTGTTGGTATTAATTAGGCTCTGAGCTGTTAGGTTGGTCTATTGCAATAAGGCGATTAGCTCGAGACACGTCGACAGATTAAGACAGCTGCTATAAAAGTAAATAAAAACCAAGAAATAGTGATTTATTTAAAATTAAATTCTAGGCGATTTCAGAATGCGTATCACTAACCTACGCAGTGGGCGTCTCATAAG